>APFE030632696.1:642566-668965 GCA_000404065.3 Pinus taeda | reverse complement strand
CTTTCTCTATCTTCTCTCCTCCCTTAGGCCTTCCCTTTGGTGTCTTTTTATACCAATTCCAAAGTATTTTTTAGTTAGGAATTGGTTGGGGACAGTTGAGGCCACGGGCACTAACAGGTGATCAGCAGGTAAAACCCGCGATCTCCGCCCGAAAATAAGGAGTTTTATAATTTTTAAGTGTTTTAATACATATACGCGGGTTGGGTATATATGAACCCGCGTATACACGCATTTAACTCAGGGCAATGTCGTGTACAGGGAATAAAACACTGTTTTTTAGATTTTGGACCAGGTCTGGAAGGAGGGGTTGCCCTAGGCCATGAAAGCAGCATCACAAACCATAATGGTGAGATTTGGAGCTATAACAATCGTCAAGAAAGTCCTCTCCAAAGGGGCATACGAATTGCAGGACTGGGAAGGAGTCCTGCTCAAGGAGCCCAAAAATGGGCTCTACCTAAAGAAGTATTATGCCTAGTAATGCACTAGGTATATGTTGTGTAATTTTATGAAATTCTCAATAGGGCACTTTTTTAGATATTTTATTTCTCTTTAAAAAATATAAACATCTCCGAGTTTTCATCATTGAGCTTGTTAAATCTATACGAAGATGGTTAGAGCACTTTTTGTGATATTTTATTGCTCTTTAAAAAATAAGAAACATCTCTGAGTTTTCATCGTTGCACTCACTAAAACTACACAATGATGCTCTAAGCAACTCTTTTTTTATCTTTTTCCAGCTCATTAAATTGAAAAAGACCAAGGGACCATTCTTTTTAAGTGTTTTTCTCCTCGCTCTTTAAACTGAAAAGATCCCAAGCTTTGGCTTTAGGCTCGTTAAACTTTATAAGAATGACCCGAGCATTCTTTTAGGTACTTCTCTCACTCATTAAACTGAAAATTCTTGAGTTTTTGTTACTGGGATCGTTAAAAATAAATGGCAGTAGCAAGAGAACTTTCTTTTTTGGGACCATTTCTCGCTCTTAAATCGAAAAATCCTTCAGTTTTTCCCCTCCTTCGAGCTTGTAAAGATATGAAGAAGGGATGAACCATTATTTTCATTCTTTTTCTCGCTCACTAAATTGAAATAGATACGCTAAGTTTTCTTCATTTGACTCATTAAAAATTTTGATGAAATTATTGAGTTTGTCGTCGCGTGACTCATTAAAAATTCACGACAAAAAACGAGTTTAGTCCACCGCCTCATACTCACAACAAAATAAGGTCGACATCTATTGAAAGTAGGTTTCTCTTTATCCGGGTTCAATAGATTAATTAACGGAAAATTAACCGATCTGAGTATACTATTAACCTTTTGTCACACCCAATTAACAACTATGACAAAGGGACCGCCATGGAGTCTCTCTTTACGATATTTTTAGACTCTCTAAATATGAAAAGACCATCGAGTTGTCTAGTCTGGACTCTTTAAATTACACAGACAAGATATAGAGTTGTTCTTTACGATACTTTTCAAACTCTTAAAACATGAAAAATCTAGCGAGTTTGCCTATTTGGACTCATTAAACTAATCAGACAGGGCAAAGAGCCGCTCTTTTTGCGGTCCTTTTCAGACTCTTTAAATATGAAAAGATCAATGAGTTTACCCATCTGGACTCATTAAATTAATCAGATGGGAGAAGTGGACAATACAACTGTATTATGTATTAGAAAGCGTGGTTTGGCAGTAGTCGTTCCCTTGAACGTGGCACTCCCTCAGAAAAACCTTCCTTTTGATGGCCTCTCAATATGAACCCTATCATCCTATGAGTTTTAGCCTATATACCCTAATGTAATTGCGTCTCTGTATCCTAACACTCTGTAGTGTTCATGAGTCTAGTGTTGTCTCATTAAAACCATTGTCGTGCCTTCTATTATTCAAGGGTTACCCATTTGTTTCCCCCATCAACTGATCAAACATATCCTTTCATCATGCCCTTCGTTTTTTAGACCCAAATGCTCAAAATATTCCTCAAAAAAACAAAATCATTCTTGTCCCATTTCATGTCAATTGATGTAGGACACATCATTGCCTACCTTTCAACAGGTTTCTTCCTATCGACTTCAACACTATCTAGGAAGATAACCCAGAAACACATTTAGTGCCTTGGTACTTGTAGACATTAGTGGCAGGTTGCCATGTGGTTGGTCAAGGGTTCTCATTATTGGCTCCTGATTAAGCAATTCTATGGGTGTTTGACGACAAAGACATCTTTCAAACTCGCTAGTTTGTACTGTGCATCTTGGAGACCATCACCATTAGCGGTGGCCTTCCTCGCGTCTGTTAACAGTCTTCATTATTGGCCGGTGATCAGATGATTTTGTGCATGTTTGAAATTATTGCATATATTCACATGTATCGATTTATGTTGTTTAGTGAAGCATAAATCAAGACCTTGGGTAGAGGCTTGCATCATTCAGCCTTGTTTCCTCTCCCAAGTTGCAGATATTGTTTTTTGGAGACAGTTGTTTCGGGATGATTTTATTATGACACTGGACCTGCATTGTGCTTATCAGCGGCCAGTATCATCATATCTCTTTTTGAGAATATTACTCTGACATAGATACTGAGCATGGGAATGCTTGACTCAGGACATGATTTTACCAGTTTTATATATATGTGTTGTATCAGGTTTCCCTTGCCGCCCAAAGCTTCTCTCTCTCTACATTTTGACAGGAAAAATTATAGTCTCAGTAAAGTATTTTGGCCATCATCTCTACCTCTGATCTCATACTTTAGGGGGCATCTTTTGTACAAAAAAATGACCTCCTCATCAACTTAGAGGTGAAAGACAACATGACTGAAGCAAAGACCACAATTGCAAGCATTGACTCCACACTAACGCTGGTTGCACACTAAAAACCTACTTTATAAAGCTTGTTACTAAGCCTAAGGGTGCATTAGTGACCGTACTAACTCAATTTGTTAGACCAAGGACAACATTAGTGAAGTTAAGGGAAGATCAATGGGTCAAACCAATGAATGTTCTCACAAATATCTAGATATTTATCACTAAATTTGCTCAATAAAAGCAAGGAAATTCCCAAAAATCAAACTATTTGGGGAAATTCCAATCTGAAAAAGAAGATAAATGGGAAAGAGCTAGAAAATAGGGCAAGTTCATTACTTTTTTCGTAATGAACTCTATGAGGAGCTTGGAAACCCTAACTCGATTACTACATAAGAGGGCCATTGTGAAAGAGGTCGGAGCATTTGAAAGGATAACCTACTAAGTTGTTGTGAACTATCACATACTTGAAGAAGTGAGCTAGAAGAGAGAGAGAGAGAGAGAGAAAAGTAGAAGGGGCAAAGGAAGACTGATACAATGGATGGTTGTAATCACTCTTCCATTATTAATATAGAACTGCAGTTGTGTTCCCTACTCGATGGTGTTGGTAACCTTGTTCATTAAGTTGTTCGTTTGATACTTGTTTAGATAAGTGGTTTAGTTGCATGCAAATAGATGTTCATTATGCATTCATATATTAGTTTTCAATATTGTATGTTGTGATTATGTTTGCCTTTCCTTTGTGCAGGAATTGATTTGGAGCTGGCTTTGAAAGAGTTCTTCTTGGCCACATTGAGATCTCTAAACAAATCTAGAAGGAGACTTGAGGTAATCCTCTTTCCATACTTTTTTAATTGGTATTTGATAGATGAACTTGTGTATAACTTGGTAGCTTCTACAAATAATATTACAATCTGTCAAAGGTCCCAGGAAGGCCTTTGAGGGTATTTTTCATTCTCCATACATCGTGCATTTTACCCCATAGCAGCTATGAATGGTGCCGAAACTTTGTCTGCGTGACACTTTCACATGACCTTCCCTGCTAAGAGTTGCGTTGCCACTTTCACCATAGGGTCACAAATGCTCGAAATGGCATAACCACGGAGCTTCTTTACCAACTTGAATTTTTCCATCATGGTCTTCGCGAGGGGTTGCTCGCTAGCCTTCCCACCAAACATCATTGCCAGATTTTCTTGTGTGTACGACAACCATGTGATCCTATGGATCAACCTATCAGTGATGGGTATTGGCTCCTGCAACCACAAACACCCATCATGTACCAAGCACAACAACTGCTTGATTACAACCATTATGATGGGTGCACAGTTGTAATGAGGCACCCATAGCATGTTGAGAAGTCCTTCCTTATCCATGCCTCTCACCCACTTCCGCGGCTCCAACATGGTTACTCTAGTGATTTTTGTGGAACACGTGAGGAAACCACTCTATGTCTGCTAAATCCCAATCTTCTAATTTCAAAAGGGGGACATGCCCCAAGTGTGGTCCTTCAAGCACAATTTGTCCTGGAAAGAGGGGTGTGTGTAGGGTAACCTTACTTTCATCAATGTCTTTGGGCACCTTGGTCTTGCCCCCACATGGAGGAACATACTCAAGCAACTTAGTGATGGGGTCAGACCCCTCAATCTCAACATCCTTCATTTCCACCCCCATATCCTCAATTTCTTCTTCTTCTGGCTCCAAGTTAATCTTGTTGGCTCCAGGTCAATTGTGTTGCCCTTTTCCTATGGGTTGGGCTTATCCTTTTGCGGTTTTTTCTGAGAGATGCACGAACCGGCTGCAGTGGCAAGACCTGCTTGCCCTTCTTGTTCTTAGGGCCCTCTTTGGTTAGGGTAGGCCTTGGTCTAGGCGACTGTGGTGACTTGGTACTTCAGCTAGTATCTCTACAGGTGCAACCTCTAGGGTAGCTCCTTTTGCTGCCATAGCCACCTCTGGAACAGCTCCCTCAGCTATCATTTATTCTGCACTCATAATTTTAGTGGGCATTGACATAATGTTACATAGTAGCTCCCGATTCGCCTATGGCAATGTCTCAAACATAGAACTTGCTAGCAAAACTTTGAAGGTTTCACGGTTCATGTGCGTCTGAGAGCTCAACAACTCAATTCTCAAAATGCCAAGTGTTTTTCACTGGGCAGCCAACTATAATTTATAAGCATTTTCAAATTCAAATCCGACCGTTCCTCCCAAAATCAGTTCATTAATGCTAGATTGGCGGAATATTTCCAAAGATCTTACCCATAAATTTCAACTTAAATGTCGCTCCCCCACTCCATTTGGTTGTTCTTTCGTTGTCAAATCATGAAAAATGACTTTAATGGTCACTCTCCGACTACTCTGCGTGGTTGCTCCCCTGGTAGCGTAGCCCTCTGTGCACTATTGTGTACTCTGTGACATTCTCTCATTCCGTGCAGTTCTTTCTTCACGCAACTCTCCAACCCGGGCAATGTAGTTTATAGTCTCGTGCCTCCTTTCAGCTTCCTAGAGCTCTATGACTGTGCTTCCCTCATATAGTCACCTAGCTTGATCATCGATGTATGGATTCAATCAGCTATGATTCTTCGTCCCTAGGAAGGGTCCTCCATTCAATTTGACCAACTGAACTGCTCCACCATCAGTAATCTCCTTGATGACATATGGCCCTAGCCAATGCATTTGAAATTTCCCTAGAAATTTATCAAATTTACTGTCAAACAAGACCAGATCATTTACCTTGAAGGTGCGTAATTTGATGTGCCAATCATGTCATGCCTTTTCTTGCTCCTTTTGAACTTGTTGATGAAATCCAGCTAGAAATCGGTCCTTTTCAAGCTCTACTAGCTGTGTGAGCCTCTCTTCTAGGGCTCCATGGTATGCCATTCCTATGAGTGTTTCTATGCGCAGACTAGGTACAATGTATTCTATTGGCATGACAACTTCTACACCATACACGAGTCTGAAAGGCATTTTCCCAGTCGACTTCTTGAAAATCATTCTATAGGCCCATAGCACCACTAGTATGAGCACATACCAGTCATTTCTCTGAGCATTGCAGACCTTTGTCAGTGCATTCTCTAGTAACTTATTAAATTCTTCCACTGTCCCATTGGCCTATGGGTGATAAGGCATACTCTTCTGATGATACACCTAAAATTATTTTGTCAACGTGCTAATTGTTTCGTTAAGAAAGTGCATATCGCAATCCCTCATCAATATCTTTAAACAGCCAAATCTTGTCAATAAATATTCAAAAAGAACTTTGTTGATGTCACACGTATACAGTTGTTCATAGGTTTTGCCTCTACCCACCTGGTCAAGTTCTCAGTCACGGTGATCTTGTACCACACACCTATCTTCTTTCCTTAAGGCTGAATTGGACCCACAAAGTCAATCACCCATTTCTCGAATGGTTGTAATGTCACCTATGGCATCAAAGGTAGTTCATCCCTCCGTGATGGCCTGTCAATCCTTTACATGTGTCACATGCCCTACAATATGCTTTCGCATCCTTATGCAGGGTTGGCCACCACAACCCAACACACAAAACCTTCTGCGTTGTTGCTTTTCCTGCATAATGTCCTACTGCAGCTCCTCCATGAACCTTCCCGAGAATGTTGCTTCATTCAAAGTCAAGTACATAATGTCGCAATATTTCGTCTAACCCCATTTTGTACAAGTGCCCTACAATGATGGAGAAGTATATGGTGCACACTACTAACTCCTTCTTCTGTTGGCTTCTATACCCTTTTGGAGTAGTTCCTGTCATCAAAAAATGTATGATATCTTCAAAGTGATTGTCCGCGATGCACACTGCAAAGAGTTGTGTGTCAGGCAACCGATCCTCCAAATTAGTAGGTTCCTCTCCCATTTCAATGTATGACAAATGATCAAGTCCCGCATTTAGTCGTCCTAGCTTCACAATAACTTCAAATTCATACTCCTAGAACAATAACAACCATTTGCATATCTTCCCTCCCAACACAGGCTTAGTGACCAAGTATTTCAACGCAGAATGATCTATATACATTCTAAAATGTCGACCCAACAAATAATGTCTGAACTTTTGGAGAGTGTACACCATGGCTAGCCCTTCACGCTCTGTAGTGGAATAGTTCTTCTCGGCCTTGGACAATTCCTGCTCGCGAATTCTATAGGATGGTCCAATTCCCCCTCGCCCGCCTATGTCAAAACGACCCCCAACGCAATACGTGAGGCATCCATGTGCACTTGAAATTCCTTCTTCGAGCTTGGGAAGACTAGGATTGGTGTGGTGACTATTATCACTCAGATTTTCTTGGAAGTTGTAAGAAGAAGGAAAGGGGTATGAGGTAACCACAAACCAACTTTTAAGTACAAAATCTAGCCAATCTATACTCACAGAGGGCTCTCTATAATATTTAGTTTTGTTTTATGGGATATTATGCTGGTTATGAAAGCTTGGGGGTTTTGATTGTGTTTGGTGGTGGAATTCTGGAGCAGATGGATAGAACTGAGTATTTTAGGCCATTGGGCTATGGAGTCAACTAAAATATGGCTTAACTAGATGAGGTTTTTCAACAAATGAAGCCTTTATAGTACAAGATAGCTAAACATGGAACAAATGGTAACTTGAAAAGATGGAATGAACTTAAAAGGGAAGAAGGGAAATTAAGAATCCTTCAACATGTTTTAAGAAGAGGGAAAGTGGATGATCATTAATAAAATGCAATTAAGAATTTCTTATTAAATGATCAAAATGATAAACTAAGAAGTGGGAGCAATTAACAATTCCTTGCCTATGATAGTTTAAAATAAAACATTTAGAATAAAAACGATTTTAAAGACAGATTGCACTTAAGCACTTTCTGAATTATACTTTTTCGTTTTAATATTCAAATATGAAATACAATTGAAATATTAAACTAGAAAATAATAACACATGAGATATAGAATACTTATTTGTCTAATTCTTGACACATGAATCCTGTAAAAAGTCCTTTGTTTTATTTCTTCATTCAGTCAACGATACAAGAGTTTGTCCAACAACTTTTGTTTTCCAAAATAATAAGTCTATAGAAATGTCTAAGAATCCACCCTCAGTGCTTCGAATGAGGAAGTACTTATACAAAAGATTACAATAAAATATCTCTTAGCAAAGAGAAATATAATCTAGAAAACCTAACTATATGTTACATAAAAATAGAGATAGATGGTCTCGAAGATAGAAGCTAAAGCAAACTCATGACTTGTTGTCCCTCTTTTTGTGAATGAGCTGGTGGCAGGCCCTATGCTTTAGCATCTTGCTATCTTCCTCGTAATTTAGTGCTCATTGTTTGCTTTTCATCTTCTTATTGATACTCTTTGACCTGTTCTAATACTCTTTACCTGTTTTATCCTCTTTATCTGTTTTATCCCTGTTCACCTTCTTTTACCAACATTGACCATGGTAAAAACTGAAAATTTACTTTTTACCAAGGAAAATCACAAAATTTCTGTCATATCCGTCTACCAATATTCCTTTGGTATTCTAGTCCTTTGAAGTTTCCTTAATATTTCATCAGCCTCAGTGTATTTGACAAAATTAAGCTGAACTGGAAATAGATGTTTTATTTCATGTTCAACATAGAAAAGGTTCTCTAGACTGTCATATAGAACTTTGCCTGTAGGTAGTGCCTTTGGTGCAGATGCACTAGCTGATGAACTCGCCTGGTTATCTGCATATTTAGCCAACTTGTCCACATAGTCTTCATGCCTCATCAACTTATCATTAATTACTAAAGGACAAGGAAGCCCTTTGCTCTACAAAATACCAAACTTCTCCATAAAATCATTGATTTCTTCTTGCATGTTTTGGTATTTCCTTTCTAAATTCTACATCAGAGACCTCTTGGTCAATACCTTATTGACTTCTAAAATAGTCCAAATTATGTCTTCAATACTTAACTCTTCTAGCTGGTACTTATTTTTGTTGTTCAAAAATTTTATTAGCCTGATGGCTTCCTCAGGCTTCCTTCCTAATTCTTCCTTGGTTTTCTGAATTTCTTCAAGAGCCACTTTCACCAAATCAATCTGTTCAAAAATTATTTGTATGGAGCACCAAGCATCATTTATTGACTGAGTGATGTTGGTCCAAAGGATTTTCCTAATATCTGTTAAGGGATTTTTGAAAGTGGGATCATTTTCCAATGTTCTTACCTGTTGTGCCAAGCCTTTATTCTTTCTTACCTCTTCAGCAAAATTGATTTTGGAGACATCATATTTTTGTTCTAAGGTAACAATTTTTTCTTTTACCTTCTACAATTCAGAGACTTGCAGCTTCATCTTCTCCATTGACTTGATTAACACTTATGTACTCAAACCTGAAGTTTCTATTGGTGTTGTTTCTGTACTTGTACTTGTAATTGTTTTAGCTGTGACCAAAGGGACTTTGGGTGCCAAAAGTTTTTGCAAGTGTTGAATGAACTGGCGTGGAGACCACTAGTATCACAATTTGAGGCTAAGAGGTCGACTCACTCTGCCTACATTTCAATGAAATTTCTAATTCTTGTTTAGTCTCCTTCAACCGCTCATTTAGCTTTAGGACTAAGTCCATAAGCTCTTCTTCAAACTTCTTTTGAATGACTTTAGCAGTTTGTGGATGCCTTGATGGAGGTAAGTTTAACTGCTTTCTCAAGGCAACTATGTCTACATCTTTCTTCTTAATCAAAGCCTATGCAGCTTTCACATCTTTTGGGTTATGGCCCAATCCGATGACCAACTCTTCCAGTGATTTAATCCTATTATCCTTAGCCTGTGAGGAGGCTCTTTCCAACTGTAACTGAGCAGTTGTATTATTCAAAGAATTTTCTAATATTTGAGCCATCATGGCTTTACTGATTAATGTCCAATATACCATTTTCCCTATCTACTTGTGTAACTCAATTTGATCTAGGGGGTGAATTTCATTGGCCGTGACCTCAAATCAGTTTTGAGGTAGTTTACAAATGATTGAGGTTGTTGTATTTTGGGCTATAAGAAGCTCATCTGCATCTTGCCTTCTTTGATGTCATAGGCTGACATCAACCTAGTTTGATTTGTGGGGGCCATTTTCAAATACTGATCATAGACTTGAGCCCTTAATGGTTCATTTTTGGCCTTTATTTCTTTGAATTTATTTTTAATATCTATGTTCTCATTAACTGGAGGCCCGAAAGGTGACACTTAAGCACTTTGTTTCCTTTCCAGTTCCTTTCTCTGTGAGCTAGAAGGTGTCCCACCTACTGGGAAAATATGTTGGCTGTCTGCACCTTTTTTTCTTTGACTTTTTCTAGTTTCTTCAAAAAATTCCTCTTCTGAATGAGGATTTAGCCTATTCCTCTTGGCACCAGACTGGTCTGATGGGCCACTGGCAAGGGTAGCTACTTCCCTGTCTCTTTTTTTGTTCGTTTTCTCATTTAGGGGAGTCTGCAAAATTGGGGGCTCTCCAATATTGGCTTGAGTTGGGTGGGCCTGTGTTTGAGCCTGCTCCTGAGAGTTTTGAGGCTATTTAGACATGGTTGAGTGCTCTATTGCTTGAGTGCTGATCTCTTTTTCTCTTCCTTGTGATGTTTCTGCAAATGGTGTACTAGTCTCCTATGAATGCCTTTGAGAGGTATCAACTGTTAAGCCACTAGCCTCTGATGCTGGCTTGTGAGAAGTATCAACTGGCACCTATTCAAAATAATCCAGGTCAAGTGTCTTTTCTAGATCTTTCATGACATTTTCTACATTGACCTGATCACTATAAATTTCTACAAGAGTGTGTTCCCTCCATTCATCCATGTTTGGCGTATTGTTCAATTTCTGGGATTCTGTGATGAAAATAGGATGATAGTCTATTTTTCATTCTTCTATCATAGATAAAACTGTGAGGGTCATATGGAGTCCAGCCAAAGCTTTTGCTTAATCTCATGTGCTCTTCTAAGATTTTCTCTGCTGCTTTGTCTGCTTCCTTATTATTACAGATGAATGAGCCTAGGTGATCTTTAATCCTTAGTTGTGCCTTCTTCTTAGCCTTAGTAAAATGAACCAAATTTGAGTTTATCATCTGTCTATAATATTCCAGAGCAAATACTCTCATTGGAACATATCTTAGTAGCTTAAATGAGGGGAGCTCACAGCCATATAACCTTATTTCTGTGTGATTTTGGTATAGATACCAGTCACCTACTCTGTACTGTTTTGATAACTGAAATATCCTCTTGATTTCATCATTAATTCTTGGAGGAGGATTTCCTGTTCGCAAGGTAGTTGTTGGGTGGACAAATTGGTCAATGAACTGATTATAAGCACAAGATATATGGAAGATAGAATTCCAGAAGATGACTGACCTTGGATTACTTTTCGTATCAAGTTTACTAACAGAAAAATGGAATTTGTCAGACTGATAGTAGTTTCCTGTTCGCAAGGTAGTTGTTGGGTGGACAAATTGGTCAATGAACTGATTATAAGCACAAGATATATGGAAGATAGAATTCCAGAAGATGACTGACCTTGGATTACTTTTCGTATCAAGTTTACTAACAGAAAAATGGAATTTGTCAGACTGATAGTAGAGGATGAGGTGATATATAAATGAGGAGTACTTGAAAACCTTTTCATTTTCCAGTCTCATGAACTGGTCATGGATTTTCTCATCAATATATGAAGCATACTGACAGCAAGGGGCTGACCAGGGGTAAAGATGGACAACAAAACTAAGACCAACTTATCTACATACTCACTAGTGTTGAATCCTGTAACTGCAGCTATCATATCAACTATGATCTTGCCTGTATCTATGAGGAAAGTTGATATATAAGGAGGGGGATATTTGGGTTGATGCTCTTTCACTATGAAGGTCTGACAGAGGCGATTGAGTTCAGATTGGGATAACTTGGTTTATTTTTCAAGAAATTCCCCAAGGGAGATGGGGGTGAGGGCTTGACTAGGATGAAATTGCAACATTTCATTGACTGAGTCTGTAGTTATTGTAAAAAGGACTGTTTGATTGGGAAACATCAATGCTTTGAGGTTATGGTCATAATTTGCATGGCACTGATGGATTATAACAGGAAAAATGTGCACAGAAGGGAGAAATTACATGGGGAGGTTGGATTCCCACAAACCCATGGCATCATGGCCATTCAAATGATTGTCTTGGCACTGGAAAAACACTTTGAGATGGTCTTTATTCGTAATTAGGTCTTTTATTTGGAAATCCTTATTTGCCAAAGGCAGATAGTCTAAATCATGATGAGGGGTGGTAATGGGCGCAACATTCAGGGCCACCAAGGTTTCCATTTTGGTTCTTGTGGATTCAGAAAGTAAATTGAGGTTTTATTTGAAAAGTTGGGGAAACAGAAGGTCTAGGGGACTTGAATTATAAAAGTAATAATAGAATTATGGTGAATTTTGACCTTTTCAATTAATTTGTAGTGGAAAACAATTATTTGCAGTGTTTCTTGTCAGGAAATTGGTAAATACCTGGTTTTGGGGGATGGGCAACCGAATGCAGGTACTGGGTGTGACTAGATGGCTCTGGGCAGCTTCAACTCCAAAGTTTGAAGTTGATTAGTGGCTGAGAGCTCAAGCTGGTTGACCTCATCGTTTTGTTTGCATAGATGTACAGGTTCACAGAGTAAAACGACGAAAGTGATTTGTTTTGTTTTATATACAAAGTCAAGAATTGGCGAGTTCCGGGATTTGGACGGGTGACGTCGACAAACGAAATAATGTTTTGTCTTTTAGTTTAGAGGCAGTAAGTGGTTTGTATTGCACCACTTGTGGATAGGGGGCAGTATTTGGCATCGAGCCAGCGATTCCATAGAATGCATGATGCTTGGCGGAGGTACTATATAGAAAACCGCTTTGTGATCACGCGCTAACGTGCGGTCACAAAGGGTCGTGTGATATGCAGAACAGTCGTCGGATCTGAGAGGCTTGATCAAATGGCTATCAAGGAGGTGATGCGACGGGAATTTAATGGGGGGCGGGCCCGACATGATTAAAAGTTTTTAATCGCATTGGGAGTGACGAGATTGGTGGAAAAAGTTATTAATTGAACATGAGGGTTAATTAATCCTTATTTAATATGGCGGAGTCGGGGTTCTTAATTAGTTATAGATTAACTAATTAATCCCAATTTTTGTTGTATTATGGTTATATTTAACCAAGAGGTGGGATATATATAAGAATTTGGGGTTTTTACATAGTGAAAATAATACGGGAGCGGGTAACCTTTATAGGGAACTATATAATAATATAAGTTAGGAGTTAATATGACCGAATGAATAGAAAAAGCACTAAGTCTAAAACATTTTCATGTGTATGTTTAAAGCTTAGGCTAGGTGAAAAATGAGGGTTTTTTATGGAAAATATTTTAATTTCCCTAAGTAAAATAGAATTTTACTTAGGAAAAACTTTATAAAGGGGATGATTGACCTATGAAGGGATGTGTTTATTGATGAATGGGCTTAAGTGCTTAAGGTATCATAAATTATTGGGCCGAGGGTCCGGTCCCTCCAAAAGTCAGAGAAATTCTCTGAGCCCCTCTAATTTGATAAATACCTTGGCACTCAGGGGAAATTAGTGAAAATTTAGGGGAAATGAGTAAGGAAGTTAGTTTTTTTTTTTTTTGACTTTGCTTGCTTTATGTGTCTTCCATGTGATACATGCATTTGTCTTGTGATGAAAGTAAAAGATTTGCACATTTAAACTTATTATTCACCACATATTATTCTGCAACCATCATCTACCTACCCTACCCACTTAACCTAGCATTTTCACTTCTTTATTAAGGTGCACATAGTCTGGCAAACCCTTATCAAACTTTCTCTTCTTTTACATGGTGATGACCTATCTAAGTCTACATTTATTACATCCAATGGATCAGATTAAACTATTGAGCTCCTTTCTTCACTCTATTTATCTAGTTATCTGTCAAGATTAAACTGTTTGGTCAGATCTTTATTATCTATTTCTAAAACATGAAATTGAAAATATGAACTAGTCAAGCTTAAACTATTTGACTATTCATAAATTGTGGCATAGGTGATAAGCTGCACACGCTTTTTATTATAAAAAAAGTAAAAAAGGAGTGGCATTTAGACTTGCACACTTTCTTGGTCTTTCTTTTTGTTGGGGTTCATTTTCTTTCATTTTTTGACCATATTTTTATTCTTTTCACCCTTTGATTTTTCTTTTAGGGTATACCTTCTTTACATTTTTTAAATTTTTTTACTTTTTACAAATATGGAAAACCTTTGCAACAATTAAAGATATGAACATATTACATAGCTCATCAAGTCAATCATGATATATGACACCTATTGGTATAGGGACATAACAGTGGCTTCACTTGCGGATGGATTTTCCTAGTGGAAAGTCAAGAACAATAGATCAGTGGCCTTCTGAATGTCTTTGACTGTGTTTTGCATTCTCCTTCTACTTGCTGCTTCATTTGTATGTATGACAGTAAAGCTTCTGGAGCTTAGGGCCTTCTCTTCGTGCTTCAACTCCAAAACTACCATTCAATCAACACCAAACCTTTATTCTCCCTTTTTTAATCCCACTTGAGCACCTTGTCACTTAGGTAGGAATCTTCAGCCTTGGTCCTTTTATTAAAAAGCTTTTTAACCTTTTCCTGCACAACTTGAGATTTGACCTGAAATTAAAAGGTGCTGCAACCTTCAAACCAAATTAGTAAATCATCAAGATCTTAGGGCCTTTTGATTGGATTCAAATCTTTTAGGATTTATTTCATAATCTAATTAGATCCTACCTACTCTATATTATTGAAAATCGGGTTGAATTAAATAATACAAAAAAGCCAATCAAGCCAATCAAGCAACTGTAGAAACAAATGAACTGCTTGATTGATTGTCGGTAAACTCAAAAGCATAATTTTATCATGTATTCAAATAATCGAGACTATGATATACAAAGGCCACTACTAATGTATTTGGTCCTTATAGAGAAAACATGTTAAACAACTTGAGTTGAGAAAAACCTCCATAAATCTATTATAGGATCAACAAAAGCATAAAGTGTGATAGTTTCTTATGGGCCTTCATTGTCTAATTTATCAAGTGTATCCTCAATCCTAAACCCCGCAACTACTTTTTCAGTCTTGCTCTTAAGAACATAATCATCCTCCATCCGCAAATCAAAAGGTAGTACAATTTCCTCATGGTTTGGAGAAGGAAGATTTTGTTAGAATTCTTTAGGATCTTGGAAATTATATGACTGAATTTGAGAATGCAAAAGTTTAATTTAAGTTTCATATCTTTCAACAACTAAATTAAGAAAACAAATTTTAGTTTCATGAGAGTATTTTCTTATTTTGACAATTGTAAACACAACTCTTAAAAAATATTCATCAAGCTAAATTTTTGATAAATCGTCCCTGAATTCATTTAAAATTTCATCAAATGAAAGATTTTCCACAAACCTGGTCATCCTGTCTCATTATTAATGTTTTGGAATATGGATTATTTGGTTGTGGAATTTCTATGAAATTTGAAGTTCTGGATCTTTGAACAATAGAGTCTTCATTGTTTTGAGCTTCTTGATTGGAAAATGATCATCAAAAGAGTGAGAAGAATGATGCCCAAATGTGCATGGAGATTTTATATTTACAAATTTCAAAAGAGATAAATTAAAAACTATTCTAAGATCTTCTCTAAAATACTATATACATTGGAAAACTCTATCAATTTAGAAAGAACATAATGTCTTGGATAACAATCCAAGTAAAAAACCTGATCTTTTCACGGAGTTCTTTTAGGTTCATTTCTCCAATGGAGTCTTGATTTTGAAATTGATTTAGAGTCACCAGGTGGAGGATTTTAACCTTTGTGTGTCTAATCACTGTCCACCATCATAGATCAGATCTAAATCTGTAAAACAATTCTGAAGAAAATGCTAGTTCTCCCTAGCGGAGTCGCCACTATGTTATCACTCAGATTTTCCTGGAAGTTGTAAGAAGAAGGAAAGGGGTCTAAGGTAACCACAAACCAACTTTTAAGTACAGAATCTAGCCAATCTGTACTCAGAGAGGGCTCTCCCTTTAAGATATAGTTTTGTTTTATGAGATATTGGGCTAGTTATGAAAGCTTAGGGGTTTTGATTGTGTTTGGTGGTGGAATTCTGGATATTGGGCTATGGAGTCAACTAAAGATGGCTTAATTGGATGAGGTTTTTCAACAAAGGAAGCCTTTACAGGGCAAGATAGCTAAACAGGGAACAAATGGTAGCTTGAAAAGATAGAATGAACTTAAAAGGGAAGAAGGGCAATTAAGAATCCTTCAACATGTTTTAAGAATCCCATGGATGATCATTAATAAAAACAATTAAGAATTTCTTATTAAATGATCAAAATGACAAAATAAGAAGCAGGAGCAATTAAGAATTCCTTGCCTATGATAGTTTAGAAGAAAATAGTTAGAATAAAAAACAATTTTAAAGACAGATTGGACTTAAGCACTTTCTGAATTATACTTTTTCATTTTAATATTTAGATATGAAATACAATTGAAATATTAAACTATAAAACAATAACACATAAAATATAGAATACTTATTTGTCCAGTGCTTGACACATGAATCTTGTAAAAGGTCCTTTGCTTTATTTCTTCATTTAGTCAGCCATACAAGAATTTGTCCAACTTTTCTTTTCCAAAATAATAAGTCTTTAGAAATGTCTAAGAATCCACCCTTAGTACTTCGAATGAGGAAGTACTTATACAAAATATTACAATAAAATATCCCTTAACAAAGAGAGATATAATCTAGGAAGCCCAACTATATGTTACATAAAAATAGAGACAGATGGTCTCGAAGATAGAAGCTAAAGCAAGCTGATGACTTGTAGTCCCTCTTTTTATGAATGAGCTGGAGGAAGGCCCTATGATTTAGTAGCTCGTTATCTTCCCTGTAATTTAGTGTTGGTTGTTTTCTTTTCATCTTCTTACTGATACTTTTTGACTTGTTCTGATACTCCTTCTTTATCCCTGTTCACCTTCTTTTACCAAAATTGACCGTGGTAAAAACTGAAAATTTACTTTTTACCAAGGCAAATCACAAAATTTTTGTCATATCCGTCCACCAATCTTTCTTTTGTATTCTGGTCCTTTGAAATTTCCTGAATATTTCATTAGCCTCAGTGTGTATTTGAAAAAATTAGGCTGAACTGGAAACAGAAGTTTTATTTCATGTTCAACATAGAAAAGGTTATCTACACTGTCATATAGAACTCTACCTGTAGGTAGTGCCTTTGGTACAGATGCGCTAGCTGATGAACTGACATAGTTATCTGCATGTTTAGCCAACTTGTCCACATAGTCTTCATGCCTCATCAACTTATCATTAATTACTAAAGGACTGGGAATTTCTTTGCTCTGCAAAATACCAAAATTCTCCATAAAATCATTGATTTCTTCTTGCATGTTCTGGCATTTCCTTTCTAAATTCTGCATCAGAGACCTTTTGGTCAATACCTTCTTGACTTCTAAAATAGTCCCAGTTCTGTCTTCAATACTTAACTCTTCTAGCTGGTACTTATTTTTGTTGTTCAGAAAATTTATTAACCTGATGGCTTCCTCAGGCTTGCTTCCTAATTCTTCCTTGGTTTTCTGAATTTCTTCAAGAGCTACTTTCACCAGATCAATCTGTTCAAAATTATTTGTATGGAGGACCAAGTATCATTTATTGACTGAGTGATGTTGATCCAAAGAATTTTCTTAATATATGTTAGGAGCTTTTGCGAAGTGAGATATTTTTTCAATGTTCTTACCTGCTATACCAAGCCTTTATTCTTTCTTACCTCTTCAACAAAATTGATTTTGAAGACATCATATTTTTGTTCTAAGGTAACAAATTTTTCTTTTACCTTCTTCAATTCAAAGACTGCAGCTTCATCTCCTCCATTGACTTGATTAACTCTTCTGTACTCAAACCTGAAGTTTCTGTTGGTGCTGTTCCTGTGCTTGTACCTTTAATTACTTCAATTGTGGCCAAAGGGACTTTGGGTGCCAAAGCTATTGCAAGTGTTGAAGGGACTGCCGTGGAGACCACTGGTATCACAATTTGAGGTTGAGAGGTTGACTCACTCTGCTTGCTTTTCAATGACTTTTCTAATTCTTGTTCAGTTTCCTTCAACTGCTCATTTAGCTTTAAGACTAAGTCCATAAGCTCTTCTTCAAACTTCTTTTGAATGACTTCAGCAATGTGTATGCCTTGATGGAGGTAACTTTAACTTCTTTCTCAAGCCAGCTATGTCTTCATCTTTCTTTTTAATCAAGGCCTCTATAGCTTTCATGTCTTTTGGGTTATGGCCCAATCTGATAACCAAATCTTCCAGTGATTTGATCCTATTATCCTTAGCCTGTGAGGAGGCTCTTTCCAGCTGTAACTGAGCAGTTGTATTATTCAAAGAATTTTCTAATCTTTGAGCCATCATGGCTTTACTGATTAATGTCGAATATACCATTTCCCCTATTTTCTTGTGTAACTCAATTTGATCTAGGGGGTGAATGTCTTTGGACATGACCTCAAAATCATTTTTTAGGTAGTCTGCAATTGATTGAGGCTGTTGTATTTTAGGCTTGAAGAAGCTCATTTGCATCTTACCTTCTTTGATGTCATAGAATGACATCAGCCTAGTCTAATTTGTGGGAGCCATTTTCAAATATTGATCATAGACTTGAGCCCTTAATGGTTCATTTTTAGCCTTTATTTCTTTGAATTTATTTTTAATATCTAGGTTCTCATTACCTGGAGGCTTGAAAGGTGACACTTCAACACTTTTTTGCCTTTCCAGTTCCTGTCTCTATAAGCTAGAAGGTGTCCCACCTGCTGGGAAAGTATGTTGGCTGTCTACGCCTTCTTTTCTTTGACTTTCTGTAGTTTCTTCAAAAAATTCCTCTTCTAAATGAGGATTTAGCCTGTGCCTCTTGGCACCAGGCTGGTCCAATGGGCCACAAGTAGGGGTAGCTACTTCCCTATCTCTCTTTTTGTTCCTTTCCTCATTCAGAGGAGTCTGCAAAATTGGGGGCTCTCCAATATTGACTTGAGTTGGGTGGGCCTGTGTTTGAGCCTACTCCTGAGAGGTTTGAGGCTATTTCGACATGGCTGAGTGTTCTATTGCTTGAGTGTTAGTCTCTTTTTCTCTTCCCTATGATGTTTCTGTAAATGGTGTACTAGTCTCCTATGAATGCCTTTGAGAGGTACCAACTGTTAAGCCACTAGCCTCTGATGCTAGCTTGTGAGAAGTATCAACTAGCACCTGTTCAAAATCATCTAGGCCAAGTGTCTTTTCTAGATCTTTCATGACATTTTCTACATTGACCTGATCACTATCTATTTCTACAAGAGTGTCTTCCCTACATTCATCCATGTTGGCATATTGTTCAATTTCTGGGATTTTGTGAAGAAAATGGGGTGATAGTCTATTTTTCATTCTTCTATCATAGATGAAACTGTGAGAGTCATATGGAGTCCAGCTAACGCTTTTGCTTAATCTCTTGTGCTCTTCTAAGATTTTCTCCGATGCTTTGCCTACTTCCCTATTATTATAGATGAATGGGCCTAGGTGATCTTAAATCCTTAGTTGTGCCTTCTTCTTAACCTTAGTATGAATCAAATCTGAGTTTATCATCTGTCTATAATATTCTAGAGCAAATACTCTCATTGAAATATATCTTGGTAGCTTAAATGGGGGGAGTTCACAGCCATATACCCTGATTTCTGTGTGATTCTGGTATAGATACCAATCACCTACTTTGTACTGTTTTGATAACTGAAGGATCCTGTTGATTTCATCATTAATTCTTGGAGGAGGATTTCCTGTTAGCAAGGTAGTTGTTGGGTGGACAAATTAGTCAATGAATTGATTATAAGCACAAGATATATGGAAGATAAAAGTCCAGAAGATGACTGACCTTGGATTACTTTTCGTATCAAGTTTATTGACAGAAAAATAAAATTTGTCAGACTGATAGTAAAGGATGAGGTGATATATAAAGGAGGAGTACTTGAAAACCTTTTCATTTTCCAAACTCATGAACTGGTCATGGATTTTCTTAGCAATAAATGAAGCATAATTATATCTAACAACAGGGGACTGACCAGGGGTAAAGATGGACAACAAAACTAAGACCAACTTATCTACATACTCACTAGTGTTGAATCCCATAACTGCAACTATCATATCAACTATGATATTTCCTGTATCTGTGAAGAAAGTTGATATATAAGGAGGGAGATCTTTGGATTGATGCTCTTTTATTATGAAGGTCTAATAGAGGCAATTGAGTTCAGATTGGGATAACTTGGTTGATTTTTCAAGCAATTCCCAAAGTAAGATGGGGGTGAGAGCTTGAGTAGGATGAAATTGTAGCATTTCATTGATTGAGTCTACAGTTATTATAAAAAGGACTGTTTGATTGGGAGACATCACTGCTCTGAGGTTATGGTCATAATTTGCATGGCACTGATGGATTATATCAGGAAAAATGTTCACAGAAGGGAGAAAGTACATGGGGAGGTTGGATTCCCACAATCCTATGGCATCATGGCCATTCAAATGATTGTTTTGGCACTAGCAAAACACTTTGAGATGGTCTTTATCAGTGATTAGGTCTTTTATTTGAAAATCCTTATCTGCCAAAGGTAGATAGTCTAAATTGTGATGAGGGGTGGTAATGGGCACAACATTCAGGGCCATCGGGGTTTCCATTCTGGTTCTTGTGGATTCAGAAAGGAAAGTAAAGTTTTATTTGAAAATTTGGAGAAACAAAAGGTTTAGGGGACTTGAATTATAAAAGTAATAACATAATTATAGTGAATTTTGGTCTTTTCAGTTAATTTGCAGTGGAAAACAAGTATTTGCAGGGTTTCTTGTTGGGAAATTGGTAAATACCTGGTTTTGGGGGACGGGCAACAGAATGCAGGTACTAGGTGTGACTAGATGGCTCTGGGCGGTTTCGACTACAAAGTTTGAAGGTTATTGGTGGCTGAGAGCTCAAGCTGGTTGACTTCATCGTTTTGTTTGCATGGATGTACAGGTTTGCAGAATAAAATGATGAAAATGATTTGTTTTGTTTTATATAAAAAGTCAAGAATTGGCAGGTTTCGGAATTTGGATGGGTGATGTCGACAAACAAAATGATGTTTTGTCATTTAGTTTGGAGGCGGTAATTGGTTTGTATCGCAACACTTGTGGAGAGGGGGCGTTATTTGGCATCGAGCCAGCGATTCCATAGGATGAATGACGCGTGCTGGAGGTACTATACACAAAACCCCTTTGCGATTGCGTGCTAACATGTGGTCGCAAAGGATCGTGCGATATGCAGAACAGTCGTCGGATCTGAGAGGCTTAATCGGATGACTATTGGGGAGGTGATGTGATGGGAGTTTAATGGGGGGCGGGCCCGACATGATTAAAGTTTTTTAATCACATCGGGAGTGATGGGATTGGTGGAAAAAGTTATTAATTAATCATGAGGGTTAATTAATCCTTATTTAATATGGCGGAGTTAGGGTTCTTAATTAATTACAGATTAACTAATTAATCCCAATTTTTGTTGTATTATGGTTATATTTAACTGAGGGGCGGGATATATATATAAGAATTTGGGGTTTTTACATAGTTAAAATAATACGAGAGCAGGTAACCTTTATAGGGAACTATATAATAATATAAGTTAGCAGTTAATATGACCAAATGAATGGAAAAAATGCTAAGTCTAAAACATTTTCATGTGTATGTTTAAAGCTTAGGCTAGTTGAAAAATGAGGGTTTTTTATGGAAAAAAATTTAATTTCCTCTATTTTACTTAGGAAAAACTTTATAAAAGGAATGAATGACTTATGAAGCGGTGTGTTTATTGATGAATGAGCTTAAGTGTTTAAGGTATCATAACTTATTGGGTCGAGGGTCCAGTCCCTCCAAAAGTCAGAGAAATGCTCTGAGCCCCTCTAACTTGATAAATACCTTGGCACTTAAGGGAAATTAGTGAAAATTTAGGGGAAATGAGTAGGGAAATTACTTTTTTTTTTTTACTTTGCTTGCTTGATGTGTCTTCCATGTGATACATGCCTTTGCCTTGTGATGAAAGTAAAAGATTTACACATTTAAACTTATTATTCACCACATATTATTCTGCAACCATCATCTACCTACCCTACCTACTTAACTTAGCATTTTCACTTCTTTATTATAGTGCACTTAGTCTGGCAAACCCTTATCAAATTTTCTTTTCTTTTACATGGTGATGGCCTATCTAAGTATACACTTATTACATCTAAGCACTCAAATTAAACTGTTGAGCTCTTTTTTTCATTCTACCTATCTACTTATCTACCAAGATTAAACTGTTTGGTCAGATCTTTATTCTCTATTTCTACAACATGAAATTAAAAATATGAACTAGTCAAGCTTAAACTATTTGACTATTCATGAATTGTGGCATAGGTGACAAGCAGCACACAATTTTTATTATACAAAAGTAAAAAAAGTAGTGGAATTTAGACTTGCACACTTTCTTAGTCTTTCTTTTTGTCGGGGTTCATTTTCTTTCATTTTTTGACCATCTTTTTATTCTTTTCACCCTTTGATTTTTCTTTCAAGGTATACCCTCTTTACATTTTTAAAATTTTGTGACTTTTTACAAATATAGAAAACCTTTGCAACAAGTAAAGGTATGAACATATCACATAGCTCGTCAAGTCAATCATGATATATGACACCTATTGGTATAGGGACATAACAATGACCATTTTCTCTTTCAGCATGTCTAAGCTCCTCTACCATTCGTAATTCCAACAGAACGTAGCATCCTTTTTCAACAACTTCTCCATGGGCATGGTGATCTGGGCATAGCTCTTGGTGAAGTTTCTATAATATCTGGTATGCCCTAGAGTTGCGCATAACTATTTCACATTCCTTGGTGCCTCTAAGTTGATTATCATCATGATCTTCGAGGGGTCTACCATCAATCCTTGTCTGCATACCACATGACCCAGCAGGATCCCGAAAGGGACACAAAACAGACACTTCTTTAGATTGAGTACGATCTGGTATCTTCGACATGTATCTAACATCAAGTGTAGACTTGCCACATGATGCTTGACCAATCCAAACACTATCCAATTGTTAAAGTATACCTCGAGAAACTTATGAATGAAGTCTTTGAATGCCGCAATGACTATGCGTGAAAATATTGTTGGCGTATTCTTCAGCCCAAAAGGAATTACGGTGTACTAAAAACATCCCCATTTAGTCACGAAGGTCGTCTTGCTTCTATCCTCAGGTGCAATTTTGATCTGTTGTTACCCAGAGAACCCATCAGTGAAAGAGTATGCTTCTTAGCCACCTACATTGTCCAAGACCTCATCAGTGAATGAGATCGGGAAAGGATCATGCACACAAGCGTCATTTAGCTTCTGGATATCCATGCATATCCTTATTTCTTCTTTCTGTTTCTTTTCGTAAACCATTATCAGGCTTATCCAATCATATTCTTCCATTGGTTCTGTTGGAAATGAGATTCACCAAGGGCAGTTTTGGGGCTAAAAGCCCATGTTTAAGTCAATTTTTGTAATATTATTGTAAAGACTCTACATTTTGGTCGTGAAGCGTGAAGGTGTTATGTGTCATAAAGGGTAGTCCACCCTTAGTTTTGTAAAGTAAAGTCAGTTGTAAGAGATCCACCCATGGTCTGCGGACCATGGGATTGTATAAAAAGAGCTAAGATCTAAGTAGTTTGGGAGACACAACATGTAAGAGATTCATAGCCTTAGAGCAAGAAATATAAGTCTTGGATTGTAGCGTAGGTAGAGGCTCTGTGGCTAAGTGCACAAAGACCTAGGGTCGAAGTCCACAGCTGAGTGCACGGACCCCTGCAGCTGTATATGCAGGGTGGATAGAGTCTGTAAACACTTGGGATATATTAATAAAATGAGTTATTCTGTAATTTTTGTGTCTTTGTTCTATTGATGGGTTTGAATATATTATGTATGAATTACTTTTATTATGCTTATATTATGTGCAAACGAATGCAATTACATTGAATAATTAAACACAATTATGAATATCGGATTACGCGGTGATAAATTTAAGTATTACGAAAGACAAGCAAATCACTTAGGGTAATTGAGGAATCTGCACGGCGGGTTGCCATAACAACGTGAAAGTACCTAAGCCACAGGTTAGGGTTGCGCAAAGGTCAATTGTATACTTTCGCCAAGGTATTGAAAGCCAAAATAGAGAGTTTGTCTTACAAGCCCTAAATCGAGATCACATGCGTGAAGGCGGGGATAGAAGAAATCAAACATCACAACCATCTCAGGGTGTGGAAACTTGGTTCTAGCATCTCCCTATATTGCTTCGGGTCAAACTTTGGTCTGCGCTCCGCGGGTTGATGCCAAAAGGGCTAGTAGTGTAGGGATTTGTTTGGCTAATTAAAACTGAACCTAGGTTAGGCCGCCTCAATCCACGCACGTATCCTCAGCGAAGCTCTTCTTAGCTTTCATGAAGGTTTGATTTGGAGCACGCACGTGAAACCTTCATGAAAGCTAAGAAGAGCTTCGCTGAGGCCTCCACTTCAGGAAGCAAGGATAAGCCTGAGTAGGAGATGGACCCCTGTATGCTCACAACTTTCCTGGAAACCTGTAAGAAGTTGCTATGTGACAATAAGGCTATGAAAGGGTTACAAGAGCTCATCAATAGATGCATTAGAACTACGTTGGGTGAGCTGCATCTCATACAAAAGCTTGGCAAACATAAAACAATAATAGGACAAGAGATGGGACTGGCCGCATAGATAGGAGAGTATGAAATGGATCAGGTCATTTTTTACCTGGGGTCATATGCGAATGTCCTACCAAAACGGACATGGGAGCGAATGGGGAGACCAGTGTTGCAATGGTCTCCGATCCAGCTAAGGATGGTGAATCAGCAAAAGATCATCCCCATGGGGCGGCAAAGGGGGTGACCATGGATATTGAGGGAGCGAGCACATTGGCTGATTTTGAATTAATAGAGATAGTGGATGACAACAATCCCTATCCTGCGCTCTTGGGAATTGACTAGGCTACTGATATGAACAGGGTAATCAATCTAAAGAAGTGAAAGATGATCTTTGAGAAGAAACCATTGTGCACAATAGTACCCCTCGATCTTGCTGAAGGATCATGCTACACTGAACTTGTCCACGATTATGAGAGTAATGACGATCTGGACTGTATCTATAAGATAACAACGGGAGACCAATATTGGGTGAATCCCACCACGGATGGATGGATTACATGGGATCGCAAGAGTTCCTACACTTCGGACTCCAATGAAGAAATAGAACACTGGCAGAATTGGTTACAAGAAGTAATTATGTTAAGTTGCAACATGATGACCCAGTCACTGCGATATGTGTCGTCAGAAGTAATAAACCTACCTACTTATGATGGTCTGAATGAGGTAGATATATTTTTGGATGCATTTGAAAGGGAGATAATAGAAAAGAAGTGCTTTCAGGCCTTGGATTGGGCACTGTGCGCTACGCCTGTAAGATGGTGGGGTGATGAGCCCAAATTTTGGTACAATTTGGGCTCATTTTGGCCTATTTTACTTGCTCAAACCATTCATCTTTATTTGCTTATGCATGCATTTCTTAGTTTATTCATGTTGTTTGTAGGAAGAAGGTTAAACACTTTATCTACGTGACTAATGCATTATGATTCCAGGTTTTGGCATTAAAAAGGGAGCAAGAGACAACGAAAAAGGGGATAAGGAGACAATGAGGTGGCACTGCTGATTTTGTGGAGAGATGTCCACGGTCTTGGGACATTCCTCGTGATTCCCACCAAGAACTCCGAGCTCCAATCCATCTCCCCTCCGAGCTCAAGAAGCAACCAGCTGTCCTACATGAACAGCAGTCATAAACTGTTCTACAAGAGCAGTAGTTATGACTGCCCTACAGGATCCGCAGTTAGACTCTAGTTGGACAGCCGAGCTCCTAAAATCAAGGGCACTCAGTGGCTCATCGTTTTTGTATAAATTTGAAGGCCTTAGCCTTAGATGGTTGTTGAAACTCTCATATTATCATTGTAATTTTGGAGCACAGTTCAATTTCGTTCCTTTTTGTAAGCCAATTCGGCACGACATCAGATTATGAATAAAGAAGGTAGTTTGTGATCTATTTCTGTGTTTTCTTAGGAGACTATAGCTCTCAGGTTAAGGCCCAACCTGAGAGCCATAGATCCCCTCTGCTGTAGTATTGTTTCCATTTCATTTCCAGCACTTTAAGTTTTCGTTTGCACATGCAATTCGAATTACAGTTTGGTGATTTGGTTTTCTTATGAGTAGGATAGACTTTGCTTATGGTACAGTTGTTTCCACTTGCTTAGTGTAGCAGAGAATATATACTATCAATTGGAGCTCCAGAAAAATGGTTGTTAAGGCTCACTGCCATCTCTCTTGAAGATTGGGGTGCAGTCCATAACTAGCCACCAAAAACACGCATTACTTTACTTGATGATTGCTGCAATACAGTCACGGTTTGGAGGGTAAATGAGTGAGACAGAGGTTAAATAGGACTTGAGGATAGATCAAGAAGAAGAAGAAGAAAATGGTTTGAGAAGGAG
>APFE030632696.1:562281-630491 GCA_000404065.3 Pinus taeda | reverse complement strand
TATCTCCTCGACCCTCACTTCGTTCTATCCTCTCCTAAAGTCTTCCATTCCTCACGAAGCTTCATTTCTTGACCTTTCATTGACATCACTCTTCACCTTCAACATACTCCCTACACCCATTTCCCATCTCATTCTTCCACTTCTGAGCCATCACCAGCCTTATCCCTACCTCGCATATCTCTTCCTATCATTCCATCACTCCTCCATCACTTCAATTCTTCATGGTAGATCATCCTGTAGCAGTTTAGAGACATCCTGTAGAAACCTATGAGTATCCTGTAGGATCCCCTGCAGACATCCTATAGAAACCTCTGAGTATCCTGTAGGATCCCCTGCGGACATCCTGTAGGAGGTCATCCACTCGGTTGTCAAGCTTCTGAATGTGGAAAACCTCTGTGGATGGATGCTAAGGGTCCATAGGAACCTCACCTAGCCTCCCCAACCTGTCCCACGCTTTCCTTCCTTCTCCATCCCATCTGCACAACCAAACCCTAATAAGCACAAAATCACAATCATTCCACCTGCTTAATGAAATGTACAAAAACATGTCTTTGATAATGCAAGTAGTTTAGATCCATGCATTTCCACTTATTAGAGGTAGTAGCAGCATTGGTAGAAGTTTTATTCACCTTCATTACATTATAGGGGTTAGACTAGTTAAATTAGGGTTTCCTAGGTTTACATGCTTTGGTTTACTTTCAGTTCATTTTTGTCAAGTAGACTAGTCTTCTTTGAGCTAGCTTTCATCCGTCATTGATAAAGCTTCTTCTGTGAGCCATAGAATTTGGCTTGAGCCCTAGCGGACTTGTGCTAGCTGATCAAGTGACAGCTGCGACAAGAGCTAGTACTTGTGCATATAGCACCATCGCTTCCAAGTTTGTACAAACTACCGGGTTGATAAAATGAGAGACAGGAAGCCCCAGGAGTTGTAGCATTATTGCTACAATACTGGAGCTCACCATGGGGTACGCAGCAGGGAAGATTTGATGATTGGCATGAATGTAGGAGGATGATGAGAACACAATTTGGGAAGCCTAAGATGAAACTGACAAACAAGTACGATGGGTAGAATTATTCGCGCATTCATTTGGCCAAATGGACCCAGGCTTATGGAGAAAAGCCCCAACCTAAGTGGGTGCACCTATTTTGTCATACCCTGGATGTGATCCCAATGAATTGGTATATAGAAACAGAGCTCTGCCATGGGACAAGCAAATAGGATTTCCTACGCAAAGGACTCATGATAACATTTGGTTTTGAGGACAGGTTTGGAAGTATTGATGAAGCACTATAAGAGGTGAAAGCGGCTATCTTTAGGATACTACAGGATCCTTTAGACCTGACTCAGCTTGAATGGGCTACTTAACAGAGTCACACACTAGAATTCTATAATGTAACTACTGAAGAAGAGGACAAGAATCTGTGGAAGATTAACATTCCAGAAAAAGAAGGTCACCGCAAGGTTCAAGGACTGCAGATTGAGAACCCTGATATAACCATGCCATTGAAAACAAAACAAGTGAAAATTAGTATGGAGGCAGAACCCAAATTCGTGAATATTGGAGACTACTCGGATGACGCGACGGTGGATAAGGTCACTGAATTTCTCCACGAATACTAGGACTTATTCCCTACCACGTTTATGGATCTGAAAGGAATAAGTGAGGACCTAGGAATGATGAAGATCACGTTAAAGCTCGACGTGAAACTGTCCACTTAGAGCTATACAAGATGCTTGCGGTAGGCATAATTGAGCCTGTGGAAGAATCTGATTGGGTAAGCCCAATGGTGGTGCAAGAGAAGAAGTAGAAGGACGAGATAATGATATGCATGGATCTCAGAAAACTAAATGACACTTGTGTGCATGATCCTTTCCTGACTCCGTTCACTAATGAAGTATTGGAAAATATAGGCAGCCAAGAAGCATATTCCTTCACTAATGGGTTCTCTAAGTACAACCAAATCAAAATCGCACTGGAGAATAGGAGCAAGACAACCTTCGCAACTGCGTAGGTTTGTTTTTAGTACACTATAATGCCATTTGGATTGAAGAATGGCCTGTGACATTCAAGGAATTTATTCATAAGTTCCTAGAGGTATATTTTGATGACTGTACTATGCTTGAGTCGGTTAAGTGCCATGTAGCAAGCTTGCGCTTGATGTTGGATACCTATTGAAGATACCAGATCACGCTGAATCTCAAGAAGTGTGTGTTTATCGTTCCTTTTGGAAACCTGTTAGGGAATGTGGTTTGTAGACAAGGATTGATGGTAGATCTTGCGAAGATCACAATGATATTGAACTTGGAAGTGCTAAGGAGAGTGAAACAATTGCGTGCTACTTTGGGACATACAGGATATTACAGAAAGTTTATCGAAATCTATGCTTAGATCTAGGCAAAGTTGTCCATCATCGCGCTCCTTTGTCGCTTGAGGGCCTCTTCAAGCAAGATTTGATAGGATCTCCTACCCCCTCATCTTTCTTTTCATCTGCCATGGGAGGCCCTCGGGATTTGCAAGTCTGGTCTTGCAAAGGTTCAACCAGTTCAAGCCCTAACTCCATATATCCCGACCTCATTGGGGACATGAAAAGAAAGGCAGAGAAAGAGTAGACCGATCTGATACCACTAATCTGGACTTAAATAGGAATGCAACAAATTATAGATATAACCATACATATAGAGATGCAGCAAAACCAATACTTCGTTTCATTACTATAAAATATTGAAATAACCTTAAAAACATAAATGGAAATAAACTAGCTAGGGTGATTGTAGCTTATCTTTGAGAAGAGATGTGGCGGATAAATATCCTCTGAACTGTTTTACAATGAGGCTCTAAGGCCTATTTATTGTTGAGAAACAATGGAGAAACCTAAACATCCAAAAACCTAACCCTAGATGATGAAACACCAAACTATGGGCCCCATTTGGGTAAATTGGTACATCAACTTCCCGGGGTCGTAACTTTGGAATACGATCTCTGTTTGATGCACACAATATCTCTTTAGAAAGATCTATCTGATAAATACAATTTGGAAAGAGAAACATTGATCCATGGACCCATGTTTCCCAAGTTTCCCAAAAAACATCATTTAGGGCCTCAAAACAGCTCTAGAAGTTCAGGACCCAAAAAACTGCTAAAAATAGTAAATTGTGCTACAATTAAGGAAACTAAAAAGATGAAAGAAACAATGGTGGGGGTATAAGTGAACTTGGAAGGTGGCCACCAATATCCACCTAGATCACTGCTACCAGATGAAATCACTTTTCACGGTCTGCGTTTGGCAGGGGTGCCGATTTTGAAGCTCGAAGACTGGGACTTGGTGGATCATGAGAAGTTCTCGCACCTAGTGACCAAATAGTTGATGTGCCACATCATAGACATGAATATGGGGATGACTACATTGGAGCTATGAAAGCGGCTTAGAGGAGTATAGAAGGCAGGATTACTCAACCTACTCTGGGTGTCGCACTATAACCGCACCACATTGATAGTTTTGGTCATTAAGCAATTGTTGTGCTTGGTGCATGATGGGTGTCTATGGCTGGAGGAGCCAATGCCCATCACTGATATGTTGATTCATAGAATAATGTGTCTACCGTATATAGGTGAAAATCCAGTTATGATCTTTAGCGGCAAGGGCAGCGAGTAGGCGCTTGCAGAACCAATGAAACAGAAGTTCAAACTAGTGAAGAAGCTATGCAGGTATGCTATCTCTAGCATCTGCAACCCTGTTGTGAAGGTACCAACACAGATCCTTGTAGGGAAGGTGATGCAAAAGTTCCATATTGATGAGGTACTGGCACCTGTCGTCGCGCTCGCACAACAGTGCACGGAAGGAGTCCAGTTTAACTAGCCGGACTACCTTAGCGGAGATTTCCTAATGAACTACCGCAAAGTGCAAGAGCAAATCAAGACCTTCCACTATGTGTGGCCCTTGCTATCGATTGTTCTCGTAGCATGGGAGCTACCATAGGAGATCCAGTTCCCCTTAGTCGCGCTAGACCTTCCTGAAGTAGGGAAGTATGCTTCAGTGTGGGTGACCAAGGACGCGGAGCGAGTTCAGCACAACAATATCTTCTGGATCTTGATGGAAATGAATATTAGGACAATTGCAAGCCACAATTCTCACCCACGGTATATGCTAACTTGCAGAGCTATGTCGAGTTTAAGGTTTCTTTCCATCAGATTTCAATCAGGGCGCAGAAGGACCCTGCATAGAAGTGGTATGATTTGCCATCCCTAGCCACATATGATGCCATCGATGAGGTGCTGGATAGATGGTCGGGAGAGTGGCGCACTATCACAGACTTGGCGGTGGGTGGAAGCAAGTATGCCACACAAAAGAAGAAGGAAGAGGCCAAGCTGAAGATGGTGCAGCTGGTCGAAAAGAGGAAGAAGGAAGTCGCTGAGAAGGCCCAGGTAGAACAGACAGGAAAGGAGGCAGGAAAATAGATAAGTGCCACAGAGCAGGGCTCTGACAAGGGCGCGTGGTCACCTTCACCTAAAACTGAAGAGGAGAACAAAGAGAAGCATGGTGCAGACCCTCAAGAGACATTTGCCTACATTAAGCACCCAAGAGAGCTGGAGAAGGGAGGGTCTAGAAAGAAATCCAAGGCAACCAAGACCTCACTAGATCCTATCACATTGACAGAGGGTGACTTATATGATATCGATGACACAGTCTGAGATGTCACTGTGGAGACCCTTCAGCAATTTTAAAATCAGCAACAGATCATCCTAGGGGCAACCCAGACTAGACTACAGGAGTTGCAAACCTACGCGTCGCAAGTTGGTATGGTTCTACCAACCTGGCTATCAGCACATCAGAGGTTGTTGATATGCTATGCACGAAGGCTTCCAGTGTGCTAGTGCTACCGAATGGAGCACTGACAACAGAAAATGAGGCTAATAGGCCCACTGTCAGTGCCTTGAAGGCAATGTGATTGAACCTGGTAGCGCTCCCACGTGAAGCACTCCACCTCTTGCAGGATGGAGTAGTTGCAGAGCTAAGGGCCCGTGAGCACCATGCACTCTAAGTGATCAGTGAATAGAAGATAAACAATGAGTAGATGGCCTTGCAAAGCAATGCTACCATCACTGTTGAGGCCAAGGCGACTAGCCAGAGCAAGAAGATCCTACAGGTCGTGGAGGAGGCATGAAGAATGGTCCCAGAGTTGGCCATTCCGGAGGAGGAGCCAGTCAAGGTCCGCTCCGCAAATTGGCCATAGGGGTGCATGACACTTGGACAAAAATGGCGCGAGTTTAGTTGGAGTTGAACCTTCAATTTATAGAGCTCCAGTTGAGGGCCCAGCCTTCAACACCACCAGAGGAAAAGGAACAGTGGGCAATCGATATCACAGAAGCAGTCGCGACGGTGGAGAGTGAAGTAGCAGACTGCACACAATTGTTTGAATAATTGTTTGAGGTCATGACCAGCCTGCAAGAGGACCTAATCATTCATAGGCTAGAGACGGAAGTACAAAAACACCATCAACGCTATGACAAATTTAAGGGCACAACGCGAACTGTCATGCTAACACAAAGGTTAGCCAAGCTGCAGGAAGTCAAACAGCTGAAGGAATAAGTGGACGCAGTGCTTCACAACGAAGCAGTGTTGAAGGCATGACTAAAGCCCTGGCTAGAGGAAGCTTACGCAGTCACAGGAAACATTGAGGATAATATTGTGAATATACAAGTGACACAACAATAGCTTTAAGCTAACAGTGCAGGGGTAGTAACCAAGAAAACAGTTGAAGCTGTGAAGTAGGTAGCAGCTCAGTGCATGGCCGAAGTTGCGATCATCAAGGTCGAGCTGGAACAGATTCATGCAAAGATCTCTGCACCTACCAAGTGACTCGAGGGTGAGTTACAATGTTTATGTTGGGGGCCTGTTTGGATCAAGATACCCCAAGCACCTTTTTGGAGCTAAAGCTCATGTTTAAGTCAATTTTTGTAATATCATTTTAAAGACTCTAGATTTCGTGGTTGTGGAGCATGAAGGTATTATGTGTCATAAAGGGTAGTCTGCCCTTAGTTTTGTAAGGTAAAGTCAGCTCGAATTGTATAAAAATAGCTAAGCTCTAAGTAGTTTGGGAGACACAACATGTAAGAGAGTCATAACCTTAGAGAAAGAAATCTAAGTCTTGGGTTGTAGCGTATGTAGAGGCTCTGCAGTTGAGTGCATAGAATCCTAGGGTTGCAGTCCGCAACTAAGTACGTGGATCCCTGCAGCTGTGTGAGCAAGGTGGACAAAATCTGTAAACACTTGGGAGATATTAATAAAAGGAGTTATTCTACAATTTTTGTGTCTTTGTTCTGTTCATGGGTTTGAATATATTATGTATGAATTTCCTTTATTATGCTTATATGATGCACGAACGAATGCAATTACATTGAATAATTAAACGCAATTATGAATATATGATTACGTGGTGATAATTTTAAGTATTTGACAAGATAAGCAAATCACTTAGGGTAATTGAGGAATCTGCACGGTGCGCTACCATAACAATGCAAAATTACCTGAGCCATAGGTTAGGGCTATGCGGAGGTCGATCATATACTTTTGCTAAGGTATTGAAAGCTGAAATAGAGGGTTTGTCTTACAAGGCCTAGAGTGAGATCACCTATGCGAAGATAGGGATAGAAGAAATCAAACGACATCATAACCATCTTAGGGTGTAGAAACTTGGTTCAAACATCCCCCCATACTATTTCAGGTGAGACTTTGGTCCGCGCTTCGCGAGCTAATGCCGAAAGGGTCAGTAGTGTAGGGATTTGTTTAGCTAATTAACCTTGAACTTGGTTTAGGTCCCCTCAAGCCAACAGGTTCAATAATTCCCTTTGCAAGCATCTTATCTAACTCAATGCAAATACTTTCCTTATACGTAGGATTAAGGTGCTAAGGTCTTTGTTTTATAGGTTTTGCATCCATTTTCAGGGTGATCTTCATGACACCCAAGTCTCCCATTATCCCTTTTAAATCAAAAAACTTCGTGGGGAACAAATCCTGATATTCGTGGAGGAGCTCAACGACCTTGTCTGTTGTTGCATCATCCCAATAGTCCCCAATATTTGCAAATTCCAGTTCTGTCTCTATGCCAATGTTGACCTGCCTAGTTTTCAACGACACAATTATGTTTGGATCCTCTATCTGTGGATCTTCAACCCTGTGGTGACGTTCATTTTCCATAATATTAATCTTTCTAGGATCCTTGTCTTCTTCTTTAGCAGTCATGTTATAGCATTCTAGCGTGTGACTCAGCTAGGTAGTCCAATCATGTTGTACCAAGTCAAAAGGATCTTGCGGTATCCAAAAGATTGATGTTTTAACCTCCTGTAGTGCTGCGTTAATATAGTCAAACCAATCCTCAAAGTTGAACATCATTATAAATCCCTGGCGGAAGATGTCCCATTCTTCAGTTCTAGGGCAAAGCTCTATTTCCAAGTACCAATTCATTGGTATGACGTCCAAGGTATGAAAAAATAGATGCACACATTTAGGCTAGGGCTTCGCTCCATATGCCTTAGTCCATTTGGCCAGGTGATCACGTGGATCATCCCTTCCATCATACTTATCTGGCATCCAAAATTTTGGCTTCCCAAAACATATTCTCATAATCCTCCTATAGTCGCACCAATCACCAAAATTATCCTTGTGCATACCCCACCAACTTGTGAGCATAGCATGCAGCACCCAGTCCAAGGACTGGAAGTGATGTTTCTCTAAAAGTTCTCTCTCAAATGCATCCAAAAAGTGATCAACATTAGATAGCCCATCATAGCGAGGCAGATCCCTGACTTCGAATGACACGTAGTGCAATGACTTGGTGATCATATTATAATACAGTGTAGATACTTCATACATCCAGTTCTGCCAGTGCTCTAATTATTCGTCTGAATCTAATGTGTAGGAGCTCTCGCAGTCCCATGCAATATGTCCGTCCGCTGTCAGATTTACCCAATCATTTTCTCGCGTCATTATCTTGTAAATCTGGTCGATATCATCATCACTTTCATAATCGTAGACTGGTTCTGCATAGCGCGATCCTTCCACGGGATCCAGCAACACCACCACGCGAAGTGAGTTCTTTTCAAACATCATATTTTGCTTCTTCAGGTTGATTACCCCATTCATGTCAGTGGACCAATCGATTCCAAGGAGTGCAGGGTAGGGATTCCTATCATCCACAATCTCTATTACTTCAAAATCTGCCAGTGCGCTCGCGCCCTCGATGTCAATTGTTTCCCTTTGCAGCCTCCCCATTGGGATAATTTTATGTTGATTCACCATTCTTAACTAGATCGAAGACCATTAGAGCATAGGTCTCCCCATTCTTTCCCAACTGTATTTTGGCAAAACATTCGCGTTGGACCACAGATCCAGCATAACTTGGTCCATTTCATATTCCCCTATCTACGTGGTGAGTCTCATTTCATGCCTGGTCCTTCCCTTGTGCCTTCCAAGCTTCCTAACCACATGTGATTCACCAGTAGTGCCATCCTTACCAACACATCTATTGATCAGTCCTTGCGGGCCCTTCACAGCCTTACTATCGCGGAGGAGTTTCATGTAGACCTCCAAGAATGTGGTAATGATGGATGGGTCCATTCCTTCAACTGGTTTCTCCTAACTTCCTGGTAGACACCTCAGCGAAGCTTTTCTTTTCTTCCATAAATGTTTCTTTTCTACACTCCAAATCAAACCTAATCTCATTTTCTGGTGCTTTGCGAACCCATTCACCTTCTGCAAGCTACCTGCCTTTATCCTCTCCCATCATAGTTCCACTTCGCAGCATAATGTTTACCTTAAGGTCTTCCTCATGAGGCTAAGCCCGCACCATCTAGAGGTTCTGTGTTGGTTGCATAGGTTGTGCCCCCCATTTTGCAAATATTATCCAATAATATTGGGCAATCCTCAATCACATGATCAAACTGAGTACAGTAGCAGCATGACAATCGTGTCGTATTCGAACAGTCCCTTGTGTAATTTCCTGGGCCTCCACAATTGTAACAAATTAGTTGTCCTCGGCCTCTACTAGGCCCTCCTCCACCTCGGCCTTGGCCATGCCCCTGATACTCACCTCATGTTCCCCCAACGCCTTGGTCTGGAGGCTCTGATTCTGCCTACACCCTGTATGTAGGTGTCCTTTCCATCATTAATTCGTAACTACGACAATTGCACTCATCGTGACCTACTGATTGATAGAAATTGCAAAAGAGTTGTTGTGGTGTTTGTACAAATTTCTATGGCAAATGGCAATTGTCGATCGCATGTTTCCCAACCACCTAGCATATAGTGCACCATAGCGCGGGCCCTGTACTTAGCCCTACCGCAGCCTCCGGTCGTAGAGGCATTGGTCCCCCTGCTGCAACAGAATTCATGAAGACTGGGAAGTGATCCTTGTCATGCCCTTAACCCTTGCATTTTAGGCACCAAACTTCTTCGCGCGCCTCTGGCCGAGCTGTACTGTCCTTCTTCAAACTTTGCATTTCGAGATAAAGGTTTTGCAACTACACATGAATTTGTTGAACCCCCAGATTAACATGCTACATTGGTGTCTCATGCAGCCTCATCGCAATTTCTAGAGCTTCTGCTTGGGTTCCAATCTTCTGTTGTGATAGCGCAACCCTTAGCAGGGGTAGGAGCGAGGCCACGAACCATTCGTGGTGCTGCCCATCAGTTAGGTTCATGTTGGATTCACGGATTATAGACTTCAATCTTTGATCCAAATCCCACGGTGTCTCCTCCTGCTTCGTCATGATCTCCTTGAATCCCACAATCATCTACTCTTGAGACTTAGGTCTACTGAATTCTCTATTCAACACCGCCTAGATATCTGCTAACGCGGATGTTGGGTTATCAATACCGTACCTAATGTACAACATTACTAAGCAGTCCTGAAATGCGCTAACCGGTGTTCCTTTCTTCATCTGGTCATCCATGATAACCTGAGCTTCCCATACAACCTTCACAATGAACCAAAACTGGTCTAGATCTTCATTTCCTATGCCCTTGAATACAGGTAGCTTTACGGAGTTCGCCATGTTGAATAACGATGGAGGTGGGGGTGGTGTAGGAAATGGGGTGAGAGGTGGGGGTGAGGATCGAAGCAGTGTGGATGGATGGGATGTGGATGGAGGTGTTGTCATTATTTTTGGGAACCCTTGTCTTATCATTTAAATAATGCTCAGTCGAGAAGACTGTGCTGCTCCCTCATCATCACTCAAATGAGGCTGGGTTAGTGGGTTATACTCAGGACCCTTTCTTCCTCCATCCCTGAAAGACTTTCCGCTTCGCATAGCTCCAAACATCAAGGTAGATACATGACGTACTATTCACACAAGAGCATCTTAATCCAAGTATTTATTGACTTTAAATACTTACCTCACAGTCCTTTAAAGAAGCGACACTCTGCTTCATTGTAAATGACAAAGGTATTGACCGGAACTCTATCACAAATCCTCCTATGATGCAGTCGACCCAATGGTCGACAGCATGCACAATCTTATCTGTAGATGCTTCCAATCTCCTTACCAATGCCCGTGTCCAAACAATTGGAGTGTTAAGCCTCCACCTTCCTTGGTCGTCGGCCAACTTCACAATTCACTCGTATTACTCAACCGAGAAGGAACAAAAGAAGCTTTCGTGTATTTCTGTGTACAGGTATCTATCAAACCAATGTTCTTTCGTCAATTGCAATTCCTTTTTTCTTGCACCGCGAACTCATGGATCTTTTTATCCAACCAGTTTTCGATCTCTTTCTTAGTTGGATTGCAATGATACGACATCAAACATCTCATTATGCAAATCTTGATCTCAGCAACAGAATTGTTTGTTGGCTTCATGGGCCCTAACCCAGGTTTAGCGTTAAGCAGCCAACCAAATCCCTACACTACTGGCCCTTTCGACATCAATCTAGGGAGTATGGACTGAAGTCTCACCCAAAGTAATATGGGGGGATGTAGGAACCAATTTTCCACACCTTGAGATAGTCGTGATGTTGATTGTATATCCTCACTCCTTTCTTTGCACAGATCGATAAGCCCTTAGGGCTTAGCAATGTACTTCCTTTTCTGTCTTTCAGGACCTCCGTGAAGGTACTCGATTGCCCTTTGCAGAACCTAAGATGATGATTTAGGCACATACGCACCTCTCTAACTAGGTTACCAGCTTAGTCCCCAAATTATCTTAGGTATTAGCCAACTTGGCCATACATGTAAGAGTATCCTTGTGTAAACATATATTATTACTTGCATTCATGCAACAGATGGAAACATATATTTCCATGCATCAAGTTAACATTATATCTGAAACTTAACATTCAACATAGTAGAATCATAGCATTCATAACACCAGTAAAATAACGCTAAACAGATGGAAAGTACACAGTAAGTTCAGAACACTTCTCTTTGTTGATGATTCAGATTTTCAATAGTTCTTCTCTGTTATTTACCAGGTACTTCAGCATGGAGTGATACTTGCTAGGAGGCCATTTTAAGATGTATATGTATCACTCCATGCTGAAGTACCTGGTAAATAAGCCTGTGTTGCAGGGAAGAATCTGCTGATGGCTCTTATTGTTACAAGAGTACAATTTTGAAGTTGTTGTGAAGCCTAGACGATTGAACGTGGGACCAGACCATCTGTCGTGCATCAAAACAAGGGAGGAACCTACTAACTTTAAAGAGGGATCACCTGATCCACAACTATTTGTAGTGTGTATCGTAGATGGTCACTTTGAGGATATAATACAATTCCTAACAACAAGAACTGCACCAAAAGGATACACTGTCTAGCAAAAGAAGGAATTAGTGGTGCATGCGACAAATTTCTCTGTCATTACTAGGCATCTGTACAAAATGGGGACTGATGAGATATTGTGATAGTATGTACCTAAGTTAGAGAGAAGCAGCATCCTCGTGGACTCTCATGGGGGTGTCGTGGGAGGACATTATGTAGGGAGAGAAACCATGCAGAAGATTCTATGCGCAAGGTTGTGGTGGCCAACCTTCATTAGGATTCAAAAGCATATTACCAGGCGTGTGATGTATGTCAAAGAATGGGAAAGGCATCGCAGAGGGATGAAATTCCTTTGAATCCACAAATGGCATTGCAACCGTTCGAGAAGTTGGCAATAGATTTTGTAGGACCCATTCAGCAACAAGGGAAGACAGGAGTAAGGTACATTACCACTGCAACGAACTATTTGACTCGTTTGGCAGAAGTGCAACCGGTGAAGGATTGCATGGGCGTGATGACAACGAAGTTCCTATTTGAGCATGTACTGACGCAATTTGGATGTCTAAGCATCTTGATGAGTGATCATGGTATGCAATTCCTGAATGAGACTATCAGCGCACTAAAGAAGGAATTTTTGGTATACCACCAGAATAGCACACCTTCTCACCCACAGGCTAATAAAATAGTGGAAGCATTCAACAAAGTGCTTGAAAACATGTTGACCAAGGTTTGCAATGCTCAGCAAAGTGATTGGGACCTATGCATACCTACATTACTGTGGGCTTATCGAACGACATGCAAGAAGTTGACTAGACAAACCATTTTAGGCTCGTCTATGGTGTGGAAGTAGTAATGACTGTGGAATACACATACCTAGTCTGCGCATAGTAGTGCTCACAAGTATTATGGATCACAAAGCCCTAGAGGATAGGCTCGCACAGCTGGATGAGCTCAAAGAAGAAATATTTTTGGTTGGATTTCACCAACAGGTCCAAAAGCAGCGCAAAAAGGCATGGCATGATCAACACATCAAGCTACGCACATTTAAGGTAAATGACCTTGTTTTGTTATATGATAGTAAGTTTGATAAATTTCCAGGGAAATTTAGGATGCACTGGTTAGGGCCTTACGTTATTAAGGAGATTACCAACGGGGGAGCAGTACATCTGGTCAAATTAAATGGAGAATCCTTCCCAAGAAAGCTGAATGGTAGTCGCTTGAAGCCATACACCGGCGGTTTGGACATGTGACTAAATGAAAGTAGCATTTTCTTAGCACTCCAGGTAGCTGAAAGGAGACGTGGGACTATAAAATACATTTCCCGGATTGGAGTGTTACACAATTGGAAGATGGTGCAGAGTGAGAACATGTCACTGGGTCTGCGGCAGTCTGGACGGAGCTACGCTACCCGAGTAGAAATCACGCAAGTCGGCTGGAAAGTTATTATTAAAGTCATTGTTCATGAAAAGACAGTAGAAGTGAGGTGAAATGGAGTGGGCGGGTGACATTTAAGACAAAATTTATGGATTAGATCCTTGAAAATTTGTCGTCAATCTAGCATTAATGAACGGATTTTGCGGGGAATGATCGGATTTGAATTTAAAATGCCCTATAAATTACAAGTGGTTGTCTAGTGAAAAACACTTGTCATTTTGCGAATTGAGTTGTTGCGCTCTCAGGTGCACATGAACTGTGAATTTTTTCAAGATCTAGTAGCAAGTCTAGCATTTGAACTATTGTCAAAGGAGACACAAGCACTAGTGAATAGCGTCATCTCAAGACACGTAGAAGCTATGAACACCAAAGGAGTAGCACCCGAGGAGAATGTGTAAGAAATTGATATGGGGTCTGAAATAGCTACCCCAGAAGTGGCCGAAGCATTGGTGTAGGTCCCTAAATCCCCAAGAACACCGAGACATAAGCCAACCCCAACTAGGGATACCATGAAAGACAAGAAGGGCAAGCATCCTCCCATACCGGTGTGCACGTCGCCAAGACAAAACCCACCAAATCCCACTACCCAGGAGAAAGTCAAGGCTATAAACCTAGAGGCAGAAGAGGAGGATATCAAAGATATCCCCATGGATGATGAGGATGTGAGAGTGGAAATAGAGGAGGTTGAAGCCCTGGGTGAGGACCCTATTACATGGTTGTCGGAGTATGTCCCTTCACGCAAACTTAAGTCCAAGGTCCCAATGAACGTTGATGAAAGTAAGACTCCCCTGCAAACCCCTCTTCTTGATACAGATTTAAACAGGAACACAACAACTCATAGATACAATCATGTATATAGAAATGCGGTAGAAATAATACTTCATTTCACTACTGTAAAATACTGAAATATGCTTACAAACAGAAATGGAAATAAACTAGCTAGGGTGATGGTAGCTCATCTCTAAGAAGAGATGTGGCGGTTACATGCCTCTGAATAGTGTTACAATGAGGCTTGAAGGCCTATTTGTTATTAAGAAGCAATGGAAAACCCTAAACATCCAAAACCTAACCCTAGAAGATGAAACACCAAACTGTGGGCCCCATTTTTGTAAATTGGTACATCAACTTCTCGGGGTCGTAACTTTGGCATACAATCTTCGTTTGACATGCACAATATATCATTAGAAAGATTTATTCGGGAACTACAACTTTGGGGAGAGAAACATTAGTCCATCAACTCATGTTGCTCCTAGTTTTTCCAAAAAACGTCGTTTAGGGCCTCAAAATGGCTCCAGAAGTTGAAGACCCAAAAAATTGCTAAATAGTAAAATGTGCTACAATTAAGGAAATTGAAAAGTTGAAAGAAACAATGGTAGGGGTCCAAGTGGACTTGGTGGGTGGCCACCAATATCCACCTGGATCATTCCTCCCCCCAGGAAGTAATGGTCCCCATTTTGTTGAGTCCCTACATGAGATAAGGAAACTTTTGTTGAACTTGGTCCCTAGTGAGCCACTTGCCTTGGTGAAGGAGTTGGCCTGCTTTGACAACTCGATATAGTTGGATATTCTGCTGGCGAGTGTGCTTGATCTGTGTGTCCATGATCCAATCAGTTGCAGCTTGTTCCATGCAATCTGGATTTAACTCTATGGTGTAAGTTGTTCTGTAATGTCGGATGTGTCTAATAATGATGGAAAGTATGGTCGAAGGCAGTCCACATTGAACACTGGGTGTACGCCAAGGAATGGGGGAATGTTGAGCTCAAATTTATTGTCTCCCATAGCCTTGGTAATGGTGTAAGGACCATATCAAAGTGGTATGAGTTTCCAATAAGCTCTGGTAAGGCGTTCCTTTTACAAATGCAACCAAAATTTGTCGCCCACCTAAGACTTGTCTGGAACCCGATTTTGATCATGTCGCTGCTTGTACTTAGCATTTGACTTTTCCATAATGTTGTGGACCTGCTGGCGAATATGTTGGATGTGCTCAATGATTTTTTTTTCCTTATCTATTTTGGACTGGACATGAGCCAAATCTATGTGAGTAGTTGCAAATGGCATGGCCACATCAATGGGACATAGTGGTTGGAATCCCAAACCCACCTGAAAAGGGTTGTGCCAAGTCGAGCTATGGAGAGCCTGGTTGTAGCTATGCTGAAAATAGGGGAGGCTCTCATCCCATGTGCGTGGATGTCTTGAGTTGTACATGCGCAGAATGTGTACGACCATCCTGCTGACAACCTCTGTCTGGCCATCAGTTTGAGGATGGAAGGTTGTGGACTTAGTGATTTTGATGTTCAGCATCAACCAGATATTGGACCAAAATGTACTGAGGAACCTATTGTCCTGATCTGAGATGATAGGCTGTGGGATCCCAAAGTGCACCCACACTAGTTCAAAGAAGAGCTTAACAGTGGCTTCTACTATGATATTCTTCTTGCAAGTCGCCATAATGGCCATCTTTAAGAACCTATCAACTACCACAAAAACACAGTCATTTCCATGCTTAGTAGAAGGAAGGCCCGACATGTAATCCATGGAGATGGATTCCCAAGGTCGACTAGGGGTAGGAAACGGGGTATAAAGGCCTTGCTTCTTGATTGTCGGTTTGGAAATGGTGTAGGTAGTGCATGATCTGATGTACTTCCTGACATCCTGTCAAAGACTTAGCCAATAGAAATACTTATGTAGTACTGCCACCATTTTCTCAAACCTGAAATTCCCAGCAGCCCGACTGTAGTGTACTTCCCAAATCATCTTGGCACGCTTTCTTGAAGGAACACAAAGGTGACCAAGGTGGCATAATAGGGCATCCTGGAGGTGAAAATATGGAACATGTTGACCCTCCAAGAGTGTCTGGTATGTGTGGCCGAATTTTGGGTCGCTTTTGTAGAGAAGTGGTCAATCAAAAGTCTCGTGCCCACAAGAGTTGAGCACGGTGGTTAACGCCATGATTGGTGGTTGACTGAGGCAATCTGCAACATTATTGGTGCTTGACCACCAGTGACTGCTTGTCCTGACACTCACTTGTGTTGTGAGTGGAGCTCCTATGGAACTCACACCACTTTTCCATGTCCTTTTTCAGCTTTATGGCAATGTTATTTTCTTATAGCTTTGGCAAGTTGTCTTGGGCCACCCCGTCTTGGTTTTGTTCTTTGTTCTGTGGTTTGGGGGCACTTTTCCCTTGCTTTGGATTCACAAATGCAAAGTATTGCTTCTTCTGTTTAAACTTTTGCTTAATCTTGACAGCATATCGGTATGTCGCGCCGAGCGAGGAGATGTTCAAGAATTCTATTTCTTCCTAGATGTACGTGTGTAGGCAACCACAGTATTTGAGTACCAAATGCTGCTCTGAATTCTTGATACTCAACCTGAAGGGTATGGAAAATATTGGTAAACTCTAGCACGTCTTGGTCCCTTCCCTGTTGTAGCGTGGTCCACTTGATGTATTAATCCTCATAGCTTCTGACAGGGTAGTACTGCTCCTTGATGGGAGTTTGGAATGAATTCCAAGTGGGTGTGGCTGAAAACAGTGAGGTCGTACTTTCATCCTTTTGCTCACAGTAGGTTTCCCACTAGTCCTTGACATGGGGGGTGGCATTGAGAAGAGTGAAAGTAATATTTCCCAGCCGGAAAAATCATGAACAAAAAAATACCCTTCTAGCACATTTAAGCATTTATCTACAGCATCTGCATCTATCTAACCCTCAAATATGGGAATGTCAAAGTTAAATTGTACCTTAAAGGGTGTGGCGCTTCTAGAGTAGTTGACGGAGGTAGATGTTGTTATCACAAAATCTAACCCTGATAGGTTATTGATCAAGTAGACTCCGAGTAGCTCTTTCAAACCAATTCTTTGGTTAAGAATTAGCCTCCTCAACCTGAGACGGCTCTCTCAATAGGTTTAAGATTTTTGATTAATGATTAGATGGCTAACTCTTGGAACAAAAATAGAAAAATGTATCACTGGTTGAATCAAAGATTGGCAAACATCTATTGTGCTATGGACTCAAGATAGTCTTCAACAAAACAACATGATCAGTAAAACATGAAAGTCAAGGCAAGTTTAAGTTTTTAAGTAAAATAGTAACATAGTGAATCAACATAGTTTACAAGCACGTGAAGGAAGTTAGAGCATTTTCCAATGAATTCTAAGTATCAAAAGCTCATACCACTGCAAATAAGTAATTGAAAAAGGCCATAATAACATCAAACACATAAACCCCTTGTGAATATTGAGTAGTCAAACTGATCTTTGTATTAAGTTTTAAAAACTACAGTTTCTTACAATAACACCATCTTTATTTTTCTAATCAAATTACCAACCCTGAGGAATTTGATTCTCATGCTTTATATAGAGTTTTTACAACCTTGGATACTATGATCCATCTTTAGGGGAATTCAAATTCCTAACATTGACACCTATCTATTCATAAAACAAACTACTTAATTACAACTTGACAGCTAGCTGTCTTTAAGAGTCCTAATACAAATAGGAGTTAAACTCCTAAAACATGCTTTCACCAACCTTATCTATGACTTAAATACATTATTTAATCAGCTGCTAATTCATGTCTTCGAGCTTTATGATGTCTCCAGTATTGTTGCAAACCCTGCTGAGTCATGACCTAACTGTCTTGAAAACAAGGAGACAGAGTTCCTCCCTTTAAAGCCCTTGATCCTTTATGATTATCTTTGAGCAGTTTTGCTAGTGTATATGTGGCATGTATTAGTAATCCATTAAAACTTCATTTTCCACCTGTACAAAAAGGGAACCTCACACATATGGAAAAGAGCATGAAACATGACTGCGCTACGAAAATAGTCAGTTTTCTTAGCACAACTTTTATATCAATTATGGAATACTTCTTGGAACTTTGCTTTCTGCATCACTGCCATCTAAAACTTCATCTAGGATCCTCACATGTCTACCAGCAACATCAAAACTTGGAATTTATCAAACCTTACCTTTGAAATGCATCTATAAAGTGCTAAAAGGTCACCTTCAACAGTTTCATAGTGCGCTACGAAACTGTTGTGTATGCTCTTTTTCCAATACAATTTTCAAAAATCTGCAGTTTGTGAATTTCCAAAATTTCATAAAGACTGATATGGTCACCAAAAATCAAAACAACTTACCCTTATAAGATGTTCTTCTTCAAATATGACCTTCTCAAAACTGTTTTAAGATATATCCTTCATTGCCCTTTTTCATCACCCTGTTTCATTATTCTTGTAGCCTTTTCTTCAGATTTTGTTAATTGTATTTCTAGGTCTTCAATTTGTCTCTTAAATCTTCTATTAGCAGCTCTCAACTGAGCATTCATCCTCCTTACAAATCTGGCTTCTTTGATTGCAGGAATAGTCCAAGTGAAGTATTGAGCTTCACTGCTGACTATTTTTGGTTTGGAAACCTTTTCATCTTCCCAGAGAACCTTTATCCTTTTGAAATATGTCTTCTCAGTAGCATGCCTTCTTGCTCTCATCCTTAGTCTAGCAATTTCATTATTAGTTTCTCTTAACCTTCCTTCCATTTCTTCGTAACTGGTTTTTCCTATTTGAGTGGGAAAAATCTGTTTTTGTCACCTTCAAGTATTGGTGATGAAAGGTCTATCAACTCTTCCTGAACAGCGAGAGCTTCTTCTATTTTCCCTAACTCAATATTGGACTCTTGTATCTTTTTAGATTGCCTGCTTAAGGGCTTTCTAGGCTTAACACAAATGTTGTAGCATCATCCTCAAATTCCAGTTTCTTAAAGGATTTCATCTTCTTCGAATTTCCTTTATCAAACTCTATGACATATGCCTACACCAAAGGGGATTCTGCAATATCAATGGCTTTTAAAACATCATTTAAATTACCCTTCAAGCTTGGAAATCCCCCCGAGATCACTAATTTACCCTTTTCTTTAGCAATTTGACTTCTAGTCAATCTCCTTTGAACTGGTTTGGTAGCTGACTGTTCTTGTGTCCTTTCTTTAACTTCAGCTATCTTTTCCTTTGTGGATTTAGGAGTCTCAGGAATAACCACTGATGTTTTGCTCACTTTCTCTTTCACCTACTTTCTAGGTTTCAGCTTAACAAATCTCTTTTCCCTGGACATTACAAACTTGTTGGTTTCTGCTGATGGAGTTTCTTTAACCTTAGGGCTAATGCCTGTATCTTGATTTTCCCCTCCAAAACTGCATAGAAACAAAAATGAAGACCATTCTCTATTGATCTTTTTAAGTTCATGTAAAACTATCAGTTTAATTAGACCATGATGAAACAGGGAAGTTTCATGTCCTTGAGATTTCATTTCCACTTTATCTGCCATATTAGCTATACTTCGATATAGGAAGAAGGAAAATCTAAAGAAATCATACCAGTAAAATGCAACAGGAGTTTAAAATGATATGAATAAACCTTATGATATCTACCCTCACAGGTAAAAATAACATTGAATGTTGAAGAGCAAGTTGGTATAGGTGTCTTTGACGTAGTTCCTTGGAATTTCCTTAGTCAAGTCTGTTTCTACAAACTCTGGCTTTAGGAACACTTTACATGGTTCCATGTCAAATCTGAAGCTTTTGAACCATACATCTTGCTCCCCTAGGAATCTATGTCAGTAATGCTATGATCTCTAGAGAAATTTGCAATTTTAGGGTTCCAATCTTTGTGTTTGTGCAAGAGAAATGTAGTGCAAACTCCTTTGTCACCTGAGCATGTCCTCCCTGCAATTTTTTACAAAACTTCCAACATCCTACTTTCTTGAAGGCTTCTACAATTGATTTACCTCTGACTAAGACCTCGGTGCTTTCAGGCTCTGTTCTTAAACAATGACCAAACCTGTGACTTTTCTTCTCTTCTGTCATCTTTGCTTCTGAATTCCTGTAACAAACCAGCCTCACTTGAAATTTTGCTGATCAGCCTCACTTTCTTATGGTGGTCAGCCTTGCTTGAATTATGGATGAGAGAAACCTTGGTAAGAAATTACCATAAGCTTACCATTCGAAAAACAATTTGTTTGAGGGTTTGCATGCAAACTATAAAAAGAAACTAGCCAACCCTTTCGAATTTGAAATTTCTTATCATGATGACCCCTAAATTTGAAATGATGGGTTTTGGATGGTGGCATGCTTAGTAACTAACTCCTATCTGACACCTAATAATGAAAATTTAATGGAATCTTAATGGATTGATGTTTTGACAAGACTACCTCCGAATCCGTGCTTTCATAGCGCACAGTGAAAAGTGCTATGAAAAGAGCAGTGTTTTTGTACTGCAAAACATACATTTTACACTGTCTGCACTATGAAAACATGGTTTTGGGGCTAATTCCAAAAAATTTCAAAATGGTCTAAGATATGAGTTTCTAAACCGAAAGTGAGACTTATGAGACATGGAATAAGGTTGTTTGATTTTATTTGGATACGAAAATGAGACCTATGAGACTCCTAACCTATCACCTACCCATTAAAACATAGGATGACTTGACACTTATCTAAGGACATGATTAGGAAAAATGTAAACTCTTATTTTGGTGATAACAGATGTATCACCCCTCAGTAGCCGCTAAAGGATCTAGGCAAAGTTGTCCATCATCACACTCCTTTGTCGCTTGAGGGCCTCTTCAAGCAAGATTTGATAGGATCTCCTACCCCCTCATCTTTCTTTTCATCTGCCATGGGAGGCCCTCGGGATTTGCAAGTCTGGTCTTGCAAAGGTTCAACCAATTCAAGCCCTAACTCCATATATCCCGACCTCGTTGGGGACATGAAAAGAAAGGCAGAGAAAGAGTAGACCGATCTGATACCACTAATCTGGATTTAAACAGGAATGCAACAAATTACAGATATAACCATACATATAGAGATGCAGCAAAAACAATACTTCATTTCATTACTGTAAAATATTGAAATAACCTTAAAAACATAAATGGAAATAAACTAGCTAGGGTGATTGTAGCTTATCTTTGAGAAGAGATGTGGTGGCTACATATCCTCTGAACTGTTTTACAATGAGGCTCTAAGGCCTATTTATTGTTGAGAAACAATGGAGAAACCTAAACATCCAAAAACCTAACCCTAGATGATGAAACACCAAACTATGGGCCCCATTTGGGTAAATTGGTACATCAACTTCCCAGGGTCGTAACTTTGGAATACAATCTCTGTTTGATGCACACAATATCTCTTTAGAAAGATCTATCTGATAAATACAATTTTGGAAAGAGAAACATTGATCCATGGACCCATGTTTCCCAAGTTTCCCAAAAAACATCATTTAGGGCCTCAAAACAGCTCTAGAAGTTCAGGACCCAAAAAACTGCTAAAAATAGTAAATTGTGCTACAATTAAGGAAACTAAAAAGATGAAAGAAACAATGGTAGGGGTATAAGTGAACTTGGAAGGTGGCCACCAATATCCACCTAGATCACTACTACCAGATGAAATCACTTTTCACGGTCTGCGTTTGGCAAGGGTGCCGATTTTGAAGCTCGAAGACTGGGACTTGGTGGATCATGAGAAGTTCTCGCACCTAGTGACCAAATAGTTGATGTGCCACATCATAGACATGAATATGGGGATGACTACATTGGAGCTATGAAAGCGGCTTAGAGGAGTATAGAAGGCAGGATTACTCAACCTACTCTGGGTGTTGCACTATAACCGCACCCCAGTGATAGTTTTGGTCATTAAGCAATTGTTGTGCTTGGTGCATGATGGGTGTCTATGGCTGGAGGAGCCAATGCCCATCACTGATATGTTGATTCATAGAATAATGTGTCTGCCGTATATAGGTGAAAATCCAGTTATGATCTTTAGCGGCAAGGGCAGCGAGTAGGCGCTTGCAGAACCAATGAAACAGAAGTTCAAACTAGTGAAGAAGCTATGCAGGTATGCTATCTCTAGCATCTGCAACCCTGCTGTGAAGGCACCAACACAGATCCTTGCAGGGAAGGTGATGCGAAAGTGCCATATTGATGAGGTACTGGCACCTGTCGTTGCGCTTGCACAACAGTGCACGGAAGGAGTCTAGTTTAACTAGCCGGACTACCTTAGCGGAGATTTCCTAATGAACTACCGCGAAGTGCAAGAGAAAATCAAGACCTTCCACTATGTGTGGCTCTTGCTATCGATTGTTCTCGTAGCATGGGAGCTACCATAGGAGATCCAGTTCCCCTTAGTCGCGCTAGACCTTCCTGAAGTAGGGAAGTATGCTTCAGTGTGGGTGACCAAGGACGCGGAGCGAGTTCAGCACTACAATATATTCTGGATCTTGATGGAAATGAATATTAGGACAATTGCAAGCGACAATTCTCACCCACGGTATATGCTAACTTGCAGAGCTATGTCGAGTTTAAGGTTTCTTTCCATCAGATTTCAATCAGGGCGCAGAAGGACCCTGCATAGAAGTGGTATGATTTGCCATCCCTAGCCACATATGATGCCATCGATGAGGTGCTGGATAGATGGTCGGGAGAGTGGCACACTATCACAGACTTGGCGGTGGGTGAAAGCAAGTATGCCACACAAAAGAAGAAGGAAGAGGCCAAGCTGAAGATGGTGCAGCTGGTCGAAAAGAGGAAGAAGGAGGTCGCTGAGAAGGCCCAGGCAGAACAGACAGGAAAGGAAGCAGGAAAATAGATAAGTGCCACAGAGCAGGGCTCTGACAAGGGCGCGTGGTCACCTTCACCTAAGACTGAAGAGGAGAACAAAGAGAAGCATGGCGCAGACCCTCAGGAGACATTTGCCTACATTAAACACCCAAGAGAGCTGGAGAAGGGAGGGTCTAGAAAGAAATCCAAGGCAACCAAGACCTCACTAGATCCTATCACATTGACAGAGGGTGACTTATATGATATCGATGACACAGTCTGAGATGTCACTGTGGAGACCCTTCAGCAATTTTAAAATCAGCAACAGATCATCCTAGGGGCAACCCAGACTGAACTACAAGAGTTGCAAACCTACGCATCACAAGTTGGTATGGTTCTACCAACCTGGCTATCAGCACATCAGAGGTTGTTGATATGCTATGCACGAAGGCTTCCAGTGTGCTAGTGCTACCGAATGGAGCACTGACAACAGAAAATGAGGCTAATAGGCCCACTGTCAATGCCTTGAAGGCAATGTGATTGAACCTGGTAGCACTCCCACGTGAAGCACTCCACCTCTTGCAGGATGGAGTAGTTGCAGAGCTAAGGGCCCGTGAGCACCATGCACTCTAAGTGATCAGTGAATAGAAGATAAATAATGAGTAGATGGCCTTGCAAAGCAATGCTACCATCACCGCTGAGGCCAAGGCAACTAGCCAGAGCAAGAAGATCCTACAGGTCGTGGAGGAGGCATGAAGAATGGTCCCAGAGTTGGCCATTCCAGAGGAGGAGCCAGTCAAGGTCTGCTCCGCAAATTGGCCATAGGGGTGCATGACACTTGGACAAAAATGGCGCGAGTTCAGTTGGAGTTGAACCTTCAAATTATAGAGCTCCAGTTGAGGGCCCAGCCTTCAACACCACCAGAGGAAAAGGAACAGTGGGCAATCGCTATCACAGAAGCAGTCACGACGGTGGAGAGTGAAGTAGCAGACTGCACACAATTGTTTGAATAATTGTTTGAGGTCATGACCAGCCTGCAAGAGGACCTAATCATTCATAGGCTAGAGACGGAAGTACAAAAACTCCATCAACGCTATGACAAATTTAAGGGCACAACGCGAACTGTCATGCTGACACAAAGGTTAGCCAAGCCGCAGGAAGTCAAACAGCTGAAGGAATAAGTGGACGCAGTGCTTCACAACGAAGTAGTGTTGAAGGCATGACTAAAGCCCTGGCTAGAGGAAGCTTACGCAGTCACAGGAAACATTGAGGATAATATTGCGAATATACAAGCGACACAACAATAGATTTAAGCTAACAGTGCAGGGGTAGTAACCAAGAAAAGAGTTGAAGATGTGAAGTAGGTAGCAGCTCAGTGCATGGCTGAAGTTGCGATCATCAGGGTCGAGCTGGAACAGATTTGTGCAAAGATCTCTGCACCTACCAAGTGACTCGAGGGTGAGTTACAATGTTTATGTTGGGGGCCTGTTTGGAGCAAGATACCCCAAGCGCCTTTTTGGAGCTAAAGCTCATGTTTAAGTCAATTTTTGTAATATCATTTTAATGACTCTAGATTTTGTGGTTGTGGAGCATGAAGGTATTATGTGTCATAAAGGGTAGTCTGCCCTTAGTTTTGTAAGGTAAAGTCAGCTCGGATTGTATAAAAATAGCTAAGCTCTAAGTAGTTTGGGAGACACAACATGTAAGAGAGTCATAACCTTAGAGAAAGAAATCTAAGTCTTGGGTTGTAGCATATGTAGAGGCTCTGCAGCTGAGTGCATAGAGTCTTAGGGTTGCAGTCCGCAACTAAGTACGTGGATCCCTACAGCTGTGTGAGCAAGGTGGACAAAATCTGTAAACACTTGGGAGATATTAATAAAAGGAGTTATTCTACAATTTTTGTGTCTTTGTTCTGTTCATGGGTTTGAATATATTATGTATGAATTTCCTTTATTATGCTTATATGATGCACGAACGAATGCAATTGCATTGAATAATTAAACGTAATTATGAATATATGATTACGTGGTGATAATTTGAAGTATTTGACAAGATAAGCAAATCACTTAGGGTAATTGAGGAATCTGCACGGCGCGCTGCCATAACAATGCAAAATAACCTGAGCCATAGGTTAGGGCTATGCGGAGGTCGATCATATACTTTTGCTAAGGTATTGAAAGCTGAAATAGAGGGTTTGTCTTACAAGGCCTAGAGTGAGATCACCTACGCGAAGATAGGGATAGAAGAAATCAAACGACATCATAACCATCTTAGGGTGTAGAAACTTGGTTCAAACATCCCCCCATACTATTTCAGGTGAGACTTTGGTCCGCGCTTCGCGAGCTAATGCCGAAAGGGTCAGTAGTGTAGGGATTTGTTTAGCTAATTAACCTTGAACCTGGTTTAGGTCCCGTCAAGCCAACAGGTTCAATAATTCCCTTTGCAAGCATCTTATCTAACTCAATGCAAATACTTTCCTTATACGTAGGATTAAGGTGGTAAGGTCTTTGTTTTATAGGTTTTGCATCCAGTTTCAGGGTGATCTTCATGACACCCAAGTCTCCCATTATCCCTTTTAAATCAAAAAAATTTGTGGGGAACAAATCCTGATATTCGTGGAGGAGCTCAACGACCTTGTCTGTTGTTGCATCATCCCAATAGTCCCCAATATTTGCAAATTCCAGTTCTGCCTCTGTGCCAATGTTGACCTGCCTAGTTCTCAACGACACAATTATGTTTGGATCCTCTATCTGTGGATCTTCAACCCTGTGGTGACGTTCATTTTCCAGAATATTAATCTTTCTAGGATCCTTGTCTTCTTCTTTAGCAGTCATGTTATAGCATTCTAGCGTGTGACTCAGCTAGGTAGTCCAATCATGTTGTACCAAGTCAAAAGGATCTTGCGGTATCCAAAAGATCGATGTTTTAACCTCCTGTAGTGTTGCGTTAATATAGTCAAACCAATCCTCAAAGTTGAACATCATTATAAATCCCTGGCGGAAGATGTCCCATTCTTCAGTTCTAGGGCAAAGCTCTATTTCCAAGTACCAACTCATTGGTATGACGTCCAAGGTATGAAAAAATAGATGCACACATTTAGGCTAGGGCTTCGCTCCATATGCCTTAGTCCATTTGGCCAGGTGATCACGTGGATCATACCTTCCATCATACTTATCTGGCATCCAAACTTTTGGCTTCCCAAAACATATTCTCATAATCCTCCTATAGTCGCACCAATCACCAAAATTATCCTTGTGCATACCCCACCAACTTGCGAGCGTAGCATGCAGCACCCAGTCCAAGGCCTGGAAGTGATGTTTCTCTGAAAGTTCTCTCTCAAATGCATCCAAAAAGTGATCAACATTAGATAGCCCATCATAGCGAGGCAAATCCCTGACTTCGGATGACGCGTAGTGCAATGACTTGGTGATCATATTATAATACAGTGTAGATACTTCATGCATCCAGTTCTGCCAGTGCTCTAATTATTCGTCTGAATCTAACATGTAGGAGCTCTCGCAGTCCCATGCAATACGTCCGTCCGCTGTCAGATTTACCCAATCATTTTCTCGCGTCATTATCTTGTAAATCTGGTCGATATCATCATCACTTTCATAATCTTAGACTGCATCTGCATAGCGCGATCCTTCCGCGGGATACAGCAACACCACCACGTGAAGTGAGTTCTTTTCAAACATCATATTTCGCTTCTTCAGGTTGATTACCCCATTCATGTCAGTGGACCAATCGATTCCAAGGAGTGCAGGTTAGGGATTCCTATCATCCACAATCTCTATTACTTCAAAATCTGCCAGTGCGCTCGCACCCTCGATGTCAATTGTTTCCCTTTGCAGCCTCCCCATTGGGATAATTTTATGTTGATTCACCATTCTTAACTAGATCGAAGACCATTAGAGCATAGGTCTCCCCATTCTTTCCCAACTGTATTTTGGCAAAACATTCGCGTTGGACCACAGATCCAGCATAACTTGGTCCATTTCATATTCCCCTATCTACGTGGTGAGTCTCATTTCATGCCTGGTCCTTCCCTTGTGCCTTCCAAGCTTCCTAACCACATGCGATTCACCAGTAGTGCCATCCTTACCAACACATCTATTGATCAGTCCTTGCGGGCCCTTCACAGCCTTACTATCGCAGAGGAGTTTCATGTAGGCCTCCAAGAATGTGGTAATGATGGATGGGTCCATTCCTTCAACTGGTTTCTCCTAACTTCCTGGTAGACACCTCAGCGAAGCTTTTCTTTTCTTCCATAAATGTTTCTTTTCTACACTCCAAATCAAACCTAATATCGTTTTCTGGTGCTTTGCGAACCCATTCACCTTCTGCAGGCTACCTGCCTTTATCCTCTCCCATCATAGTTCCACTTCGCAGCATAATGTTTACCTTAAGGTCTTCCTCATGAGGCTAAGCCCGCACCATCTAGAGGTTCTGTGTTGGTTGCATAGGTTGTGCCCCCCATTTTGCAAATATTATCCAATAATATTGGGCAATCCTCAATCGCATGATCAAATTGAGTACAGTAGTAGCATGACAATCGTGTCGTATTCGAACAGTCCCTTGTGTAATTTCCTAGGCCTCCACAATTGTAACAAATTAGTTGTCCTCGGCCTCTACTAGGCCCTCCTCCACCTCGGCCTTGGCCATGCCCCTGATACTCACCTCATGTTCCCCCAATGCCTTGGTCCGGAGGCTGTGATTCTGCCTACACCCTGTATGTAGGTGTCCTTTCCATCATTAATTCGTAACTACGACAGTTGCACTCATCGTGACCTACTGATTGATAGAAATTGCAAAAGAGTTGTTGTGGTGTTTGTACAAATTTCTATGGCAAATGGCAATTGTCGATCGCATTTTTCCCAACCACCTAGCATATAGTGCACCATAGCGCGGGCCCTGTACTTAGCCCTACTGCAGCCTCCGGTTGTAGAGGCATTGGTCCCCCTGCTGCAACAGAATTCATGAAGACTGGGAAGTGATCCTTGTCATGCCCTTAACCCTTGCATTTTAGGCACCAAACTTCTTCGCGCGCCTCTGGCCGAGCTGTACTGTCCTTCTTCAGACTTTGCATTTCGAGATAAAGGTTTTGCAACTACACATGAATTTGTTGAACCCCCAGATTAACATGCTACATTGGTGTCTCATGCAGCCTCATCGCAATTTCTAGAGCTTCTGCTTGGGTTCCAATCTTCTGTTGTGATAGCGCAACCCTTAGCAGGGGTAGGAACGAGGCCACGAACCATTCATGGTGCTGCCCATCAGTTAGGTTCATGTTGGATTCACGGATTATACACTTCAATCTTTGATCCAAATCCCAGGGTGTCTCCTCCTTCTTCATCATGATCTCCTTGAATCCCACAATCATCTACTCTTGAGACTTAGGTCTACTGAATTCTCTATTCAACACCGCCTAGATATCTGCTAACGCGGATGTTGGGTTATCAGTACTGTACCTAATGTACAACATTACTAAGCAGTCCTGAAATGTGCTGACCGGTGTGGCTTTCTTCATCTGGTCATCCATGATAACCTGAGCTTCCCATACAACCTTCACAATGAACCAAAACTGGTCTAGATCTTCATTTCCTATGCCCTTGAATACAGGTAGCTTTACGGAGTTCGCCATGTTGAATAACGATGGAGGTGGGGGTGGTGTAGTCAATGGGGTGAGAGGTGGGGGTGAGGATCGAAGCAGTGTGGATGGATGGGATGTGGATGGAGGTGTTGTCATTATTTTTGGGAACCCTTGTCTTATCATTTAAACAATTCTCAGTCGAGAAGACTGTGCTGCTCCCTCATCATCACTCAAAGGAGGCTGGATTAGTGGGTTATACTCAGGACCCTTTCTTCCTCCATCCCTGAAAGACTTTCCACTTCGCGTAGCTCCAAACATCAAGGTAGATACATGACCTACTATTCACACAAGAGCATCTTAATCCAAGTATTTATTGACTTTAAATACTTACCTCGCAGTCCTTTAAAGAAGCGACACTCTGCTTCATTGTAAATGACAAAGGTATTGACCGGAACTCTATCACAAATCCTCCTATGATGCAGTCGACCCAATGGTCGACAGCATGCACAATATTATCTGTAGATGCTTCCAATCTCCTTACCAATGCCCGTGTCCAAACAATTGGAGTTTTAAGCCTCCACCTTCCTTGGTCGTCGGCCAACTTCACAATTCACTCGTATTAATCAACCGAGAAGGAACAAAAGAAGCTTTCGTGTATTTCTGTGTACAGGTATCTATCTAACCAATGTTCTTTCGTCAATTGCAATTCCTTTTTTCTTGCACCGCGAATTCATGGATCTTTTTATCCAACCAGTTTTCGATCTCTTTCTTAGTTGGATTGCAATGATACGACATCAAACATCTCATTATGCAAATCTTGATCTCAGCAACAGAACTGTTTGTTGGCTTCATGGGCCCTAACCCAGGTTTAGCGTTAAGCAGCCAACCAAATCCCTACACTACTGGCCCTTTCGGCATCAATCTAGGGAGTATGGACTGAAGTCTCACCCAAAGTAATATGGGGGGATGTAGGAACCAATTTTCCACACCTTGAGATAGTCGTGATGTTGATTATATATCCTCACTCCTTTCTTTGCACAGATCAATAAGCCCTTAGGGCTTAGCAATGTACTTCCTTTTCTGTCTTTCAGGACCTCCGTGAAGGTACTCGATTGCCCTTTGCAGAACCTAAGATGATGATATAGGCACATACGCACCTCTCTAACTAGGTTACCAGCTTAGTCCCCAAATTATCTTAGGTATTAGCCAACTTGGCCATACATGTAAGATTATCCTTGTGTAAACATATATTATTACTTGCGTTCATGCAACAGATGGAAACATATATTTCCATGCATCAAGTTAACATTATATCTGAAACTTAACATTCAACATAGTAGAATCATAGCATTCATAACACCAGTAAAATAACGCTAAACAGATGGAAAGTTCACAGTAAGTTCACAACACTTCTCTTTGTTGATGATTCAGATTTTCAATACAGACTCTAACTGCCCTGCGCACACAGCTGCAAGGCTCTATGCATTCAGTTGTGGACTTCTACCCTAGACCTCTGTGCACTCATATGCAGAGCCTCTTTCCCCACTAAGACCCTCGCCCTTACCTCTCCCCAACCTATTACATCAATAACTCATGACTTCTTAACCCCGTTAGATTCTCTAAGACTCTCCTTTATATACAATCCCATGGTCTGTGGACCAAGGGCGGATCTCCAAAACCGACACAACCTACCTAAACTAAGGGCGGAAAACCCTTTTTGAATTTACGTATCTTCACGCTCTGCAACCACAAAATGTGGAGACTTTACATTCTTCATACAAAATTTTGGCCTTCTGCCCCACAACTTGGGTTTGTAACCCCAAAATTGACCCCAAGGGGACCTGTTCCCAACACTATATAAACATTATTATTCTTTGAATGGATACACTTCTTTTATTTTTCTCAAGATTGGGAAAAAGGTTCTGATGGAGAGAAAGGATATTTTGAAGATAAAAAATATTTAATATGTGAGTCTGAAAGAGCCATAACACCTTATTTCAAAACAGGGAAAATATCAACTCCATGACAAACATGTATCAAGAATTTTTTTGTGTATGAATCAAAGGGTGTTGTTTCATGTGAACACTGTGGAAATATTTGTATATGGATATATCCCCAACTATACACAAGGAAAATTTTAGGGGCTAAATTTCACAGATGGGCTACTTTTCCATGCTTTTTCCCAAAAAGATATTTTCTAATTTCTATTTTTTCTAAAAATGATTCACCTAAATTTTATAGGAATACTTTATTTTATTTGAAAATTTTCCAAAATTTTATAGACACTATATAAAACCATTGAAAATTTAACCATTTTTACAAAAAATCATCAAATATTTTACGATTTTCATATAAGGGACTAGTAAGATTTACCAAGGTTTCAACAATTCAAGATAAAATTCCATCCTTAAAATTGTCCCTAGTTGTATCCTCATCATCAAAGCTATCAATAATCTGGTGACCTATGTCCATGCCACCTATGTTCTCTATTTGGGACTTAAAAGCACGTATCACAAATGGGATACTATCGTAATATACCTTGATAAATTCCATTTAGAGAAAAAAACAATAGATTTATTGCATATCGTGGAAACAAATCTTCACTCTGGAGACTTTGGAATTGTTCCAAGTCATCCTTTCCTAATACACCCTTAAAAACCCTAAGGGAAAGGTGGGCCATAATATCACACCTAAGAACCCATCTTCCGACTGTACACTAACTCTTCTATCTCATAGTATAATATTTATACTCATATTAATAATTAAGGTATTATTATCACTGCCTTATATTATATATTCTAATAACTTTAAGTCTTTATCATTATCATTATTTAATAATAATAATAATAACAATAACAATAACAATAATTATAATAATTATTATTATTATTATTATTATCACTTATATATAATAAAATTTTAATTCTTTATTATTAGTAGTATATTATTTGTGATTAGAGATATCAACAATTGGTTTGGTTTCGTACTCATATGACATGGGGTTGATTTCAACTACTATCACTATGGCCTCAGGGGCCTGCATACGCCCCTTCCACATACATGAGTTAATCGGGGGGATTTGAACCTAACATTTCATGGTACATAGCACTTCATTATCACAACAATCTCCATTTTAGAGCCCCCTTGGGATCTTTATTATTATTAATTTAATTCTAAGGTTCTATTATGATTTTTTCATTTGATTTATTTAATTATTTTCTATATTTATTAAGGCCTTTTCTTCTATTCTTTGGTTTTTCTAAGTTTCTTGTCTTGTTCAGCCAACCTTCTCATTCTCTTTCTCTTTTCTTGCATCTATTATTTAATGATCACCTCCTCCTCCTTTAACCTACTTAACTCTTGCTCTCGACGATGCATCTAGTTAAGAAATGTCAAGCATCATCAAAGATGACCATCATGAAAGATTCTCTAAGAAACCTATAATAGAATTGTGCTACATTAGCATGAATTTACTATTAACATGGCATAGATAAGTCTACATGTCACAATGAGGGTGGTTACTTGTTAGTAGTAGGGGGCACCTTGTCTCACCATGTCATTTCCTAGTCTCTGCATCACTTTATAATAATAATGTGCATAAGCATATATTAAAATAATTCTCAAAGTATTTATTTTATGATTATTATTATTTTATTATTTATAATTATTGCGCAAACCCCTTTTTATTGGAGGATATCCTTCCTTACTCCATTTTCGGTCTTTCCAAATCCTTACTATTTTAGCAAATGTTTTATTAGAATAAACTTTACTATACCTTTTCCCTAATTTATTTTAGCAAATCAATCCATCGGGCCATTTTCAAACACTCACACGTAACTATTATATAATATTTATAGTTTATATAATGGAGGAAAATATAAGGAGCATTTAATACAATAGCTCAATCCTGGCATACGCACCACCTATCACGTGGACAAGCCTTTCTTCAAACAATTTTTTGGCCTTTTGCTCCAATAATTTATTTTAAAACTATTTATTATTTAATTAACATTTGTTTAAGTAAACTCATTCATTCTTTTATTCACACTTCTAAATCTTATTATATTCATGTTTTTTTTTATTTATATAATTATTTATATTATAACGCATTATGAGTAACTCTTTTATATCCATTTTAGTTTGGAAACTTTTCCCGTGCTTTGTACATGCAATTAATTAAAATTCTTATTCCCCGACTAAAGGAACATATAAAGTTTTTAGGTGTAAAATTTACTCCAAAATTTTACCAAGGTAGAATCTGTAAGTCCTCTCTAATTAGTAAAAGTCTATTTCTTTAGAGTTTTCATTCTTTTCCTAAGAAAATGTTAAACTTAATCTTTTACCCAAATACATGAATTTTTATGGTAGTTACCAAATTAGAAACATGGAAATTCACATTTAGATATAATGCCCTCGTCAACATAAAACAAAAACTATAGCCTCCCATAAATATATGGAAGGAAAACAAGATCTCCATTGAATTAAAAAAAAAAAAAAAATCCATATTTCCAATCATTTAGGAAGAAGGATCAATCTAGTTGTTCCATATTGGATCATAATATTTTTTTTCATCCACCTTGATGCTTTAAGAGTGGAAAAAGTGGAGGAATAATCTCACATGGCCATTGTTATTGGTGGGATATAATTTGGTAGATTGGGGTCTTAAACCTTTCAAGAGTAATTTAGATATTAAATATTTTTTTTTTTTTTTTTTGGGGGGGGGGAGAGGGGGTGGTAAAACTTTTCTAATTTAGTGTAGCACCTATTTTTGCTATTCTACACATAGAGACCTTTCCAATGATGTAAGAATTTCCTCAATTAGAGTATATATGAAAAAATTATGCCACTCAAAAGTTGACCTTCGTGTTTTGACCACCATTATTCAAGAGGATTCCAAGTCGGGCCCCATTTCTCATGAAAAATGGGTTATCCATGTGATCATGGTGAATAAGGCTCCAAAAGAGTCAATATTATCACTCGAGATAAGGGTTGAATGAACCAAACCTAACAACTAGTAGGCTATTAGGTTGTGTTATAACTGAGCCACTAGGAAGAAAAGGGGTTCCATTATTTTCAAGTTAATTTTGATTGATAGATGAGAAGAGTAGTCAAGAGGATAGGGAGAGAGAAAAAATAGAGGTTTTGTGTATTGTATTATCCCATGGGCATAGGCCTTACTTCTTTGTACTTGCATCCATTTTCTATTTAGAGAAAGAGAGATGGGATACCTCACCTTCTAATTAGGTTTTCTCCCAAAAGGGTTTCCTAGGATATATCTTATGTCAATTGTGGTTTGTGACTCTTGTATTTCCTTGTTCTAAATTTTCTACATAAATATAATTTTCATGAATATAGAATAAACAATGATTAATAGATCTAGAAATCAATAAACCCTCACATTGTAAATTTCAAATTTTCTAACATATTTTAGTAGATCTATTGTGACAAATTATTCGGTTGAAATATCCATAATAATTTACATATCACTTTCCCTTAAATTAAATATAGGAATAATTTTAATTTTAAATTATCTTCATGTGGAAGTATAAAAATGAACTAATATATCATCAAGGTACATAAATGAAAATATATATAATTTCCATGTCGAATGTGTAATATTTAGATACACTAAAATTATTGCTCTTACTGAGGTTAAAATAAAAGCATGGAATAAAAGACAAAACTTGATTGGATTACATAGTCAAAACCTCAAATATATCCCTAAATGTAAATGTAGGGAAATCCTAAAATAAATATCAGATTTATTTCTCATTATAAATTCAAGCATCCAACAAGATACATGGACATCCAATTTCACAATTCGCTAGGAAACAAATTATTTACAAAACCATGACCATAACTTCCCTAACAATTAATAACAGTTACATAGAAAATAGAAGTATAGAGACACTTATGTATTAAATTGTTTCTTACAATTGATGAAGGTTAATACCTTTTCCACCCAATCATAGGCTCGATTATCAAGTTAAAAAAAAATAGTGCCACCCCCTAGGAGGACCGTGATGTCATCAGGGGAACTCTTCACTTAAGAAATCAAATATGGAAAAATAATACCACTCTCCTTCATAACAAGAAATCAATAATGCTTTCCTTTAACCACTCTGAGTTAAGAGTGTTTACAAAGCCACAATTGGCTTTTCAGCTAGCTTTCACAACACAAACGAGTCTACTCATTGACCTAATAGTACCTTACTTACCTTCCCTTTGAAATTTTCCTAATAAACGTGTAAAAGAACAACTCTAATTTACATCTTAGGCCATGATTTCCTAAAAAACACCTAAAAATGTAGCTCTCCTTTAGAGTTTATATTGAGGACACTTTTGCTTGATTTACTTAGTTTGAAATCATATTTTACAAAGCATCATTATTAGATGACCCACTATAATATTTTCTAAACACACATTCCCCTTAGAGTTCATCCCCGACCCATTTATGGGAATTCCTTCCTCTATGCACATGAATTCTCTTTGTTCTTCCCATTTTAGCATGATATTTCATGGGTCAAGCCTCCAATTTAGTGGGTCAAATTAGAATTTCCAATTGGGTACTTTTCCATACCTATGACCAACAATTTGGTACAATTTCAAACTATTATTCATAATCATGGGAACTTGGTAGTTTAACGTACAACACCCTTACTAACTGATTTCTTGGGGAAATGGGAGAGACTATATTTTCAATTTCATCTCAACAATAAAATTTTGGGCAAGGGAATTTTAGCAAGTGACATTTTCACCCAATCCCCTAACAGTTCCCACTCATGGCATCATAATTAGTGTAGATGTTCCACCCATTAAATTAGTTATTAGAATTTTTTCATTAACAACCAAAAAAAAATTACATGCTTAAAAGTATTAACAAAATATTTGATTTTGAAATCTCTTAGTTATACATGTCACAATTATATTTATGATTGGGGTTTAAAAGCAGGGATTGTGTTATCATAGATAATAATGTCAAATGACAATAATTTGATGGTCATTGCTAAGTTAAAGGATAAATATGGTGATGTTAAATGTTATTTCCCTTACAAAAATTATATGGGGTTACAAGTGATAATAGTTAAAAACGGAATTGCTAAAGAATATTCTATTGAGTTTTGGCTATTTGAAGGGAGGATAAGCCAATATCTCCCTTTGGTAAGTTATTTATTGCATGTATTTATTCTTGTAAAATTTTAAACATTTTATATTTGAGATATACACTAAAAATAATTTATTCATTAATTACAAAAGAAAATCATTGTAGGCTTGAATTGTTTAACAATGTGCCCGATTATAGTAGAAATATGAATGAACAAGCTAATATACATGCAATGGATAGAGCTGAAATTAATATTAGGGAAGAAAATGGCATTGATATGATTGTGAATGGTGGGATAAATATATTGATCCATAACACCTTTTCTCTAATGGGTGATAACTTTGATGATGTTCGTGATATACCTTGGATAGACTAGGCATAAAAACCCCTATATATAGACTCAAAAGACAAATCATTTCTCTATTATTGTGTTGTTGGTGAACTTGAAGTATTGAATCGTTTGTCAAAAATTATCTCAAATAAATTCAAAGGTATGCAATATAACTCTTTATACATAAGTTTTTTTATTTTTTTCACAAAATTCTTCATCGTATTTCATATTTTTTTTTTTTTTTTTGGGGGGGGGGGGGGGGGCGGGGGGGGGGCGGTGGTGGGGAGGAGAGTGTTAGGGAACTAATATCATACACAAAAGAGAAGTGAAAATAGTGTTTATGAAATACCTATAAATGATTATATTTAAAAGTATTAGAAAAAGATAAACAATCTATCTATCTATCTAATATATATATATATATATTATATTATATATATATATATATATATATATATATTATATATTTATATATTATATATATATATATATATATATCCATTTCTTTGTGCTCCATAATTTTGTTACCACAACCTTGGGTTCCTAAGTAAAGATAAAATCAAGTATGAGTGCATTAACATACAATTTGAATTTTCAATATAGGTTAATTTTTGGCATATCTAGATTGATAACCTAAGTTAAAAAGGTTAAACTATATTAACATACATATTACAATAGGGAAATTTTATGAATTTCATCATGTTAGTTGTACATTGGTTGCACTAATGACCTTAAATATAACACAAATTCAATGATTCTCACACAAATTCATCAATGCTCCATTATATACTCTCGTGAGTTCTCAAGTTTGGTAGAGGGATCATTCATGAAGGGTGTATGTGCTATGGTAAGTTTTCAATTATCACATTAGGATCAGTCATGGTAAAATAAAAAATAGAGGGATGAAGTTAAGAGGTTGTACCTTGTATGTTGTAGGTTCATCTTTGTGTTAAATTGTTGATCACTACTTGTTATTCCTAATATATCCCTTGAAATAACTAATATTCAAAGGGTTGAAAGCCACATAGGTGCCAATATTTCTAATACATTTTCACTAATGAGTATCATCTCTCCCTTGAATCAAGGCATAGTCTCCATTACTATCAATTTCTTGTGTTTCACCTCAAGGAACCCCAAGCCAATAATGAGCCATGGGACACCATTAGTTGCTAGTGATTGTTTTGATTTAAACCAAAACTTTACAATTTCGTTATATTTCTCATTCCAAGAAAAATTCAATAAGATGCCATTTTTCTTGAGAATAAAGTGTGATTTTCTTGACATAAGCAAGGAATTTTTTCCAAAAATTGTGGGTAGAAAAATAGAAATTATATATGTTTCTATAAATTTAGGCATAATAATAGAGAAATATTTAACTTTGAAAGGTTTAATTCAGTTGGCATAGAGTTTCCACACCTTCTTATACTTTAAAAATCAAATTTGTGCAAAGGCGGGTCCCTTTCCGAACAGACAATGAGGTCATATACATCAATTTAGTGTCTAACTTTATCATAACCTTAAAATAGATTGTTATTATTATATATTATGTGAGAGAGAATCATCATCATCATCATCATCATCATCATCATCATCATCATCATCATCATCATCATCATCGTCATCGTCATCGTCATCGTCATCGTCATCGTCATCGTCATCGTCATCGTCATCGTCATCGTCATCGTCATCGTCATCGTCATCGTCATCGTAATTATTATTATTATTATTGTTGAATACATTTTGGAATAATTCTAATCAAGTTAAAAGGAGCATATCTCGAGCCTTTTCCTTTTCAATTTTCGTATGCACTTTGTTTTCATTTTATCAATTATCCTTTTTTTATTCTAAATGAAGTTAACAGGTAGATAGGAAGAAAATTTATCATGACAAAAGGCTAGATCATTTTGGCGGACTTCCCTATGAAAAATAGAAGGAATGGGCTTCATGATAAAAAGAAAATGATGGGGGACAACTTCATTATCATCAATTAAGAGAGATATAGTTTTATAAATGATGAAATACACTTTATTTTCAATCATTGAGGGGAAATAAAGTTTAGTTTACAAACAATTCATTCCCTTTATTAGACCTCACTTACTCCGTGGGAAACAAGGAATTTAAACTCACATAGTGGGGGAAAGCTTCCCATATATTTTTTGCTACATTAAGGTGGATGACAAGTTGTCTTCCTTCAAAATGGTGATCTATTCACATACCATATTGTTGTGCTCCACTAACATAAGGTGTGTTTTCATTCTGGTAGGCATTATTTGAGGGAGAGGAGACGTAACTAATAATCGTTGTATAAAATTAAATAAGGGTTAGACACAACTTAATAGCTTGCACCTTCAAGCATCTATTCAAGCCTTATGCCTGAGGACAAATATATAAGTGCAGAAACTCAATTTTGACATAGCCTTAATTGACCCTTTAAGGAAATCTTGTGATTAAAAAAAATAATCTCTTTCATCCCCTCCCTTTCATATCACGTGGGAGCACCTCCTGTTAAAACTTTGATGAGGGCCTCTTCTTGCATCTGTCACAATCTCCAAATTGACTTGAGAAATGAAGAGAAAAAATGGAATTTTTAAACCTATAGTCTAGAACACAAAACCATAACCTCTCATTCACTAAAGAGGAGATGCTCAAGAGAGATTAAGTAAGAATGTGCAACCATGGGCACCCATTGAGAAAATAGGAAAGGTTAATGCTTAGGAAATAGGTCCTAACCCCATTTTTTTTCATTGAAGTAGGAGGAAGGGGATTAACCTAAGCCCTGCGATTAGCCCCCTTTAATTTTCATCATCCAAGATTAACCCAACAATGTCCTAGTCAATCTAATCAAGTCTCAATCAACCAAGTCTCAATTTCCACTATTACTTTTTTGTATTTTATTTACCTACCATAAAGATCCATCTTAAGAAATCAAGTCTCAATCAACCAATCTGAACTTCCACTATTATTTTTTTGTATTTTATTTACCTACCATAAAGATCCATATTAAGTTTGGATCAATTAAGCATCAAAAGAAATCCCAAAGATAATTAAGATATAAATTTCCAGGTGCTTTCAAATTTCCAGGTTCAAATAAATTTAAAATGGTGTGCTTTGAACTAACCTGGTATGGATGCTTTGAACTAACTTGGTATGGAATGAACGAATAAAAATAAAAATTATATGAGATAGACATAGGTTATAAAATATATCTCTATTTCCTTAATGTAATAAATAAATATAATTAATTTCAACCTAATATTATTAAATTTAATATATAAAAATATATATATAACAATGATTTTAATAATTTAATATTATTTTATCTAGAGAAATGTTTTTACCGAGTACACTTGCAATGCAACCTCAGGATAATTTCCAATGAAGCCCCTTGAATATGATTAATGTTTGTTATAACTTATCAACTATGTGATGTATAAAAAGTGCTATCCTGCGGTATTATCATTTATCATCATATGGTATTATCGTTTATCATTTTGTTTGGAAAAATATACTGCAATTTTAGTTAAGTGTTATTTGTGATGCAATTACAGTAAAATTATATTGATTGTTCAATATAATTCATTGAACAATCACTGCAACACTATCTAAAAGATTGTCATCTCAATCTTTCTCTTTTTGGAAAAAAGTACAATATGTACCTTGGCCATTCAAAAAAGTACAATAGGTGCCTTGTCCCACTCATCCAACAATCACTGCAACACTATCAAAAAGATTACGATCTCAAATCTTTCTCTTTTTGGAAAAAAGTACAATATGTGCCTTGGTCCATTCATCAATTACAAATGTGATGATATCTCAAATTTTGGAGGGCCCCACTTTCATTGCACCCTTCTTGGAGTCTTCGTTCCTTAACTCCTTACATTATATATCTTAATTATTTGGCATTTTGCCTATATGTATGGGGCAATAGAGAAAATCCCTATATATACTTAAGATATGGATTAAGAAAAGCTATGCTCCTTTAGATTTTTGAAACTATGTTGAATTTCATGGACATATAGTGAGAGTGGCTTGGTCATAGTAAACCCTTATTCAGTTAAGTTAAATAAGTGTTTATGTGTAAATTAATGGATATGAAATACCTTCTCATGGTTTATATGTAAATTAATATATATGGAATACCACCAAATTCTTAACCTAATGGAAGAGACTTACCTTTTATATGGATGAATTCTCTTGGTTTGATCTGACCCAATTTAGTGGAAATGGGAGAAAAAAAGATTCTTTTGGTTTGATGATGAAAATGAGATCTGGGTATAAGCCCAAAATCCCAAATTCTTTAAAAATCTTGATCCTGGACCTGTAGGTTATGGCCCACTCAACCTTTTAGGAAGCCTTTTAGGAAGCCTTTTAAGTATTTATATATATTGCATAAAATTCAATTAAAACACATATTAACACAGACACGCCATTAACACAACACACATATACTATAATATGAATAACACAACACGGTTACAGGTAAGGCATTTCAGCCTTAGAATAGAGCTCACCCTCTACTACATTTTTTCACTCACAATTTTCCTCACAAAATAAGATATCTCACACACCCTATCACATTGCCTTTATATAAGAATTTGAGGAAGAATTTTAAGAAGGATCAATCCTATCCTCTCCGGATTTTCTCCACAAAAGTTGCATGCATGCACACTTTAAATCTGCTTTTCTGTTTTAAAATAGGCTTTTCTCTATTCTGATCCTCTTGTTTGCTTTTTTTGCTGGTTGCTCCTGCATCAGACTCCCGAGGCACAAAAATTTATGACCTCCTGGTCAAATGCTTCTGCTGGTCTTTAGCAATTTTATCCAATGCATTCCTGCACTGCAACCAACCTCTGCAGTAACAGCCTCCTCTGTTACACGATACCTCACCAAGCCCTCCGCACTCGGTGTTTTGGCATCTTTCTCTAGGTTGCTGCAAATCTTCTCACCTTCAGCGGTCGCCATCTACACAATAGCAAGACCATAAACTCTCCATCTTTAACACACTGTACCTCTTTCCGCAGAATCTTTTACTGCTCTGATACCACCTGATGAAAATGAGATCTGGGTATAAGCCCAAAATCCCAAATTCTTTAAAAATCTTGATCCTGGACCTGTAGGTTATGGCCCACTCAACCTTTTAGGAAGCCTTTTAAGTATTTATATATATTGCATAAAATTCAACTAAAACACATATTAACACAGACACGCCATTAACACAACACACATATACTATAATATGAATAACACAACACGGTTATAGGTAAGGCATTTCAGCCTTAGAATAGAGCTCACCCTCTACTACATTTTTTCACTCACAATTTTCCTCACAAAATAAGATATCTCAACACACCCTATCACATTGCCTTTATATAAGAATTTTAGGAAGAATTTTAGGAAGGATCAATCCTATCCTCTCCGGATTTTCTCCACAAAAGTTGCATGCATGCACACTTTAAATCTGCTTTTCTGTTTTAAAACAGGCTTTTCTCTATTCTGATCCTCTGGTTTGCTTTTTTTGCTGGTTGCTCCTGCATCATTTGATCTCATACAACTTAGTTGAATTTGGGAATCATAAAAAAAAGTTGTCCTAATCTCTTAGATGAAATTAAATTGTTTAATTATACCATTTAAAAAGGAGTGAGAATACATTATCATTTTTACTAAACATTTTTTTAATCACTTAATATGAAATTTTTATTTAAATAGTTCTCATTTATCATTGTAGAGTATCATATCTTCATATTAGTAGCATATGAGCATGTTTTTTTCTAATGGATCTAGTTTCACACTAGAAAGGAAGTGAATCGTAAATGTTTAAGGAAATAAAAGTGTATGTAAATTTTTAGGATAAAGTTTTGATTAATGGGGAATAAGTGCAATGCGCAAGTTAAAAGGAGATTTAACTTTGATACACACAGTCCTCCAAATTTTTTTTCTCAATTGCTACGAAATGATTTAGTATTTTCCATTCTTAAATTAATTGTTTAGTCGCTACAAACTAATTTCGTAGTTTTTTCGCTACATAATGATTTGGTAGTAGACTGTGAAATTTATGTACTATGATTTCTAGGAAGATGAATCAACTCAGTTCTTTCCAAATCGAATCCTAATGTCCCTGACTTGCTCCTTGACACAATAAACGATTTTAGTTGCTTTTCTTTGTTGGGTTTTGCAATACTATTACAGATTCGCCAATCACAGAAGAAGAAAAAAGGGTTTGACAATGTTCCAAAAAAGGGTACTCTCTTTTGCTTAATAGCACCCAGATCATTGTAAATACCATGCATTCCTATACCAGAACACATTGAACGTTCCTTGACGGTGCTTTGAAACCAATACAACAAGAATAAAATCGATTCAACAAGTTACAGGCTCTCATAATGATCAAACACGCTAGAATAAAATTGCAATTAATAATAGTGCATAATCAAAAATTGATTTGGTTTAACCATGAGGTTTCAACTCAGTCTCAAACAATACAAACTTACAGTCCCATTTGATGATCATTTATGTCATTTGCATATAAAATACCTTCCAATTCACATAGATTGGAAAGTATAAGCATCTTTGCAAACTTTAGAACTCTAGTTACACAAAGAAACAATGAGTTCCTCTCTTCTCCTCTCTAGAGGAACTTCCCAACATTCTTTCCTTTATTCCCAAAAATAAAAAATAAAAATTGACTATGACAACCAAGAGTCATGAAAATGTGAATTGTTTCCCCTTCTACACAAAATAAGGGAAACTTAAAACTATATTTACAATAGAAAATAATTTCTCCAACTTATTTCTAAAAAAATGAAAACTCACTCCTAAATTAAATATTTAAAAATTCTTAACAATTTTGTTTTCCCAACATTACCATGTGACTATCCCATCACATTAGTAAGCTCTTGTCTAGACTCTTCACATCTTGTGCTTGGCCTATGCACCTGCATCAGGCTCCCTAAGAAAGAAAGATTTATGAGCTCCTGCTCATAAGGTATTCTACATAATCACCTACTTTCTATAGAGCTGTAACATTCATCCAAGTAGAATCATCAACCAAACGACCTTTCCACTTCACTAAGTATTCCATATATTCCTTCCCCCTATTTTTATTTGCAACCTTCATGTCCAAAATCATTTCAACTTCCAATATTTTTACCATATGCATTTGTTTTACTGACTAATGCTCATTGATTTCATCATTTGCACTTTTTGTAGATGAGTCTTTGTCATCAGCTGTAGAAGAATACAAATCAGTCACTTTGAAGATTGGTGAAATACCTATACCTGTGGGTAACTTGAGTTCATAAGTATTTGTAGAAAAATTATGAAGCATCTTTCAAGGACATATTTTCTTCATCTTAAGCTTATTATATTCCTTCCTCAGAAATCTCTCCTTTCTTAGGTGAACTAAGACCATGTCTCCCACCTCAAAGTTCACTTATATTCTTTTTAAATCTTCTTTATGTTTGTATTTGGAGTTGTTGACTTGTAACATCTGCTTAAATTGTTCATGTAACTCACTCACTATTGTTACAAAATGTTCTCCTTCAGAACTTCTTTGTTCCAATTTGCCCAAATCTTGTAGTTCAAAAACCCCCTAGGGTGTATTCCATACAAAATCTGAAATAAACTTTTTCGTGTACTCTTGTTTGGTGAATCATTATATGAAAACTTCACTTGAGCTAATACATGGTCCCATTGCTTGGGATGATCACCCACAAGGATTCTTAATAGGTTCCCAAGACTTTTGTTCACCACTTCGGTCTGTCCATCAAAATGTGGATGATAGGCTAAAATGAAGTTTAACCTATGTTCCAAGTTTCTTCCACAAGCTTCTCCAAAAATGTACATTAAACCTTGTGTCCCTGTCAAAAATTATACTCTTTGGTAAAACATGTAGTTGAATAATCTCATTGAAAAAAAAATAGCCACATGTGTAGCATCACTAGTTTTGTAACATGGAATAAAATGAGCCATGTTCATAAATTTGTCCACTACTACAAGTATTGAGTCATTACCTCGAAAAGTCTTTGGTAAACCCAAATCAAAATCCATACTCACCGAGTCCCACTGTCTATCAGGAATGGGTAAAGTAGTATATAGTCCAACATTTTGACCCCTTCCTTTTGTATGTTGACACACCCTGCACTTACTCACATATTTTTTCACATCCACTCTCATATTTGGCCAGAAATAAAAATGGTTTCGCTGCCCAAGTGTCTTATCAACACCAAAATTTCCTTCCAACCCTCCATTGTGCTTTTCTTGTATCAAGTTCTTCCTCATAGAATAGTTGGGAATACATAGTCGACAGTTCTTGAATAACAAACCATATTGCAACATGTACTCTTTCCATGGGCTATTTTCTCTATTTATAGGATTCTTGCATGCATCAAAAGCTTAGATTGAAAATCAACATCAAATTCATACAATCCTTCAAATAGTCAAATCTTAAAACTTTCAATTGACTCGCTTGCATGATCAAAATTCTCCTGCTTAAAGCATCTGCTACCTTGTTTTCTTGTCCACTTATATGCTTCCAAACAAAGGTGAAACTCTACAGAAATTCAACCCACTTAGCATTCTTATGATTCAACTTATGTTGCTACATTACATACTATAATGCAGATTTATCAGAGAACATAACAAACTCCTTGGGCATTACATAGTGCCTCCAATGCTTCAAATATTGAATCACAATTTAGAACTATTTTTCATAAGAAGACTAGTTATGTTTAGAGTCACTTAACTTCTCGCTAAAACATGCAATAGGTTTATCTTCTTGGCTTAGTACAACCCCAATAGTTGTCCCACTAGCACCACATCTTACTTGGAAAACCGTATTGAAGTCAGACAATTTCAACACTAGTCTCAGTGATCTTCTTATTCAATAGCTGGAAAATTTCCTTTGCTACTATTTTCCAACAAAATGGTTGTCTATCCTTCTCGATTGTATCTATGACAGGTGTGAAAATACCATTGGAGTTCTTGACAAACTTCTGATAGAAACTGGCTAAGCCATGAGAGATTCTAACTTCGAAAATTATCTTGGGTGAGGGCTAATTCACAATTGCCTTTATTTTATTTGGATCCATCTTCAATCTTTATTTTGAAATGACAAAACTTAGGTATACTAACATAGGTTTCATAAAAGTATATTTCGTTAGTTTAATTAACAACTCTTCTTGTTGCAATCTTTCCAGAACATATCTCACGTTTCTAAGGTGCTCTTCTTTAGTTTTAATGAAAATTAAGATATCATCTAAGTAAAAAATAACAAACTTACCAATAAACTCCTTCAATACTTCATTCATCAACCACAAGAATGTATTGGGTGTATTTGTTAGTCCAAATGGCATGACTAGCCATTCATATAATCTGTAATTGGTCTTGAAAGTTGCCTTCCAATCATCCCCTTCCCTTATCCAGATTTGATGGTAACCACTTTCCATATCGATCTTTGAAAAATGATTTACTCCACTGAAACAATCCATCATATCATCAATTCATGGCAATGGAAATATGTATCTAATCATGATCTTGTTGATTTCTCTGGAATCTATACACACCCTCCACTCTCCATCCTTCTTTGGACTTAGTACGGTAGGCACAACACATGGACTCAATCTCTCTCTTATCAACCCTTTTTCCAACATCTCTTGAACCTGTTTCTTTATTTCTTCATTTTCCTTTGATGCCATCCTTTTCAAACTTGTAGCAATTTCTCTCTCCATTGTGTATCACTTTCTTGTCCAACTACCATAGTTGACCAAAAATGATGTGACAAACATCCATTGGCATTATATCAGAGGTTACCTTGTTCTTATGTCTTCCTATCGAGAACTCAACTTCAAATTATGTATTCACTTACAATTGGTGTCCCTTTTGCAGCCATGATACCTTATATGACGTTGGATGTTTAATCCTCTTCCATCCCAGTTTTTTCACCATTTCTAAGGAAACGAGATTGTTAGTGCTTCCACTACCAATCACTACCTTGTAGCACTTCCCTTTTTCTTTGCACACAACCTTAAACAAGGACATTATTTGGGGTAGTTCAACAATTTATTTGGATGGCTTCAACAAGACTTTATTTATCATCAATGCCTCTCCAATTTATGGCAGAGTTTCTGCCTCAGGTGCTTGCACTTTTGGTGATTTTGGATGAACTATGTGTGCACCATGCTATCATGTATTCTAATTCTCTAAATACTCAAAATATTTGTGACCCATTTTTTTACATTTGTAACACTGGTAAATAAACTCTCTACTTCTTCCTCTACCTCTCTACTAAGTTCTTCCTCCTCTGGTGCCACCTTTCTCTAACCTCCCTAGCTATATTGAGTTTCCTTCATCATTCTTTTGAACTAAAATCTTTCATTTTTTAGTTGATTATCCTTTTCCTTTGGAAAAACCACGCCCTCTACCCGAGTTCTACTTTTTTGCTATCTATTCTTTTGCCTTCAAGGCATACTGTTATGACTCTTCCATGGTCCTTGGAGAAATCATGATGATTCCCTTTTGAATATCCATTCTTAAGCCATTAATATATATATTTTTTTCTTTTCTGGGGTATCTTCCACATAACCTGCTCTGAAGTTAATTTTGTAAAATTGTTTGGTGTATTATTTTATGGTCAATGAAATTTACTTGATTTTCTTCATCTGCTTGTAGATAGTTAACTGGTAATATTTTGGTGAGAATTTACTCTTCATATTTTCCACCATCCTATTCCAACTTTTGATCAATGGATTTTTATTATTTCTTTGTTCAACCTGCATGTTGTCCCACCATAGTGCATCATGACCCCTCAACCTTGTTACTACAAAATTCACCCATTTGTTATAATCCATCTCTTTATATTCCAAATACTTTTCTAACTCGCTAATCCAATTAAAAAATTTTTCAGATGTCAAGTTGCCATGATAGGTAGATAGTTCAGTATTTGGTATTGAAATTGATCATAACAATGATCCCAATAACTTTACTTTTGGAAGATCCTAAGCAAGTGTTGCTCCTTTTTATTTCAATGATATCTCCAGCCTCAGGATCTCATTGTCTTCCTACCTCCATGGACTATAAATGAGCTTGCAGAATCCTTATCTCTTCTCTGAGCTCTACATTTCCCATGGGTCTTCCTCCTTGATCTCGTGCTCTTCTTGCTCGCATAGCCATCTTATCTCATTGTAGACAGTAACACTACACAAAGCTTTGCTCTAATACCACAAATTAGTGCAACAAGAAGGCTAAAAGGATATTGTTGGCTTAAGGGGGTATGGACCCAGGTTCAAAGTTAGTTGCACCAACCAACAAAACCCCACACTATCAGCCCTTTCGGCAACAACCCACATAGCATAGGTGGAAATCTCACTCGTGGCAGTATTAGGGGATGAAAGAACCAGGTTTCTACATCCATAGGTCTGTGTGATGAGTTTCTGTCTCTTTTGGGGCTTTATTCTGACCTTCGTGAACCCTAATCCTTAAAACTTGGAATATTATAGTAACTTATAGAAAATAGATTCTAACTCTGTGCCGATTGCTTTAAACATTCATAACATCAATTAAACTAACAGATCGACCACTTTCGCACATCTATTAAGTGTTTCTTATGATAATTGAAATAAATAGAGAGAATTCAAAGTAAATACAAAAGTAAATATAAACACATAGATAACTAGTTATTGCTCCAAAATGGTCTTTATTATGTTCAATCCTTCTGTTACAAACTCTTTCTTCCCTGGACACACAGCTGCAGGGGCCCGTACACTTAGCTATAGACTTACCAAGGCCTCCATGCACGTGGATATAGGAGCCTTCCCCTTCACCTAAGTATAGAAAATAGACGCTTCTACCTTAGATCACTTGCCCATACATAAACATTCATTTGATTGATTTCCTAAGACTCCTTTTTATAACATCGTCTTTTACAATACCATGGTCCATGATCCGTGGGTAATTCATAAAAAAACTTATCTTCTAACAATCTAAGGGGATTTCACCTTCCTAAATCCCCTTTGACTTATAACAACCTTCGCGCTTTACTCCTCAAAATGCAGAGACTTTCCAAAAATAACAAAAACTATTACAAAATTGACCCCAGGGGACCCTGTCCCAACAGGCCCCCCACACAAAGTCGTGACTCGTCCTCGCGTCACTCTATTGGTGGTACCTCGATCTTCACTTGCATCTCACTGAACTCTATCTTCAATACTTGTAGGTTTGTTTTACCCTGCCCAACAATGTGGCGAACTTATTCAACCAATTTTTATGTGGTTAGGCCTTCAACCGTAAGTCCCACGGTTCTTTGTGTTTACCGCATCGCCTTTAACTTGCTTTGCATTGACATCGTTAACTGACTTGCCTCATCTGTCCAAAGCTGCATCCTTGAAGATATTATTACTTCTTTTCGATGCAGCTCATCGCTTGAATAATACCTATTTGGACCTGCAATTCGCACAGGCCCTGCTGCACTTTATCCAATGTTTGGTGTTATTGTTCTTCGATGTGTCCCCAAAGATCCATTGTTGCATCACGGACCACATCCCCAATTTCATCTAAGTCCTCCTCCGTGAATACCAAAGGCATTGTGCTTGCTGATTTATTTGATTTATGCTTCTTGTGTGACCCTTTAGAACTCCTCTTCTGCCTCTTTTTGACGATGAAGGGGGACTCCAAACCTATGCCCCCTTCTTCTTCACCCTTTGGTTCCCCTTCGACATTAGTGCGCTCTGTTTCTGACTCACTGAGGTCAATGGTGGCCTACAACCTAGTAAAAATCTTCTCCTTTAGCACATTAGTCTCTTTGGGAGAGACCCTTTCTTTTGTTGCCTCTTTCTCCTTTGCAGCAGCTTCTTTATGTTGTGTGGCCTTTTCTTTAGCTGCAACCTTATCTTTAGAGGAAGCCTTCTGTGCTTCCTTCTTCTTTTCCTTTACTGTTGAGGTCGTTGTTGTAGTCTTCACTACTGCACCTTCACTGGTCTTACTGGTTCTTGCACTGGCATAAGAAGGGGTGATCCGGTCACTTGGCCACTTATTGACAACCCCTAAAATATTGTCCTCGACAATTAAGTATCGAAACTTTTTCCATGTGCCCTTGGCATATTTCTTTGCGTGGATGTGCAGATTATGGAAATTTTCCTTGAAATATGTGACATTGAGGTACTACACATGCAAACTTGGTGACAACCTTGGTTGTTGGTTAATCACAATTCTCAGTTTTGACTCAAATAACACCTAGAAGATATTTGTCTCCATGACACACTCAGGCTCTTTCGTCATGCACAGTGAAGCAAAGTTCATGGCCTGAGGTAAATTTGAATCATGTTGAGGGAATTGACTTTCTTCTGGCGTCCTCCATGCCACCAATGCGATCAACAACAAAAACCACGTGTAGTGTAACACCTTGCCCTCATCTTGGACCTCTCTATAGTATTCCAAAAATTCATTGCACAAGTATTGATCCCAATTTTATTAGACTCCTTTGGCGCACTACGAAGCCAATGATACTACTAGCGCCAGTACTTCATCCAGGTGACATTTCTGCATGATTTTTCCAACCAAAATTTATGCATCTAATTGCACTGCGCCATCTGAAATTGAACGAATGGAATATCTGCGAGACTTCTTCACCACACCAAATTCACTTTTCATCTGTTCCGCTAACTTTTTCTCTTGTGACTTTCCTACAAATGCCTTCATAGGGTCCAGTCCTTGGTATGGAAACAAAGTTATTCTATGGATTATCATATCAGTGATCAGGATGGGCCCTCCCAACCAGAGGCACCTATCGTGCACTAATGTCAAAAGTTGATGACCACATACTCTGTTGATAGCACTACGGCTAAAATGTGGCACCCATAACATGTTTAGTAACCCCGCACACCTAACTCCAACCACTTATTTCATCGGTTCTAATCGAGTGACCTCTGATTCTTTATAATATACCTTCTTTAGGTATTTTCTTGGTGCTAGTTGCAGGAACTTCACATGGTCCCCTAAATCCCAATCCTCCATTTTTAGATATGGTATTCGGGCTAGAAAATTTCCCTCAAACGACACATTCTTTGGTAACAAAGGTGTAGCGACCACGAACTTTGTTGCATCCAGATCTTTGGGAACTTTAGTCATGGCTTTTCTTGGTGGTATATATGATGGTAGCCGAGTTATAGGCTCAGCCTCCTCTACATCAATCTCCTATATTTCTCCGTGTAGTTCTTCCTCATCTAGGTCTAGGGACTCTGTCAACTGTTTAGACCTATCCAACTTTCCCTTCTGGAGGACTTCTGTCAGATCTTTCCACGGCGATTTCCACACCATTGCTTTTTGAGGCTTGTTATTCTTCTTACCTCTTGCCATTGAAGCAAATGGCTTAGGCCTTGGTGACCTAAGCGTTGTAGTAGGAAACCTTGTAGGTAAAGTTTGGGCCAGCTCCATCTCAAGTCGAGTTGCAGTCATCTTCTCAATGAATATATCTCACTGCTAGTCAGTTAAAGTTTCAAATCATGGTTGTGAAATATTCTTGTTAATCCTTTCCCAATCCATATCATACATACAACACTTCTCTTGGTGCAAACTTAGGCACAAAATCTTAAGGAAAACTCACAAGAAGGAAAGTGTTTGAATGTGGAGCAACATGCCATATTTATAGGTAAATTTGAATTCAAATCCATGTGTTCCCTCCAATACCTGTCATTTATGTGTCTTTAGTGATAGTTTTCCAAAGATATGCTCCATAAATTCTCTATCCCCTCTCCCTTTAATGGTAAAAACGTCATCCAATCAACTACAATGCTTCCAATGGTCACTTTCTAGCCAGGCTATGCAGGACCCACCATCCTAGTGCAATTCCTTCAGTGCAACTCTCTTCTATGCCTTCCCTTGATTCATCGTGAAAAACCTTCACTTTGCCCAACCTTCCTTTTGGAAGTGTAGTTTATAGTCCTATGCTCCCTTGCAACTTCCTAGAGCACTAAGACTATCCAACATTCCTATAGTCATTGCACAAGGGTAGGATCATCCCTGTACAACGTTAATTAGCTCCCATTGACCTTTTTCAGAAATAATTCCCCATTTAGCTTTGCGAGTTGAACTGCTCCTCCCTCCGTAATCTCCTTAATAATATATGGCCCAAGAGAATGCATTTGGGACATCCCTGGAAACTTCGTGAACTTACTGTCATATAGTAATACCAAATCTCCATTCTTAAAGGTGTGTTGTTTAATATGGTGATCATGCCATGTCTTTTCATGATCCTTTTCCACCTATTGATGAAAACCTGCCAAGAAGCGATCTTATTCCACCTAAATGAGTTGCGTGAGGCGTTATTCCATGATATCACGATCGGCCATATCTGTAACTGTAGCAATATGTAAAATTGGCACTACGTATTCCATCGGCATTACAACTTCCTATCCATAAACTAGTTAGAACGACGTTTGTCCATTCAACTTCTTGCAAGTAATTCTATACTCCCATAGAACAACGAGTATGCACACATCCAAATCATTTTGCTTTGCACTGAAAATCTTCGTTAAGGCATTCTCCATGATTTTTTTAAAGGCTTCCACTATGTCATTCACTTGAGGGTGATATAGTGTACTCTTTTGGTGATACATCTAGAATTCTTCAAGCAAATCTATAATCATTTTGTTCAGGAACTACACACCCCTATTTCTCATCAAGAACTTAAGGAAGCTAAACCGAGATAGGATGTATTCAAAAATGAACTTTGTAGTTGTAGCTATGCTACAATCCTTTACAGGTTGTGACTCAACCCACTTGGTCAAATATTCGATCGCTATAATGATATCTCTGTCTCTCGTATTCTTTGTCAGTGGTTGAATTGGCCCCACAAATTCTACTTCCCATTTATCAAACACCTGTAACAACACTTTTGGGTTCAAAGGTAATTCATCTATTCACGATGGCCTCCCCATTCTTTGATAGACATCACATGCCCTCAAATAAGTCTTGGAATCATTATGCACAGTTGGCCACCAGAAAACTACTCATAGGATCTTCTATGCAGTTGTTCTTCCTGCATAATTTCCTCTAAAAACCCATCCATCTACTTTCGCAAGGATTATTTGTCGTTCATACTCTGGGACATATCTTTGCAATATTTCACTAGACCTCATTTTATATAAGTGTCTTGCAATGCTAGAAAAATATGCAGCGCGAACCACCAATTCCTTCTTTTGTTGTGTCGAATACCCTTTAGGAGTTTTACTTGTAGACAAGAATTGGATTATTTCTTTGAAATGGTGATATGTGACATGTGTAGCAAAGATCTATGCAACAGGAAATCCTTCCTCCAAATTTGGAGGTTCGTCACCATTTTCAATCTACGAGAGGTGATCTAGTCCAGCACTTTGTCACCTTGGCTTCACAATTACTTCAAACTCATATTCTTGAAAGAGCAGAAACCATCTACATATTCCCCCCCCCCCCAAAAAAAAAAAAAGGCTTGTTGACCAAATACTTCAAAGCAAAATGGTCTGTGTATATCTTGAAGTGTGCACCTAACAAATAGTGCATGAATTTCTGCAATGCATAAACCATTGCTAGGCCTTCGCGCTCTGTGGTTGAATAATTATTTTTTGGCTTTGATAAATTTCTACTCGTAAATGCTATCAGATGGTCGATATCACCATCACCTGGTTGGGTTAGCACAACTCCTACTGCTATGCAGGATGCATCTACATGGACGTGGAACTCCTTATTAAAGTCGGGGAACACTAAAATGGGTGTGGTGACCATTTTTTCCATCAAAACATCCAGAATCTTCTAGAAATCATCATCCCAATAAAACATTGCATCCTTCTCCAACAATTTTTCCATGGGTGCAGTGATCTGCGCATACGCTTTGATGAAATTTCTATAATATCCTGTATGTCCCAATGTCATGTGCTGTTGTTTGAAATTATTTGGAGGCTCCATATTAATAATCACTACAATTTTGGCAGGGTCTACCATCAATCCTTGCTTCTAAACAACATGGCCCAAGAGCATCCCATATGGTATGCCAAATATGCATTTCTTTATATTAAGGGATATTCGATACCTTCAACAAGAATCCAACATAGGGTGAAGACTAGCAACATTTCTCTTTACTAACCCAAACACAGTCCAATCATCGAAGTAAACCTTCAAAAACTTGTGAATAAACTCCTTGAAGGTTGCGACTACCACCCTAGAGAAGATTGCAGGGTAACTTTTAAGTCCAAAATGCATAACTGTATACTGGAAACAACCCCATTCAGTCGTGAAAGTGATTTTACTCCTATCCTCCAACGCAATCTTCATCTGATGGTACCCTGAGAACCCATCAATAAACAAATAAGCCTCTTGACCTCCAACATTTTCAAGTACTTCATTTGTGAATGGCGTAGGAAATAGATAGTGGACACAAGCATGATTCAAATTCCTCAAGTCTACACATATCTGAATTTCACCCTACATCTTATTTTCCTAAACCACCATAGGACTAACTAAGTCTTATTCCTCAAAAGGTTCAATGATCCCGACTACAAGCATCTTATTTAATTCTTTGAGCACTTTTCCTTTATACTTAGGATTCAACCAGTAGAGATGCTACTCCACTGGCTTCACATATGGCTTCAGAGTGATCTTCATGATGCTTAGACCCCCTACTATCTCTTTTAGATCAAATAAATTGGCGGGAAACAAGTCTTGATACTTTCATAGTAACTTCGCAACTTTTTCCACTTTATCTTCATCCTAATAGTCGCTTATGTTTGCGAACCTCGGCTGCGCTTCCGATCCAAATTTTCACCTTCTTGGTCTTCAAGGGTTGTGAGATATCAAACACTTCCACCTTAGGTCCCGCGACTTTGCCTCGTCCTTCTTACTCAGGAATATTAATGTCCATAGGATCTTATTCGCCTTCCTCAGTGGTCACATTGTAGCATTTGAGCGCATGGCACAACTGCGTACTACAATCTAGTTGTACCCACATAGTAGGTTCTTTAGGAATTCTAAATATTGCAGCTTTAATCTCATGTAACACTTCATCAATACACTCAAATACATCTTTAAAGCTAAAAGTGAGTAGAAAAATTTCCTTTAGAACATCCCATTCTGTGGTTCCATGTGGCATTTCCGTTTCTAGATACCAATTCATCATAATCATATCCAAAGTGTGGAAGAATATATGAACCCATTATGGTTGTGGTTCTTCTCCCCATGCTTTCATCCATCGAGCCAGATGCTCATGCAAATCATCCTTCCCCGTATATTTCTCTGTAATGCAGGTATTGGCATACCCAAACTGCAGCGTCATCATCCACCGATATTCCTTCCAAACTATGAAGTTGTTCTTATGTGTACCCCACCATCTGGTAGGCATAGCTCTCAATGCAATGTCTACTTCCTGGAATTGATGTTCCTCTCGTACATCCCTTTCAAATTTATCCAGAAATAAATTGAAATATTTGAAACCATCATAATGCGGTAAGTTGTGTATCTCAGCGGATATACATTGGAGTGACTTTGTAAGCCTGTTTCATCATAGCGATGGTATCTCATGCAACCTGTTTTGCCAGTGTTCGAGCTCCTCATCTGAATCTGAATTGAAAGAGTAGACCTTATCCCACGTAATTCACAGATCCTTCATAGGGTTGATCCAATCCTCATCGCATGCAGTTAGTTAATAGCTCTGCTCAATATCATCCTCCTTATCATAATCACAGATTGGTTTAGTATATTGCGCACCCTCAGCTGAATCCAATGGAATAATAATCCTTATTTCCCTCTTTTCAAATGTCATATTGTGCTTCTTAAGGTTGATGATTGTGTTCATATCAAATTCTCAATCAATCCCAAGCAGTGATGGATATGGGTTAATGTCGTTATTTTGATCACTTCAAAATTGGATATGGTTTGTGCCCCTTCAATAACCATAGTCACCCCATGTAGGCATCCCATAAGAATAATATTTTGTTAATTCACCATTCTCAACTAGATCAAGGACCACTGTAGCACTGGTCTTCTAATTCTTTCCCAGGTTTCCTCCGGCAAAACATTTGCCTCAGAACCCAAATCAAGGATTACCTGGTCCATTTTAAATTCTCCAATCTAAGCAGTCAATCTCATTTCACGACCAATCCTTTTCTTACTTTTATCCACCTTATGTACTGCATGTTGTTCTGGTAGTGGCTTATTCTTTCTAAGTGTAGTTATCTATTAATTCTTGCAGTCCCTCTACTACCCTCTTATCCCTTAGGAGCTTCATGCAGGTTTTTAAAAATGATGCTAACAATGAGGATTCTTCCTCCTGCGTAGTATTGATGTCTTCAGGCTTCCCCCGTGCATGTAGTTTGAGTCCTGTAGAAGCTCTTACATCCGTGAAGCTCCTCATTTCTTCCATAACCCTTTATTTTACCTTATTTACATCAAATCCAACCTCCTTGTCAGCAGCCTTGCAAACCCATACATTTTCATTTGGTTTCTTCTCTTTATCCTCCTCGGTAGCTATTCCACTTCATGTGACAATATTAACACTAGGACCCTCTTCGTGCAGTTATGATCTCATCATCTGGATGCTCTAGGTAGACTGCTGAGTCTTAGTCTTCTTTTCTTGCATCTTTGCGATGAGCATGGTGAAATATTCTATGAAATAATCGAATTTTTGAGAGTAATGACATGAGGGATGCATTGGATTCTGAAAATATTGTGCAAAGTAACCTGGTTCTCCACAATTGTAACAAATGATCTGGCCACGACCTCTTCCATCTTCTCCTCCTCATCCTCTTCCTTGTCCATGAAACCCTTAGTGTGTTGCAGTTGCACCTTGATCTTGAGGATGAGCCTCCATATTTACTCTATATGTTCCTTTTTTGTCCATCATTAATTCGTAACTTCGACAATTGCGCTCGTCATGACCCACAGACTTACATAAATTACAGAACAGTTGCTAGGGATTCTACACAAACTTCTACAACAAATGACAATTGTCCACTATGGTTGTGGTTCTTCTCCCCATGCTTTCATCCATCTAACAAATAGCACACCATGGTACCACTCTTGTACTTGGTCCAACGATTTTTTCTAGCTTCAAGGGGATAGAACCCCCCAAACTAGATAATTTCAGTATAACTAACAGTCAATGATCCTTATCATGACCATGGTACATTTCAAACACCATACTTCCACATGGACCTCATTCTAGACTTATTTTCCCTTCTTGAGGCTTTGCAACTCCATATGCAAGCTAGCGAGTTGTGGCTGAATCTTCTGCACTCCTAGATTTGTATCTTGAATAGGTGAGGCTTCCAATTTCATAGCAATCTCTAGAGCCTATGCTTGCATTCCAATATTTTTCTACGACAATGGAAATCTTAAATGGGGAAATAACAAAGCAATGTACTAGTCCTTGTGTTGGTCATCTATGATCTACATATTAGCTACTGGAGTAGACATTTCAACCTCTGATCAAAGTCCTACGTGGACTCATTCACCTTTTGCTAGATCTCTTTAACCTCTGTTACTGACTGGGCTTGAGACTTAGGCTTCTTGAATTAACTATTTAGTGTGTCCTTCATGTATTTCAGTGTCACATTTGGATGGGTCAAACAATACGTAATATACCAGCTCAGTGCCCTATCCTGCAATCCTGTGACTAGCTGCACTTTCTTCAAGTCATCATCTGTAATATGTTGTGACTTCCACACAACATCTGCTAAAAAAAAAAAAAATTCATGGTCTTCTACTCTCAGACCTCTAAATATGGGCATCTTCATAGCATTAGCCATGTTGAATAGTAGAGGTGGAGGTGGAGGTGGAGGTGTAGGTGTAGGTGTGTGAGGCGGAGGTGATGGCAGAGGTGGAGTGGATGGATGTAGTATGCCTGTGATTCCTTGATTTATTGTTTGCAGTGCACTTTGAGGTGTTTTCATAATACTACTTTCTTCATCACTATCATAAGCTCTGAACAAGGGGTTGCACTCAGCACCTGAATCTAGGTCTCTTCTGAACGTCTTTCCACTTCGCATAGTTCCCATCAAATTTCTTTAAACATTAATTCAACGGCATGACCCTTTTCTCGCAAAATAGGATTGTAATCCAAGTTTTCATGGAATTCATATACTTACCTCTTGATCCTTTGAAAAACTAGAATTCAGCTTTGCTATAACTGACAGATGTATCGATCGCGAACCTAGTGATGAACCTGCCCAAAATTCTATCGATCTAGTAATTGACAACCCTCACGATCTTATTTTTAGAAGCTTCCAAGCACCTCGCCTACTATGGGGTCCATAAAATAGTGTTATCTAACTTCCACGTACCTTGAATATCTGCCAATTTAGACAACCACTGGTGTAATTTGCACAGAAAAGAGTAGAAGAAAATTTCATGTTCGTCTGTATGTCGGTATCTATTCAACCACTCTTCCTTCGATGGGTGTGGATTCCTGTTTTCCTAGGTTGAAAATTCGTACAGCTTCTGATCTAGGCACTTCTTGATCTCCTTCCTAGTTGGGAACCATTCGACATCACATATTCCTCATACAGATCCTAGTCCCAGAAACAGGACCATTTGTTGGCTTTAGGGGGTCTAGACCCAAGTTCAGAGTTAGGTGCACCAACCAACAAAAATCTACACTATCAGCCCTTTCGATAAGAACCCATGTAGCACATGCTACAGTATCACCTGAGGTAGTATTGGGGGATGACAGAACTAGGTCTTTGCATGCAGAGGTCTGTGTGATGGGTTTTTCTCTCTTCTATTGCTTTATTCTAACCTTTGCAAACCCTAATCCTTAAAATGTAGAATATTACAGTAACTTATAGAAAACATATTCTAACTCTGCGTCAATTGCTTTAAACATTCATAACATCAAGTAAACTAATAGATCAACCACTTTCACAAATATATTAAGTGTTTCTTATGATAATTAAAATAAACAGAGTGAATTCACAGTAAATATGAAAGTAAACATAAACACAGATAACTAGATATTGCTCCAAAATGGTCTTTATTATGTTCAATCCTTCTATTACAGACTCTTTCTTCCCTGCACAAACAGCTGAAGGGGCCCGTGCACTTAACTACTGACTTACCAAGGTCTCCATGCGCACAACTGTAGGAGCCTTCCCCTTCACCTAAGTACAGAAAACAGACTCTTCTGCCTTAGATCACTTGCCCATACATTGATATTCAATCGACTTATTTCCTATGACTCTCTATGACTCCTTTTTATAGCATCTTCTTTTACCATACCATGGTCCGCGAACCATGGGCGGGTCATAGAACAACTTATCTTCTAACAAACTAAAGGGCTTTGACCTTCATAAAGCCCCTTTCATTTATAATGACCTTCGTGTTCTGCTCCTCAAAATGTGGATACTTTAAAAAATAACGAAAATTATTACAAACTTGACCCCAGGGGATCCTGTCCCAACAAAGATTTAACACCAATACACGTAGGCCTCTAAAAATTTTTCTTAGTCTCTGCAAAATTATTTGGAAGCATCCATTCTCAAATGAATTTTTCAATCGCTACAGAATAATTTTGTATCGTTGTTGGCTACTGAATTATTTGGAAGTGCACTATCAAATTTTTGTGCTACAATTTGTAGGAAGATGAATCGAATCATCTCTTTCCAAATTGACTCTCAACGTCCCTGACTTGCTCCTTGACATGGTAAATGATTTCACTTGCCTTTCTTCCTCGAGGTTTGCAATGAAATACTATTACATATTTTCCAATCAAAGAAGAAAAAAGAAAATAGTAAAAAAATGCTTTGACAGTGTTCCAAAATAGGGTACTTAGTTTTTGCTTAATAGCGCCCATATCATTGTAAATATCACTCATTTCTATACTAGAATGTAGTGAACATTATTTCATAGGGCTTTAAAACCAATACAACAAGAATACAATTGATCCAACAAGTTACAAACCCTCATTATGATCAAACGAATAGGAATAAAACTAAAATCAATTCATAATTATAAATTGAATTGGTTTAACCATAGGAATTTTATTGAATCTCAAACCTTACAAACTTACAATCCAATCTGTTGATCATTTATGCCATTCACTCAAAAAATACCTTCAGGCTCACAGTAATTGGAAAGTAAAAGCATGTTTGAAAACTTCATAACTATAGTTACATACAGAAACAATGAGTTCCTATCGTCTCCTCTCTAGAGGAACTTCCCAACACTCTTTCCTTTATTCCCAAAAAGAAAAAATTGACTATCACTACCAAGAGTCCTGAAAATGTTAATCATTTTCCCTTCTCCACTAAATATGGGAAATTTAAAACTATATTTACAATGGAAAATAACTTCTCCAACTTATTTCTAAAAAAGTCAAAACTCACTCTTAAATTAAATATTTAAAATTTCTTTAAAAAAAAATTCCCAACATTACCATGTGACCATACCATCACATTGGTAAGCTCATGTCCATACACTTCACATCTTGTGCTCGGACTATGCACCTGCATCAATGATAGTATAATGTGTCACACTTCTTCTCCATTCTATTTTATAATGTAACATCCCTTCATTGCAATTTCCCAATGCATAATAGAAATGTTGGGTGGGTTGTTACTTTAACATACAACTCAAGCAATCCAATATGATTAAAGTTGAGTTAATATTTATCAAATGGTTTTCCTATATATAAGAATTGACTTCATAATCATTAAAAATAGTTGTATAGTAGTAGAAATAAACAACACATAATTTGGTTACTTATATTTTCTAAAGCTTGATGAGCACTAGCAAACTAGTGTAAACTAGGCTTCAATTTCCAAGAAGCTAACCATTGGGGAACACATCACAGGTATATTTTCCTCCCAACCAATAAAAATCAAAATATTATAGTGATTCCCTTATGCATGGAATCAACTCAATGACGGAAAATAAATTGAGTACACTTAGCTAGAAAACTAGAACTCAACCAAGAAAACTATATGTATGCACTTAACATAGAGTCACCATCCAACCATCATGACAACATACAAAAGGAAATAGTTTACTAATTAGTGGAAAGGTATGTCACACTAATCACACCTCCCTATGCGGCTCTAGTCTGCACAAGAATTCTACTCACTTTGGTCATCATAATAGATTACTTTTGGTAGTGGAGTTCTTTTGTAAGTTAGGACTCTACAAATTCTACATGTTGCATACCTTAGTACTCCAAATCTTATCAAATAATGTAAAAAAGAATTATTGGATAGTTTGTATACTATCAGAAATTTAACTAACAAAAAATAATTTAATTAAATTTCTCCTTTACCAATGACATACAAGTTTCACAACATGAAAACCTGACTTTGTCTCTTTTCCTAAAGAACAATTTTACACATTCCCTTCTTAATAGAAAGACATAAGAAACATATCTTTACAATTTTTATGAATCCCCAAATATGGTAATTTGAATTCATAAATAAGTTTAAGGAGAAACTAGGGTTAAGGTGGAAATTGCCACTTGAAACTCCCTAACTATATTGTTGAAATCTGCAACAAGAATATTCCAATTTAATTTGTCCTCGAATTAAATTGTGAATTAAAATTGAATTTAGTCTTAACAGCTACTTGGAAATAATTAATTAAGTTATTTTGACTTAATTAGTTGGATAAATTCAAGTTAGATGTCTTTCGGAAGCCATGCAAGAGTTATCCCTTAAATTAAGGAGATAAGATTGAGTTATATTTGAGTTGTAATTAGTTAACTCAACTTACTGAGTTAACTAATACACCTCACACCTATTGGGTGTACTTGCCTACCAGTCAGAGGACAATGGTTCGAAGAGATCTCATGTTTGATGAGAAGAAGGCCATGCAAGTTTCCCTTGAGAGGGAGCTCCAACTATAGGCTGTGGAGGAATTGTTGGTTCCTAAGGAGGAGGAACCTCAGATTAATGTGGAGTAGCCACATGCAGAGGTTCCAGGAGTGGGGACATCCACTCAAGCTGAGTCTTCCAAAAATGGATGGAAGTGCACAAGAGAAGTTGACTGATTGTTGGAGGATGCCAAAGAGAATGTGGGAGCACCATCTTCTCAGCGCAGACAGAGGAGGTCACCTGAGAGTTACACTAGATACATAGCCCTTGTTGGGGAATATGTTGAGACTGAGCCATCTTCCTTTGAGGAAGCGGTGCAACAGTTGATTTGGGTTGATGCTATGGTGGAGAAGTATGACTCCATAGTTCGTAACAATGTTTGGGACGTGGTCCCGAGACCAGAGAACAAGTCAGTTGTGAGTTCTCGTTGGCTTTACAAGGAAAAGCAAGCTGCTGATGATGTGAGGATCATGTTGTTGTAGCATGTTTCGACAGAGGAGAAAGATGCTGACATTTTGACAAAGGCATTGTCAAAGTGTAAAATCTAGTTCCATAGAGATAGGATCGGGTGGCAGATAATCCCTTTCTTGTTGAGAGGGAGTGTTGAAATGTGGCAACAAGAATATTCCAATTTAATTTGTCCTTGAATTAAATTGTGAATTAAAATCGAATTAGTCTTAACAACTACTTGGAAATAATTAATTAAGTTATTTTGAATTAATTAGTAGGAGAAATTCAAGTTATAAGTCTTTCTGAAGTCATGCAAGAGTTATCCCTTAAATTAAGGAGATAAGATTGAGTTATATTTGAGTTGTAATTAGTTAACTTAGTTTACTGAGTTAAGTCCAGTTAAATTAGTTCCAAACTATTTGAGGAACTAATAGAGAGTTAACAGTCAGTTGATGCATGCATGCACTCAACTAGTGTACTCTAGTTAACTAAAGATTCCCTCATCAGAAACTCATCCATGTCTATTCTGAGAAAGACCCAGTTGAGATTAAAGACAAGGAAAGTTGTGCATATACAGTAGATGCACATATATAAACGACGTGCATATACGGAAGATATGCACATATAAGAAATTTATGCATATACGGAATATGTGCGCATATACGGAAGTTGTGCATATAAGGTAGATGCACATATACAAAAGATGGACATATACGAAAAATATGCGCATTTATTGCGTATATGCACAATTTCGTATATGTGCAATTTCTGTATATGGAATTTGCATATATACGGTAGATGCACATACATAAAAGACGTGCATATACAGAAGATATGCACATATACAAAAGTTATGTATATGTAAAAGATATGCACATATTTTCCGTATATGCACAATTTCCATATATGCGTAATTTCTGTATATGGAAATTGCGCATCTACGAAATTTATGTATAGACGGAAGATATGCACATATGTTCCGTACATGCACAATTTCCGTATATGTGCAATTTCTGTATATGGAATTTGCACATATACGATGAAGATACATAAACGACGTTCATATATGGAATATATGCACATAAAAGAAAGTTAGGGATATATCGAAGATATGCGCATATCTTCCATATATGCACAATTTCCGTATATGCGCAATTTCTGTATATGGAAATTGCGCATATACGTAAATTGTGCATATACGGAAGATATGTGCATATCCTCCGTATATACATAACTTTCTTATATGTGCACATTTCCGTATACGCGCAATTTCTATATATGGAAGTTGCACATATATTGTATATTCACATATATAAAAGACATGCATATACGGAAGATATACACATATAAGAAAGTCACGCATATACGGAAGATATGTGCATATATGGAAGTTGCACATATACGGTTGATGCACATATATGGAAGTTATATATACTAAGTTTCACATACATGGAGATTATGTGTATATATGGAAGTTGCACTTATACTTGGAAGATATGTGCATATAGAAAAGTTTCGCATATACAGAAGATATGTGCATATCTTCCGTATATGCACAATTTTTATATATGCAAAATTTCCATATATGGAAGTTGCACATGTATGGTAGATGCACATACATAAAAAACATACATATATGGAAGATATTCACATATAAGAAAGTTACGCATATACAGAAGAGATGCGAATATCTTCTGTATATGTACAATTTTTGTATATGGAAGCTGCGCATATACAGTAAATGCACATATATAAAAGACGTGCATATACGGAAGATATGGACATATAAGAAATTTACGCATATACGGAATATATGCACATAAACAGAAGTTGCGCATACACGATAGATGCACATATACAAATGATGGACATATACGAAAAATATGGGCATATATTGCGTATATGCACAATTTCCATATATGGAATTTGTGTATATACGATAGATGCACATACATAAAATATGTGCATATAGGGAATATATGCACATATCTTCCGTATATACATAACTTTCTTATATGTGCACATTTCCGTATATTTGCAATTCCTGTATATGGAAGTTGCCCATATACTGTAGATTCACATATATAAAAGACATGCATATACGGAAGATATACACATAAGAAAGTTTGCATATACGGAAGATATGTGCATATACGGAAGTTACGTATATACAAAAGATGCACATAAACAAAAGTTATATATACTAAATTTTCACATACATAGAGGTTATTTGTATATACGGAAGTTGCACATATACTTGGAAGATATATGCATATAGAAAAATTTTGCATATACAAAAGATATGCGCATATCTTCCATATATGCATAATTTCCGTATATAAAAATTTTCCATATATGGAAGTTGCACATGTACAGTAGATGTACATGCATAAAAGATGTACATATATGGAAGATATGCATATATAAGAAAGTTACGCATATACGGAAGATATGCACATATCTTCCGTATATGCACAATTTCCATATATGTGCAATTTTTGTATACAGAAGTTGCGCATATATGGTAGATGCACATATATAAAAGATGTGCATACACGAAAGATATACACATAAGAAATTTACGTATATACGGAAGATATGCGCATATACGGAAATTGCGCATATACAGTAGATGCACATATACCAAAGATGCACATATACGAAAGATATGCACATTTATTGCGTATATGCACAATTTCCAAATATGCGCAATTTTTGTGTATGGAATTTGCGCTAATACGAAATTTATGTATATAAGGAAGAGATGCACATATCTTTCATATATGCACAATTTCCATATGTACACAATTTTTTTGTATGGAATTTGAACATATACGATGCAAATACATAAATGACGTGCATATATGGAAGCTATGCACATATAAGAAAGTTATGGATATACGGAAGATATGCGCATATCTTCCGTATATGCACAATTTCCGTATATGTGCAATTTCTGTATATGGAATTTGCGCATATACAATGCAGATACATAAAAGACGTGTATATACAGAAGATATGCACATATAAGAAAGTGACAGATATATAGAAGATATGCGCATATCTTTCGTATATGCACAATTTCCATATATGCACAAAAATGCAGTCTCTATATAGGTGCAACCTCTATATATATACATCTTCTATATATATGCAGCTTCCGTACCCAAAAGCATTATCTGCCAATTTTCATAATATTTCAAGCCCACTAAGCTGAGTTTTATGAAGTTTTCCTCTGTTAAAATATGTTTCTAATATTAAAGGAAAATCAACCCCCTGACTACCACGGCCTCTCCTACACCGATACAATTGTGATTTGGTCTCAATTCCTCTGTGATCCTTTTCTAAATTTAGAGCTCATGTAATCCATGCATATCCGATATGAAGCTCTGTCCTCCCTATTCGGGCTCCCTACACCTGATCGCTCCTACGTTCCTTTAATCCTCTGCTTTGTCTCCAATTTTCAAATTTTTCCCCTGTTCATTCTATAGCATAAATACAACAACAAGACATGGATGTGAGAGCAAGTTAGAAAACGACGCAACAAGAAGGAAACAAAATATTTATGGCTAGCTCAAACTTTTCCAGAATAACATGCAAGGCTTTAATCTCTCAAATTTTCAATTCTCCAAAGAGCATATTATTGTCCATAAATTGCTGGTGTGTCACAAAGATATCAGTTTCCGAGATCTTTTTTCTTTTATGTGACTCTCTCACTTTGCCTCTTGAATAAAATGGACCAAGTCTTCTATTGTGATAATAAACAAGAACGGGGATAAGGAAGCGCCTTACCTCAAGCCTTGGATGGAGTGGAATTTCCTTAAGGGAGATCTGTTGAGAATAATAGAAAAGAAAGGGGCTATTACCATGGATCTAGTCCATCATATCTAGTCTTAAGAAAATAAAATGGTTTCCAACATCTAAAAGAGGAATTGCCAATTTAAGTGATCATATGCTTTGGATAAGTCCAATTTCATCAACATCCCTGGCTTTCGTCGAGATTTCAAAGAGTGAGGTATTTCATGAGCCAAGATTATGCCATCAAAGATTTGTTGCCCCACTATAAAGTTTGTTTGTTTCGACCTAATTATGATGGATGGATCTACAAAGTGGTTGGTTCCAGATGGATCTACAAAGTGAATGTAACAACCCTGGTGAAAATTCCATGTAATAAATGTTAAAAAAAATAACCACGGATGAATGGGACATTTATTCCAAGCTGAATGTTGGGAAAGACGTCCTATGGGTGTTCATTTCATTGTTGATGGCTAGGGAAATTGGCAAAGGAAGTGACATGAGGAAACAATGGTTCATGGTGATTCTCAGATAAGTAATATATCCCTACACTTAACTCTGTTGTTTACACCTGTAGGTTACATGTCGATGATATGTTTTATGAAATTCCTGTTATGGCTAGTAGGGGTATGGTTAAGGCCTTGATCAACTATTTACTTTTGCATCATTGTTTCCCTGTACTTTACTTAATTATGAGCTTTCATTCCATTTTGGGCAATGGCCTAGGCTTTGGGCCTGAAAAAGTGGCTCAAATCTCGGAGTCGCTGGCACATAATTGGTAAGTTTCATCCACAGTCGCTGGCATGTAGGCCTATGAGAGTGACTTTAGGTCTCTAGTTTCTCCCCTGCCCATAGCATGGGAGGACTGAACCTTAAATTGTCAAGAACAACAGTGGGACCCCAGAATAGGTTGTCTGAGTGGTTGACTTGTCTCCCAAGGGTTTTGTTGATGGTGTTGGATGGCTATGTGTGATATTCCATCAATTCCACTTCCTTAAGGTCACCTAGGAGATTGAATCGAATCATAGTAGCCTCTCATCTCATGTTTACCCCAGATGGCATGGTAACTTGGGTGGAGGGAAAGCCATATATATGGGCGAGTTTTGGCGTTTGGCTAAGGCATCATCCAACGATCAAACACATAAGTCTTCAAGAGGTGCGAGCCAAGGTGCAGGTCGCAGTACAGCTAAACGAGTCAGGACGCAGGGTGAAGGCACCGGTGGACGCACACGGGTAGGTTGTTGAACGAGTCGAGGGCGCGATAGGGAGTTCATGCGAGAGGTCATTCGAGGGTGTGGCAGGGCATCTCGGTGAACGGTGAGTCGGGCGAACGCATGGCAGGGCGTCCAGCTGAATGGACAGTTGGAACGTTGAGCGAGGGCACGGTAGGGCATCCGCGCAAACATCAAATGAGGGCGTTGTAGGGTGTCCAAGCAAATGTCGGGTGAAGGCACAGTAGGGAATTCATTCGAAGGCTTGGTAGGGTGTTCATTCGAGGAGTCGTTCGAAGGCGCGGTAGAGTGTTCGTTTGAGAAGTCGGGTGAGGGTGCAGTAGGGTGTCCGACCGAACGATAGGTCAAACGGAGGGCACGATAGGGCATTTGGGTATGACACATTTGGGCAGAAATGTGCGACGGTGAATGGGGAATGAAGGGCGAGTTGGTGAAACGTGCTTGGGTCGAACAAAAGAAATAATCGTACAACGGTTGAAGGCGTTGGTGAACAGGCGAGCTATGCACGAGGCAAATGAGCTGAATGACAGTTCAGGCGACTTTGCCCATGGTTGGGCAAGGCTGCACAACAGGTGTAGGAAGTGAATTTGTATAACTGTAAAGGTGAAATTTGGGGTTTCCCTTGGATGTAAACTTGTATGTAATTCTGAAGACTAACATTATTGATACAGGTAGACTCACAATTGCAGGGAGTTGCCCCTCCCATGATAATCCGCTATGCACTTGAATGGTAATGATGTTAATATGATAAATGGTATATGAATGTTTCTGCTGTGTTTAAAGATGAATATGCTTAGCTGTTGAAAAATAAACTAAGTATCAAAAGTAGGCATAGTCCATGATCGTTAGTATTGTTAAAAAGAAAAGGGTCAGTGGTGCCGCACCTCCTATAGTGCAATTGGAAGAGTACTGCCAGTGTAGGGGCGTGACGGATATGGTCGGAATTTTTTGCTTGATAGGAAGTGCTTTATGTTTCTAGAACCCTGTAGGAATACGATAGAGGTAACATGGGTTGTAAAGGTTAAAATTTCTGCGAGATCTTGTAGTTTTCTATTAATTGTATGAATATAAAAGATTCCTGGTTAGGGTACATATGCATGCGATGCTAGTTATAAATTATAGGTATGGTTTATCTGTTATCGTTTTTAGATCAAACTTGTTTTAATGTTTTAATTGATTCCTTACCTCTGATATTCAATAAATACTACTCTAGCACTGATTTCTGAATCTGTACAGAAATTTCTTTTATCTGACTTAGTTATTTGGTTGGATTTTACTATACATGAACCTATAGCTTCCTCTTATAATTTGTTTATATATATGTGTGTGTGTGTGCAGTTATTTTAGCTCTTTTTTACAATCTTAAATCTATCCACGGGGGCTTCACTAGGGGAGCAATACCATACCACGTGGGTTCATATTGGGGAATATATATGAGGGAAAAATGACTTAATATATTGGGGGATATATAGGGGTAAAGGGTTTTTGTATTGGCGGGTATAAAAAATGGATCTCAAAGTTAATGAAAAAATATAAAGAGGTATAAAATATGTTAATGAAAAAATGGATACCTACAATATCTAGTGAAAATAGGGGTTTTTTAATTGGGGAGGTGTATTCGGTTCATATTGGTAGGGGGTTAAATAATGTGTTTTTTAGAGGTATTTTCCAATATGTAATCAAATTAGGGGTATTGTTTAGTATGCCTTGAACGTAGGCGATATGTCATAGGTTCATTGAGTGAAGCCCCTATGAATCTATCAAAATAAACTAAGACTTGGGTCAGATAATGGTTAACTAAATCACTCCTATTCTTTTTGTCTAGAATTTATAAAGAGGCCAAGCAATTTAGGGAGGCCATTGAAATTGAAAAAAGGCCGAGCAATCTCAATAATGATGATGGCTAGAAAATTAGCAGCTCCTGGATCCCTGCACTTTCTTCTTAACCCACCCTCGCCAGTCCCCGCCCCTTGTGTCGTCTTTCAGTAAGTTTGTCTATGTTTTTTTCCTTCTCATCTTCTATTCCATCTCTACTCTTTGATTTCTTGACAGTTTTTTTATTTTTCTAGTTCCCTTCTAAATTAGAAATAAGAACAGGATGGTTTGATTTTATAAATCTTTTTTAATTAACATAATT
>APFE030632696.1:543902-562239 GCA_000404065.3 Pinus taeda | reverse complement strand
ATTTATTATTATTATCTAGTTAATATTATAACTATTATAATATTAACAACTATTTTCAATAACTATTAATAATATAATAGTAATATAATATTAACAATCTTTCTTCTAAGGGTTATAATTAGATAGATTGGATTATTTAACCAACTACATTAGTTAATCTTCTAATAAACCATTTAGTCCGTACACTTAATATTATAATATTAATATTTATGTCTTTAAATAAAATAAAGTTAATTATAAATATTATCTCATTTCTCCTCAGGGTTAGTAGTAGAAATGATTAAAAGCTAAACTAATTATCCTTTTAATAGACCTTTACTATTTATTCATTGATAATATTAAGGGTTATAATTAAATAAATTGGGTTATTTAACTAAATGAGTTAGTTATTCTTCTAAAAAACTATTATTTAATTTATTCCATATACTTTTAATATTATAATATTAATATTTGAGCCTTTAAATAAAATAAAGTTAATTATAAATATTTAACTAACTATAATATTATCTTATTAGTAACCAATATATTCTTTCTCCTAGGAGTTAGTAGTAGAAATGATCAAGAGCTATATTAGTTTTAATAAACCTTTATTATTTATATTCTGCTAAAACTTTTTATCTATATAGAATTAGTAATTAGATACAATTCATTGATAGTATTAAAAATAACATAACTAACTTCTAAATTAACGAAACTAATTCTCCATGTCCCTATCCCTTGGTCGAGTCAAGTCAAATATAGTTGTTGTCTCTATCCCTTGGTCTAGTCTAGTCAAATATAGTCGTTTCGTAGTCTATTATAGTTGTTTCCTAATCAAATATAGCCGTTGGATGATCTTCTCTCTCTATATTTAACATGCAGCCATGATCTGGTTCTTCAAATTGTCCTAACGATGAACCACACTTGTTGGTTTGAAACGCGTCGACAAATGATTGATAATGTAATTTACACCAAAACCCCTATCATATACTTTATAAATAACTGAACTTATCAGAGAGCTTAATATTTACTCATGAGGGTTTAATATTTACTTATCTATTTGGCGGATAAGTCTTCTTCAAAAGATTTTGTTTTACCTATCGGTCTAAAAATCTCTTTTCCTCCCAACCACGAGTCTAGCAATTATGTCCAGACTCTCCCCCGAGCACTTTTTGTGTTCCACACCAGATTGTCGAGTTATAGTCAATACCTTGGGCCTCAGTGTTTCCACCCAACCTCAAGTTTTATAATTTTCTATTGATTGTTCTTTTTTCAAAATCCCACTGGCTTTTCGTTCTCCCTCCTAGCTCTAGGATTTTCCCCCTCTCTTCCCTTTTTCAGGTAAAGGGTAACTATTTTTCCTTGGCAACTGTTTCTTTTAACTACATTAAACAATTGCTATTTCATTAAAACATCATTACCAAAAAAATTGGTAAACAAAACATATATGGAATTCTCGCCTCAGTCAGTTAATATGCAATCATTAACATGTAATAAAATCTTATTTAACATTTAACAAAATTAATTTAGTAACTTTAGTCATCTTATGTGACTTGGGGGTGTTACATCTCCCCCCCCCCATATGAGGAACACTGTCCCTGGTGTTCTCTCTGTTTTCTAAAAACAAGGCTAGATAAGTCTTCCGCATAAACTCCTCTTCTTCCCAAGTGGCCTCATCTGGACCAAAGTGCTTCCATAGCACTTTAACCTGGGTGATGGCTCGCTTCCGCAAGTTGGATTATCTCTCGTCAATAATATGAAGAGGTTCTTCCAGGAATTCTCCTTCCGGTTCGACCTGAAACAACCAAAAAATTTCAACTTTCAGCTATCAAAAAAGATAAATAATATATCCAGTAACGTAATTATCTAACTGTTTTACCTTAATGTTTTCCCAGTTAATAATGTGTTGAGGATTATACACATATTTTTTTAGTAGGGACACATGAAACACATTGTGGACCTGAATGTGGCTTGGCAGCGCTAACTTACAAGCCACTGGTCCAACTCGTTCCAAAACTTGGAAGTGTCCACTGTATCGGGGTGGTAATTTAGCATGACCTCGCCACTGTAAGGAACTTTCTCGGGGCTTCACCCTTAGATAAACGTGATCCCTAGGTTGAAATTCTGGTTAATCCCAAGAATGATCTGATATCAACGACATTCCTTGGGGCTATCCATTCCATGATTATTTTGATCTTTTCTAGGCCTACTGCGATACCGTCTTTTGATATAAGGTGATCCAAGTATTGAATATGGTCTTTAAAGAAGTCACACTTGCTAAATTTGGCATATAATTGATTCTCCCTTAGTGTTTGCAATTCTATTTTCAGATGTCTTTAATGCTCCTCCTGATTCTTAGAGTATATTAAAATATCATCAATGAATATCAATACAAATTTGTCCAGGTATGGCTAGAAAATACCATGCATTAGGCTCATAAAGGTGGTTGGGGTATTTTTGAGGCCAAACGACAACACTACGAACTTGTAATGTCCATAACAAGTACAAAAATTTGTCTTGCATATGTCTTCTTCCTTTATTCTTATTTGATGGCAGCGAGATCTTAAATCAATTTTCGAGAATACCTTAGCTCCTTGCACTTGGTCAAATAGATCATCTATATGTGGTAAGGGGTACTTATTCTTGATGGTGAGCTTGTTCAATTGTTGATAATCAATGCATAATCGTAAGGTTCCATCCTTTTTTCGTAAAAATACGACAGGGGATCCCCATGGGGACACACTAGGACAAATATACTTTTTGTCCAAAAGCTCCTGTAACTACATTTTGAGTTCAGTTAACTTAGGTACGCTCATGTGGTACGGGGCTCTCGATATAGGGGATGCACCCAGAATTAATTCAATGGTGAAATCAATATCAGGAATTGGTGGTAATCCTAGTATAGAATCTGGAAATACATCAATAAATTCTTTAACAACAGGAATATCTTCTAGGGATGTCATTTTATTTTTACTATTTGAAAATTCTACTTGAACATCATATACTTGACTGTAGGTTTTAACCCCGTACAGAAATTACCTGCATACAAATTCTAAAACACAGAAAATAAACAATGCAAGAGCATAACATATAAAACACATATACACAGATATTTTCTCCTGGATCCCAAAACTGGGACTACCAAATTGATTTTTCATTATGTTCCTTTCAATGTTACAATACATATTTATACATGTTGAAGCATCCAATACCATGGACCGAATACCATCGCGTCCAAAACCATGTGTGAAAACCATGCACAAAACCATAGGTAGGTCCGCCCAACCTAATATAGGGTCAAAAAAAAATTCCCAAGGCATTGCCCCAAACCCCGAAGAAGGGGGCTACCCCCCCCCCCCCAAACCCTCTCTGCACAATCGACGCAATGAAGGGGGGGCATCGCCCCCCCTCAAAGACCCCCGGTTAACTACGTTAGCTAGTTGTGGAAAGAATATAACACAACCCAACATTCTCCCACTTGTTGTTTTCGTTCCACAACGAGCCACAGGAGAGCTTAGTCATTTATCCAACAATGCAATGCTCATTGTTTCTTTACACCAAGAGAACTTCTCAGAGCTAACAGATTTTGTCAATGCATCTGCACTATTCTTAAAAGTATCCACCTTTACAAGCAACACCTTTTTGTATTCTATCATATCCCTCACAAAGTGATACTGAACATTAATGTGCTTTGTCTTTGAATGGTAAGTAGGGTTCTTTGTCAAGAAAATTGCACTTTGACTATCGCAGTCTATCCTTATAGCTCCCTGTACTAACCCCATACTTGAACACACTCTGCAACCAAACTGCTTCCTTTCTTGCATGAGTTGCTGCCATGTATTCTGCCTATGTAGCTGATAGTGCCACTATAGATTGTTTCTTACTGATCCAACTGACTGCACCTCCAAATAGGTTAAACACATATCCACTTGTATATCTTCTTTGATCCATATCTCCAGCCCAGTCCGCATCAACAAATAAATAGATATCCAAAACTCTGTCCAATCCTGTTCTTCCTTGGTAGCACAAACCATAATCACTAGTGCCACGCAAATACCTGAAAACCCGCTTCACTGCTATCCAATGCTCCTTTTCTGGTTTTGACATAAACCTACTCAATACTCCCACTACATGTGCATTGTGTGGTCTAGTACAGACCATCGCATACATCAGGATATCGATTGCACTTGCATATGGAACATGAGACATGTCATCTTCCTCTTCTTGTGTCTTGGGACACTGCTCAGCAGATAACTTGACACCTACAGGAATAGGAACCTTCATCGATTTACTGTCCTGCATATTAAACCTCTGTAGTATTATCTCGACATACTTCCTCTTTTTTAACCAAAGCTTCCTCTTTTCCCGATCTCTTTTAATTTCCATGCCCAAAATATAGTTTGCAGCACCAAGATATTTCATATCGAATTTGGAGGACAATTGGGTCTTCAAATCCTGGATAATTTCTTTGTCATTTCCGACCAGCAACATATCATCCACATACAAGACTAGATAAATAACACAGCACCAATTAATTTAAAATACACATAGTGATCTGCTTTGCTTCTGGTGAAGCCAAGTCCCCTTATAAATGTATATCAAATTTCTGATACCACATCCTTGTGACTGTTTAACCCATACAGAGACTTCTTTAACTTGCATACCAGTTCTTTCTTACCCTTCACCGCAAATCCTTTAGGTTGCTTCATGTAGATCTCCTCTTCTAGATCCCCGTGAATAAATGTTGTCTTCACCTCCATCTGTTCTACCTCAAAATCAAAAGCAACATCAATAAATAAAAGCAATCTAATAAAAGCTACCTTGGCAATAGGAGAAAAATATCGCCAAAATCAATTCTCGGCACTTGGGAATAACCTTTTACTACCAACCGAGCTTTGTATTTCTCCACCTTTCCTTCTGCATTTGTCTTCTTCTTGAACACCCATTTGCTGCTAATGGTTTTCCTTCCAGCCGGCAACTCCACTAGATCCTAAGCCTCATTTTTGTGCAAAAATGCCATTTCATCAACCATGGCCTCTTTCTAGAGTTTTCCATCCTCTAAATCTACTACTTCCTTCATAGTTCTGGGATCATCATCAGTAGCAAATTTCGAACAGAAAGTAGATGGACTATACCTTTCTGGCTGCCTTCTTTCTCGAACTGACCTTCTCACACCCATAGTTTGTGGCTCTTCTATTTTGATTCCTCCTCTGCTGTAGAGTATGATTCTTCGTCCTTAAGCTCAAACTCTATCTTCTCAGGTTCCTTTGGTTAGACTCCATGTTTAATAACATCGTTCACCCCTCTGAACACCACATCTTGGCTATACACAACCTTCCTTGTTACTGGGTTCCAAAGCTTATAACCCTTTAAACCATCCTTATACCTAATAAAGATGCACTTTTTAGATTTACTATCCAAGTTGGTTCTTTTCTCATTTGGAATATGTACATATTCATCACATCCAAATACCCTTAGATGTGAAAGAGAGGGTTTCTTACTAGTCCATACCTCTTGTGGAGTCTTATCCTCCAACGTTGATGAAGGTGATCTGTTGACCAGGTAACATGTTGTCTCCACTGCCTCTACCTAGAATTCCTATCCTAACCCGACACCACTGAGCATGCTTCTTTCCCTTTCCATCAACATATTGTTCATTCTTTCTGCAACTCCATTTTGCTCAGGTGTGTATGGAGTAGTCTTTTGTCATGCTATACCACACTTCTTACATAATTCTTCAAATTCCTTATTGCAAAACTCTCCACCGTTCTCTATCCTCAACACCTTTATCTTCTTCTCTGTCTAGTTTTCAACAAGAGCTTTAAATTCTTTAAACCTATGAAGGATTTCAGATTTCTTCTTAAGAAAATATATCCATGTATTCCTTTAGAAGTCATATATAAATGATACATAGTACACAGGCTTACCCAGTGATGGAACCTTCATAGGTCTAAACACATCACTGTGCACAAGTTCTAATATCTGTTTCGCCCTCTTACGACCAGAGGGGAAACTCACTCGATTCTGTTTCCCATATACACAATTTTCATAGAAATCAAAATCTAGAAAGCTATTACTAATGCCTTCTACCATACCTTTACCATGAAGTATTCGAAGGCCCTTCTATCCAATATGTCCAAGCCTTTGATGCCCCAACATGGTCTTCTCTCCAGAGGCCACTAGATTTTATGCTCCACTTTCAGGAACCACAAAACTGTTGCACCCATCAACAACAGTGCTACCTTGCAGCTTGTATAGAGTTCCAATCCGAACTCCCTGCATCAATACCAGTGCTCCCCGAACCATCTTGCAAGTATCCTTATCGAACATTGTTTTTACACCTGCATCATCCAGCTTGCTTATGGAAATCAGATTTCTGGCCAATGCAGGAATATGCAGAACACTCGAAAGTGTTCTAAACCTTCCACCTTGCAACCTCAACTTTACTTTTCCGCGACACAATATTCTAGCCTTCTTGTCATCCCCCAAGGAGACATCACCATCGTCATATTTCTCATACTCATAGAACCACTCTCTATGGGGAGTGAAGTGAAAGGATGCATCTGAGTCAATCAACCATGCCTCATGATCTACATGTGTACTTGAAGAAGCTAAGTACACATCCCCACCATCTGAGGTGGTTTAATTCTCTGCAGAAGGAGCATCATTAGATCCCTTTCCTTTGACAAGAGCTTTAGATTTAAATTCCCTTTTGTAGTGCCCTTCCTTTCCGCATTTCCAGCACACCAACTTTATAGGTTTTCATGGAGGTTTAGATCTCCTTCTAGATTTAGATCTCCCACTCGATAACTTACCTTTTGTTTCTGTTCTGTGACCATCCTCATATAAATAAGGCATCACCATTCTGGCTCTCCATATTTTTCTGTCTCATCTCCTTTGTCAGCAAGGATGAGACTATTTCATCAAACTGCAAGGCAATTACATTGCTAGCTATTGCAATAACCAGACTATCCCACGAATCTGGTAGACAACACAAAAAATTGATGCACTTATCTTCGTCTGAAATTTTATTATCAACAAATAATAACTGACTTACCACAGTATTAAATGCGTTCAGATGCTCTATCACCGAGCCTACATCTTTCATCCTCAAGTTATACAACTTTTCCTGTAGGAACATTTTATTCACCTGAGACTTAGATTGGTACAAAGTCCCTATCTTGTCCCACAAATCCTTCATCGTAGCTTCCCCTAATACATTCAACAATATTGAATCTAAGACACACAATCGTATTGTGCTCTTTTTCTTATGATTCTTTCGATTGGACAAACTCCTGAGAATTTTCTCCTGCTCTTCTCGTAGACTTTCATTATCTGTTCTTAAATTTATCATTTCAGCACGCAGTTGATGAATAGTCTCGAGTAACACTTCATTAGCTTGCCGTGACTCTTTGCCCAGCTGTATCCAAATATCAGGATTGGCATTTATATAAGTGGTTCCGGGTGGGTCGGTTGTTCCTAGGCTGTCTTGCATCTTCCTTATTTCTCTCTGTGTGTTCACACATATATTTATTAATGAAAAGAAAAAATAAATAAACACATTGATTTTCAGTATTGATTTTATTCCCAAAGAGTCTCAGTGTAGGAATCTGAGCTCTAATACCATTTGTAACATACATATACAAAAAAAAAAATTAAATAAATAAATTATCACCACGAAGATATTAACCTACATATTCATAATAATTTGATTGCTTATACGGTCAATCCCAAAAGAAGTGATTAAAGTGTTAATCCATGGATATGGATTGCACATCGCTCATTATACTTAACGTTTATGATTAATGTCAGAACTCCATGTAAAAATATTTTTAATTAAGCGAGAGGGTGTGGCACCCTTCTCAACCTTGGTTGGATCACAGGTGTACCATAGATAGGCCACGCGTTAAACGTAGGGGCAAAGGTTATTAATGTGACAGAGGCTGCAAGAGTGGCTCCATGCTGACCATCAATCTAAATGGATCTCATGGTCCTGGATCATTAAGGTTATATCTAACCAACTTACACACCCTCCGACTGATGCTCTGTAATTTCCACCGACTAAGTTGGGTTCTTGCTACTCTGCAGAGGTTAGCCTCTGTGAAGGCTGAGGAGGTTTTAACTCTTGCCCCATGGCCTCTGGCTTCTCCTCATGACCAATACACGTAAGAAATCTATCTTACAGTTTGTCTGTCCACTCCAGTCATAACCCTTAGTTTTATTTTGAATAATTTGAGGCACGGTGATTGACTATGCATGGTGTTTTGTGGTGACAACCTTGGGCTTTCACGTTCAGAGAGGCTTGAATTCTTGGCTCTCGAGAGGTTGGATGGATGGAGGTCGTTAATGGCCTAGGTAAACCATTCTGAGATTCGCGAAAGACAATTTCCTTTGATTAAATTCATGGTATGTCATTCTAAAGGTCCGAGCCAGGGTAACACAACTATTACTGACAAGATGGCAATGAGGGTTTAGTGATTGCTCCTCATCCACAAGTACACTCTTATCAATCATTTCAATTATTTTTCAATTTAAGATTTCAGGATTCTTAACCCTCAACTCAGAACATGGTTGCTTATCGCAGGTATGCTACTGCCCTTGGTTTATTTGGAAACAACACCAGAAGGTCGTGCCCTCACTAGGTTCTTCGTCGTATGCACAGGTTGGATTTCCTTTGGCTATGATACTACTTCTAACTTGTTAAGAGGTTGGGGATGGGATTTGATCGTCGTTCCTTAGTCTATGGCTCACGAGTCTAGTTTAAATTAGTATGAAGGGTTTTTCAGATATGCATGTTTCAATTCTTTGATACTCTGTTCTGGATTAGAGTTGTTAGCTCGAGCAACTTAGGACCAAAAGTATTGTTTATTATGGTTTGTCTTTTAATTTACCTACACCGCTCGAATACTGAATTAAGCTCAGACTATTTCACTGAAACAAATATTGTATAATGTTTCTATTGTTGTTAATGAAGTTTCTTCTGCAATGCTACTATGTTCCTAATTTAAGACATGCATATTATGAGGAACAAGACGCCTGTCGGTTGGTAGTCGTAATGTTTATCAATTAAGAGGGATATGGTCGGAATTTTCTGCCTGATAGGAAGTGCTTTCTATTTCCAGAATCTTGTAGGAATACGATAGAGGTAACATGGGTTGTAAATGTTAAAACTTATGCCAGATCTTGTAGTTTTCTGTTAATCGTATGAATATAAAAGATACCTAGTTAGGGTACATATGTATGCGATGCTGGTTATAAATTATAGTTATGGCTTATCTGTTCTCGTTCTTGGATCAAACTTGTTTTAATATTTTAATTGATTCCTTACCTCTGATAGTCAATGAAGACTACTATAGCACTGATTTCCGAATTTGTATAGAAATTTCTTTTATCTGACTTAGTTATTTGATTGGATTTTACTATACATGAACCTATAGCTTCCTCTGCTAATTTGTTTATATATATATCTATAATATATATAATATTTATATATATATATAAATATTATATGTTGTTATTTTATCTCATTTTTACAGTCTTAAATCTATCAAAATAAACAAAGACTTGGGTCGGATAATGGTTAACTAGATCACTGCTATTCTTTCTGCCTAGAATTTATAAATAACTAAACTTATCAGAGAGCTTAGTATTTACTCATGAGAGTTTAATATTTACTTATCTATTTGGCTCAGAAGATTGTTGTTTTACCTATCATTCTAAAATTCTCTTTTCCTCCCAACCACAAGTGTGGCAATTACGTCCAAACTTCCCCCCAAGCACTTTTTGTGTTCCACACTAGATTGTCCAGTTACAATCAATACCTTGGGCCTCAGGGTTTCCACCCAGCCTCAAGTTCTGTACTTTTCTATTGAATGTTCTTTCTGCAAAATCCCATTGACTTTTCCTTCTCTCTCCCAACTCAAGGATTTCCCCCCTCTCTTCCCTTTTTCAGGTAGAGGGTAACTATTTTTCCTTGCAACCATTTCTTTTAACTACATTAAACAATTGCTATTTCATTAAAACATCATTATCAAAAATTTTGGTAAACACAACATATATGGCATTCTAGCCTCAATCACTTAATATTCAATCATTAACATGTAATAAAATCTAATTTAACATTTATTAAAATTAGTAACTTCAGTTATTTTATGTGACTTGTGACTTGGCGGTGTAACTCACTTCCAACCTTCTTGACTTGTTAAGTCATCCCAACTATAGTGATTTCTAAGTCCTTTCCCATTTTTCTTATCATAGAAATAATTTTTTGAAGAATCATAATTAGATTCTTATTTTCTTAAGGTGTAATAGACTGCATTGTTATTAGTGGACATATTATATATTATATTCTATAATGACGACAAAACTAAAATTAATAAAACAGTAAGAAAATAACAATTAAAGTATAAAAAATTTAAATACAAAACATTATTATAAATATATTATTATATATAATATATATTATATATATATATTTAACAAATTTATAAAATACCAAAACTAATTGGATATTTGGAAGAAAAATATATAATTAAGGATACCATTTCAAAATTAATTAATTTATATATGTAGTAAATATTATAGCATAATTAGAAAATTTAATATATATTTATATATATTATGAAACATGGAACAACAAAAAACAGAAAAACCAATTTAAAAAAATCTAAGAGAAAAGTAATTCTCACATATTTTCATTTAAAATTTGTATTAATAATTTAACTATTAGTTTCCCATATATTTTATATTTATATATCTTTTTATTTTATTATTAATAGTATTAAATTAATTATGAATTCTACTAATAATTTAATTTTATATCATAATATTCAAGTTTAACTTAACCAACTCATAATTTGAATATATTTTTAAGTATTTTCTATCTCAAATTTATATAATAAGTTGAAACATAATTTTACATATTGCATATTAAAAAAAATATTTTATATGAATTTTTGATTTAAAAAAAGCTTTATAAAATTCAATTATTTTTATTTTTTTATTCATTTTTAGTAAATGTATACAATTATTATTTGTGATGTGTTTTAGGAAAAAAATTGGAATATTATTTTTGTACTAAGTTGCCCTATTTGTTGAAAACTAAATGAAATCACAATTTTGAATTATAAAGTGTGGATAATCACATTGCCTAACTATTTTTCACCATACTAAATTTTAGTAAAAAAACAATTTTAAATAAACAAATTTCAAAGGTTTTTATACAACGTTTTCTCATCTTCTTTCCAGGTTAAATCCATAATACTTCAAGCTTTTGAAGCTGGTTATATTTTCTTAATGTTTTCGTTTGACTTTGAAATTCACAAAATAAAGAAATTGCTAAAAAGATAAGCCATAAACTACTGCTTTAAGGTCAAAGTGATGAAACTTGTATATAATAAACCTAGAGAATTTACTCTTTTTAGTACCTTTAACAACTACAAATGTTCCTCGCAATGGGCTATTGTCAAATCCTTAATCTCATTAACGATTATGAGATTTTTTTTGACTACATTTAGCAACTTCAAATTTTCCTCCCAATGGGCTATTGTCAAATCCTTAATCTCATTCAGGATTATATTGAATTCATCTTGTGACTATGTCCACCAAAAAGATTTGCAAATTTTTGGCATGCCCGAAGATCAGCGTCAAGAGGATGCAATTGAAGAGACCTTGCAACATTGATTTCCTCCATTGCTTTGCCAAACAATTTTCTGAATTCTCTGGTTGTGGGCTCCAGGAGCGGCCTTAGAGATTGCTCCAACTCCAATCTGCATCTCTGGCACTTGCATTTAAAACCCCAACAGTAACACTTAGCTTGGCGCTGCGGCAAGGGGACGAGAGCTGTGGGATTTTTTTGACAGCACAGACCACTGCCGTGACAAGTTCATTTTGAGAGGTCGTAAGAATTTTGCCCTGCTGGTTCATGCTCAAAAACATAGGAGAAGCACTCCTCTCATCTTCATAAACAACTGCGACAACCTTGGTGGACTGTCCTATCTGCCGTATGACAACTTCTACATTGAAGAGTGGAGCTTGCCGGAGGTAGAGTGATCGAGTTGCCAGATATGTAGCATCCCTGCAAATGCAGGAGTGTCATGTCACATGTACTTAGGCGTGCATTAATAAACCTACCGGGGTGGAAATAAAGCTCGCCTTCCAACCCACGGATAATGCTGTCATGTTGGCCATGTGAGTACACAACTTACACCATCATTATATCTTCGGCATTGGGATCTATCCAAACTGTTCCATTAGTCCTTTATATTTTCCAGACACATAGACCACTTAAAACAATTTCCTTTCCTGCAAACATTTTGCACCTTTTTCTGAGTTGTTCATTAATGTAACCCCAAATTTTTGGATGTAAGCCCCAATAAATTCTGCTGATGCACTCTGTGATCCATCCAAGAATTCTCTTCTAGGATATAACACGTTTCATGTCGCTCCCTTCTTCAAATCCACAGAATCTTGCCCATGTCCAATCACCTTAGCGTCCTTGTTACTTAATTGTGCAAGGAAATAAATATCCTTAGGTGCTTATACTTTTGTAGTACCCGGAGAATCTCTACTTTGATACCACAATGTCTGGAAAGCTCTATCTGCTTGTCTACTTAGTAAGTTTTGGTTTCCGGATCGTACTCATCAACCAAATCCATAATTTCATATGCCTCGAAGCAAGTTATTGGTTTCCAAATCGTACTCATCAACCAAATTCATAATTTCATATGCCTCGAAGTATGCCAGTAAATATTCACCCAGTTGCCCAGAAGGTTATGGAAATTCTCTCTGATATTTGATTTTTGTAAATCTAAGTTATAGTTGTTAAATTTCAGAATTTTAGGTGTTTTAAAAGTTTTTGATGGTGCTGAATCTATTTCCACTATCAAAAACACTATTCAAACACTGTTTCTACAAGATTTTTGAAATTATTTTGCCAGGATTCCATCCACTTTTAACAGTCCAAACAATTCCTCCACTTCATTAGACTACTACGTAAATATTGTATACCACATAAGAGAGACAGTGGGATAATTAGACTGATCAATGATACCATTGTTAGCTTCCAAGACCGTTTGTTGGCGTACATAAATTTTCTTCTACAGTTAAAGTTGGGTAGGGCTCTCTTCTACACAATAACTTCAAACATGTTTTATTATATTATGTTTTTCCGGGATCCAAACACTAAATACTGACCATTCTTGCGACATTTTAGACCTCAGAAAGTCGATCAGGTCTTTGCAATATTTTCCATCGAAGTTTCCCTTTGGCATAAATTGTTTGGCTTGCTTGATGGGATTTTGATTCGCTAGAAACACGCTCCGAGGAGTCTCCCATAGAACATTTACATTCTCCAAAATGACATTGTATTCTAACAACTCCTCTGGACCAACGTTTTGCTCATGATTTGGCAATAACATTGACCATAATCTGAGCATAATCATGTTATAAGTACAAGATCTAAGAGAAAACCACATGCTTTACTAAATGATACTACAACACACTGCGCCCTATAAACCAATCAGAACAATATGATTGGTAAACTTATTGTTATTTCTTTTATGACAAGCATTTCATAGAGTTCCTATACATGCATGCTTAGTCGATCAAGAAGAGCACATGAACATTTATGTAACACTTCTCTGAATGTGATGTCAATGGCCTTCCTCGTAAAGGTACGCATTCCAGTTCAAGCCTTCTCATCCATCCATAAAGTATGCAAGCAAGTCCCTTCATTCCTTGACCTGACAACTATAATAAATGAGCATCAGAACTAATCGCTTTTCAGAGATGTGTGCGAAGCTTTTCTCCGGACAAGCAAACCTCCGTACATCTTTTAATTTCTTAAAAAAATGTGGGCACATAAAACATGTACTGCAATTAAAAAAAAACTTGGCATCTAAGCTTTACGGTCACACTTATTTAGCCAATGAGAGTCAAGGCATTTCAAGTAGTTGGAGCTTTAAACTTTGCCGTTTGCATTCGACAACCAACCAGTTAATGGAATCACATGGAATGTACTAGAGTGGATTCCATCCTGTTACCAATGACAACCAGACGAACAAGTCAGCTTTCATTTGTTAATGTAGCTTTCATTTGTTAATGTAACTCATCAACTTGTGCTTGTGGCTGGAATTGGGACCATGGACACACTATATTCTTTTAAATGTTCGTGCTCAATGTTGCAACCCAACAATAAATTTGATATACTGTGTTATTTACACCATTTATTTAAACATAATACAAATATTGTAATTCACATAACTATCTATCACATGACATTGCCACGACCACAACCTTTAAGAAAAGAGAAGTTGCAAGTTGTGTGGAGGAGAAGTTGCAAGTTGTGTGGAGGAAGCCAGTGTAGAGGAAGTTGTGTGGAAGTTGTGTGGAGTGGTCTTGTGGAGAAAGCTATGTGGAGGTGGTTGGGTGGAAGAAGCATGTGCAGAGACAGAAATGCGAGAATCAATTAATTAGGGAGGGAGGGACTATGTTGTATGGCACCTATTAATTTTATTTATTATTTATTAAGTGATTTTCATTGAACCAGCTTAACTAATCTTTTCTCTAAGAGTTCAAAAATTATTGTTATAATTATATTATATTAGATTTCTATAATATAATATAATAATCTAAAGATTTGTCATTGAAGTAATATTTGTAAAAGCTTTTTAATTCAAAACCATTTTATGTGCCCAAATGGCTCGTTCCCCACATACTTTCTAGGTGTCATGCAAGCAAGCCTTCCTTGTCAAGCAATTTCACAAAGGGCTTACACCTTGCCACTTTAGCAACTCATTCCCATATGCTCACCATGTTTCATGTAGGTGAGTCATCCTACATTCTACATTGCAAAGTATTTCACATACACACATATTCTCATTTGTGTACATATAAAAAAAACATAAAATTCATAATTCCCAACTAAAGGAACATATAAATTTCTCATCTCATGTATAAATTTTACTCCAAAATTTCACCAAGGTAGACTCTCTAAGTGCTCTCTCACAAGTAATGTATAAATCTTACTCCAAAATTTCACCAAGGTAGACTCTCTAAGTGCTCTCTCACAATTAAAAGCTTAATTTCTCTAGAGTTTTCATATTTCAACTTAATCTTTTTCCAAACACATGAATTAATTAGTAGAATATAAGCATTGAATTTTTATGGTAATTAGTAGAGTAGAAACATGGAAATTCACATTTAGACATAATGCCATCCCTTACATGAAAGAAAAAAACTAGTCTCCCATAAATATATGTATGAAAGGAGAAAAATATCTCCATTAATTTAGGAAAAAATCAAGATTTCCACTAATTTATCAAAAAAATTCAAGCTTGCTATTAAGTTAAATATAGTAATATCTTTTAATTGAAATTATTTTGATGTGGAAATATAAAAATGAACTAATTTATTATCAAGGTACATAAATGAAAAATATATAATTTCCATGTCGGTTGTAACAATTTAGACACACTAAGACCATTGATCTTACCTAGGTTAAAATACTAACATGGAATAAAAGATAGAACTAATGGGATTACATACTCAAAACGTCTAATGTATCCTTCAATGTAAATGGAGAGAAAATCATAGAATCAAGCTTAGATTTATTTCTCATTATAAATTCAATCATACAACATTATACATGGACATCCAATTTAACATTTCAATAGGCAACAAATTATTTAGACAACCATGACCATCGTCTCCCTAATGATAAATAAAAATTACATTGAAAAGTGAAGCATAGAGATACTTGTCTGCGAAATTTAATTGTTGTTAACAATTAATCAAGGTTAAGCAGTTTTTCCACCCAATCGTTGGCTTGACAGTCATATTAAACATTTTACAATGCCACCCCCTAGTTGTAACATTATTCCACCAGTGGAAATCTTCACTCAAGCAATAACTATGAAAAAATGAATGCCACTCTCCTTCATAATAAGAAATCAACAAAGTTTTCCTTCAACTCCTTGAAGCTAATGGCTTGCAAAATGCCACAAGGTGGTTTCTCAACTTGCTTGCACAATAGAAGGGATTCCCTTCACTGACCCAATAGTCCCTCAATGACCTCCCATCTAAGTTCCTCCATGCTTTCCTAACAAAAACTAAAAGTGAATTGCTCCTTTACAGCTCAGGTCATGTTTTCTTAACAAACACCTAAAAATGCAGCTTTCCTTTAGAGATCATATTGTGCACACTTCTCCTTGACTTACTTAATTTGAAATCATATTTAACTGACTCTCACTATTGTGTGATTCATTAGAATATTTTCTAGGCACAAATTTCCCTAAGAGTTCATCCCAAGACCCATTTGTAGGCATTCCTTGCTTTATTCACATGAATTCCCTTCGTTCTTTCCATTTTAGCATGATATTTCATGGGTCAAATAAAATTTTCCAAATGGGCATTTTCCCATACTTACGATGGATAGTTTGTTAGAATTTCCAACTATTACTCATAATTATGGGAACTTGGTAGTTCAATTCCCACTCCCTCACTAACCGACTTCTAGGGAAAATGATAAAGATTGGATTAACCTATGTGGAATTTATTAAAATTTTAATTTTATATGTGGAATTCTTTACATATATTCTAATATTGTATTAATGTTTCTTCAATGAATTGTGTTATCATATATAACAATGTTAACAAGAAAAATGTGATAATAATCATTTTTTCTTGACAAGAATATGTGATTTTCTTGATAAAAAGCAAGTAATTTGGTTACATAGATATTGTTTCATGGAAAAATATCCAAAAATTATGGTGTTGGCAAGAATAAATGTCCTACCTGCAATAGGGGATCGTCACCTAGTCAAGGTCCTAATTAGACCTTTATTTCTTTGGTATTGTGACGTCCATTGGTATGTGGGCTTGGTTGCCACTAAGGGAGATTTTCTCCTTGAGAGGAGACTTTTATTGATGTTATTTTGAAAACTAGATGCAATTCTAAGCTAATATGTGGGAAATAGAAATAACTAATCTAGCTCTATTCTAAGTCTAAATTATCCTCACTGAGATATAAAAGTAGTTCATAGTATTTTGGTTAGGAGAAAGAAGAATTAAAAGAACACGAGATAAATGTAAGCTATCATGCTACAAAAGTAGTTCTCATAACTTGATAACAATTAGTCACAAATACACATCTTCCTTAACTCAATAAATAGTTATTAAGAAAATCAAAGACATGCATACTCACACTCAATATATATGATTAACATAAATTGAAAATGAGATAAGAATAAGCCATAAGATTATGGAAATTGTTCACATAACTAGACAACCATTAAATCAAACGCATATTAGTGAATAACTTAGTAAATAGTTACTGCAAATTCACTGATATATATGCTCACATTCAAAGTCTGATAACAAATTCAATCCAACCATGATAGATAATTACTCATGAGTTTTAAATAAACACAAGTTTGTATGAATGACAATAATGCACAATGTACAAACTTATATATATTTTGAATAAAATTTGTCAATAGAATGGAAAGTGTTTCATTATACTAAAACCATATCAAATTTGAATATAAAAAATATATTTTCAAATCTTCTACCAACTCCTCTAGATTCGAAAATAGTGCACAAATACATAATTATTTGTATTATACTCCAAAAACAAATTACTAAAATAAAAATTGTTACAACACAAGTTTCTTCATACCTTTAGCTCAATCTCTCCACTTACAAAATCCTTCATTCCCTAGTCCAACCTTCAAATTCCAAAATTTTCTCATTAGATTCCAAAAAAAGCCCGCTCCTCTAAAAAATGAAAGATCAAAATAAAATAAAATAAAATAAAATATCTCCATTTTTTAAACTAAATTTATAAATATAGAATTTGTTGATGAAGATAAATCTATTACAGAAGCTAAAAAAAATTATATTCTTATTTCTTCTTGACTTTAATTAATTTCTTTTCTTTAATTGAGTCTTTGATTCTTTCGTTTGAAATCTAGTGTGGTCATTTGAATCCATACTTACACATCAAAAATAAAATTTATAAATTTTATAAAAAAATATTAAAATTAAATATATACACAAATCATTTTCATACTTTTTAGGCACTTTCTTCATTTATTTGACTAGATTAACCTTTCCAAATTACTCTCCTATATCTTTGTTTTTTAACCAGCTATTTTATGCTTAATTTGGCCTTCTAGATCTCTAAATATAGCCTCCAAGAGCCTGTGGGTTAATCTAAGTGTTTGATTTAAATGCTAAAATCAATATCCTACACGCCTTGGGGAATAAGATATTTGTGCATTTATATTATACTATGCCATTAACATAGTCTCTTTAAAGGTAAAGTGGGATGTACAGAGGAAGGAGTCTTTGTTAAATG
>APFE030632696.1:474234-543395 GCA_000404065.3 Pinus taeda | reverse complement strand
TCAAATTAAAAACCATTAAAACATTTTTAACTTTTCAAATATACTTTCATGAGAAACAAACTAAATTAAAATTAAACAAAATTTAATCATTTTGTTTCATCTTGCAAAAAGTATAGATTGAGAAAAATGTTATTTTTAATGAAAGTCTAATGGTTTAAAAATTAATGCATTTGCTGAAATTCAAAGCTATCTACTCATTTCTATGGGCTAATATGAATTCTTTCAAGATGCAAACCAAATTGTTCAAAATTACACTTTTACTCAAATTATTTGAATCTGCCATGATGCCCCATTAGTTCATTAATGTATTGAAGACAATCCTTGACAAATTAACCAATAGTCATGATAGTACAAGTTCAAGCAACTTGAGACATGGGATTGATTTGAGTAGAATCATATGACCGCATACACCAAGGATTGATGATCAGAAAGTAAAAAGGCTTATAGTGACACAATAATTACTTATATGACAAAACAAGTTTATGTGACTAAACGATCACATCACCGAAATCATAATTATTAGGAAATACACATGCATGAGAATTTGCTAATGATTATGTTATGTTAACATTAGATCATCAACGCATTAGTTTATGAAGAAAATCACAAATGAATTTATGCAAAGAAAGAAGATCATCTAGCCATAACTCTGAATTAAACAAAAAAAACCCAAGGAAAACAAAGACAACATTTTCAAAATTTATATGGGGATCCTTTATTTTTGTTAAAATTAAAAGGAAAGTTGTTGAAGTCATGGGTAGAAATATATAAATCTAATATGTTAAAAACAATTTAGGCACAAGAATAGAAAAAGAGGCACCACAAAATAGTAAGGGATTTAATATCTTCTAAGGTTCCAAGCAATATAAAAAGTAATATATGATGTGAAGCCTTCTAGAATGGCGTTTCCATCTTCTATGGTTATTTTCATATTTTTTTCATCTAAAATAATTGAATCAATTTTTATTACTACTATGTTATTATAAAATGTCTATTTTTCCTGTGATAAAGCCTCAAACATGTTGATTAAGGTGTTTTTCAATCTAAAGATGTTAATACTATGCTAATATAAAGTATTTTCTTTTTCTTTGAGAAAACCTACAACCTCCTAACCAAGGTGTTAGTTTATTTTTCATCTATATCGAATATGAACAATATGCAAAGGATGCATTGAAGGAGCTTTATATGAACAATATGCAAAGGATGTATTGAAGGAGCTTTGATACCGTAGCATTTGTTAAGAAAAGATGTAGGTTATTTATGAGATGGACAATGCTGATTTTCAAAAAGAAAATTCCCATATATATGTGCCTCCTTAAGTTTGCTTTCTTGACATATCCATTATGATTTAATAGATTATTTTTGTGGATAAAATAATTGAGGAAATCAAGGAAAATATTAAGAATTGACACTTATCTTAAAGTTTAGAAACTTTGGTGAATCTTATTAATCCCTAATATGCAAAGTGTAAACATCCTCGTGATATTTTTGTAAAAAAAATAATTTAATTAATGATTTTGTAAGGTTTCTATAAAATTTTGGTGATTTAATATATACATTTGGGAAAATCATTTTACAAAAAAAATAGAAGTTTGCAAATATTTTTTTTTTGGAAAAACATGGAAAATTAGCCCAGTGTTGAATATCAGCCCATAAAATTTTGCTTGGAGAAAATTTCTATTACTACTATGCTAATGTATAATATTTATTTGTTCTTTAAGAAATCCTATAACATCTTGATTGAAGTGTTCATCGATCTGAAAATGGTAAGATGGTTGTTACAAATTTGAATCCAACCAAAAATTATTTTTAATAGGCTTTCACTAATACAACACCGAATTTAAGGACATTGAAAGGAATTTTGAACCCTATGTTAAGAAGAAAAATGCAAGGATAAGTAGACTATCCCTTTGAGGTCAGGTAACTTTGTTTTATTTTCAAAGAGTTTGTATGAAAATGTATATCTAAATGAATTCATATGTATTTCGTCCATATCATTTTCTTATTATCTTTAATATATACTTTATAAATGCTTATGTAAGATTAGTTCATTGAAAAATGTGAGTTTGTTGGTGTATTTCTATCCACTTCTTAAACATTAAGTTTGTCTTATATCTTTGTTGTTAACTTTGGCATTTTGTGTTTCGACATATTCAACTAAATGTTAAATAAAAAAAATATGTTTAGTGGAAGGATTGTGATGGAGGAGGCAACACTTTTAAGTCTTATTTATGAAAAATATCAAGAAGTTGCAATACCCACTGTGGTATGGCGTTCAAGTCTTAGTTATGCCAATTGTACAAAGAGGTGCAATCATTATCATGTTTTGGTTGCAAGTACTACCTTAATAAAATAGTCCATATTATGGTAGAGTTTTAATCCCTATTCATAAATATTATTGCAGGTGTGTATGGAATATAGAATATAGAGATATTTTAATATAATTACTTATCCAATAGTTTAACTTTGATTTTTATTTTTCCTTGAGCATTAGTGATACATTTAAGGTCATCAATCACATGGAATCATTCAAGAAAATAATTTAGAATGAATAAAACAAATTGAATAGTCCATAGTTAGAGTTTTAATCTCTATTCATAAATATTATTGTAGGTGTGTATGGAATATAAAGATATTTTAATATAATTACTTATCCAACAGTTTAACTTTGATTTTTATTTTTCCTTATAATTGAAGATTAGTGAGGCATTTAAGGTCATCAATCAGATGGAATCATTCAAGAAGATAGTTCACAATGAATAGAACAAATTGTATAAGCAACACTAACATGGAGTATTTCAGTTAATACGAACAAAATATTTTGAAAATTAGTGAGACATTTAAAGTCATCAATCACATGGAATCATTCAAAAAGATAGTTCACAATGAATAGAACAAATGGAATCATTCAAGAAGATAGTTCACAATGAATAGAACAAATTGTATAGGCAACACTAATCTGGAATATTTAGTTACTAAAAACAAAATATTTTGATTTTTTTAATGGCATAATATTATTTAGCTAGTATTAGTATTAATGGCTATAAGCTATATACATTTCTATGTTTTTCAATAAAAACTACATTTGGGGTTACATAAAAATCTATGCCTCTTTTCGTTTTTCGTTTTGTTATTATCGAAAAATATAATTTTTTGATACCACGTTGCTTGAGCATTTTTCTCAAACCTAAACCTACGAATATTTGATAGATGTGCATTTTTATATTCTTTAAACTAATCAATTCTTCTACTACTAAATCAATCATAATCTGATAATGTTCAAGGAAATTAATAAATTATTATTGAGCACATTTAATAGGTCATTAGTTGTTTTCCTTGAAATTTATGGATTCTAGGTGAGTTATAATATAGGTACAACATTCACAATATAAGTATTTCTAAGAATGATTTTAAAATGCAAGGTGAGTATTAAGTTTAATTTTGGTAAAAAACAAAAAATTAATTGTGAACTCTACATTTTAGAAATATAAAAAAGTCATGGGATTTATTACAAATTTTGAGTATGCTGTTATTAATCATTAGAATTTTATGGGGGTTATTAGACTTTCTCACTTTGTGTTGAAATTAGATTTTTAATCAAATGGATATCTCTCAATTCCCAAAGTTCGAAATTTAATTCTTTCCGTTATATTGAAATATTTATTTGTTATATAAATAACTATGAACTCATAATATTTTGAAATATTTATGGATTATATAAATAATATGAATATATAAATATTTTAAAAATTAATTTAGATAAATTTTAAAGAGTTAAATTAATAAAAGTAAAATAACTTAATGTGTGTTTTTTTTTAAATAAAGTAATCAACAGAAAATTTAAATGTGTTAATAAAACATTATTTTCATTAAAAAAATTAATCCTATAAAATAATAATATTAAACCAAGCAAATCTTCGAAAACTTCACGAATGTAGGAATGATCCATTCATACAGTCAAAAAAAGCTTATCTAATAAATATGATTAATAGAGAAAGTGAAATAAATTTAAAAAAGAAGAAATAACTCAAAATAATGAAATATCATTTGTTAATAAAGCTATAGCATATGATATTTAAATATTAAAAACAAATTAAAAATAAAAGGACTAACGTAAACCATTAACATATTTATATAATGTATAAATTAAATAAAAAGAAGATTAATGTCAAAATCAATTGTCTAAAGAATAAATATGACAAATTCTTAATTTATCTATGGCATATTAGTTGATCACACAAACATAAACAAAAAGTACATAAACTACTCAATAAGGAAGCTTGAATTTGATGAAAGAAACTACATAAATGTATCCAAAAACATTTTGTTGAAATCACACTTATACTAGAGGGGCAGGGGTGGGGGAATCAATATAACACAATTTTTTACTTATTTAAACATTCATGGATCATAAACAAACACTATCACATATAAAATACAATATATAAATACAAATTTATTTATAACAAATTTATATAGACACCAACATATTGATACAAAATGTATAGATACCAACTTATTATTACAAACTTTGTAGGCACTAACTTACAAGAGACGCCAATCCCTCATGCTACAATATTTCTAGGCACCAACCTACAAGAGACACCAATCACCACTATTGGATGATTTTTAGGCACTAAACTATAGGAGACACCAATCCCCTTTGTTGCAATATTTTTAGGAATCACTATAGGAGACACCAATCCCCTTTGCTACAAGATTTGTAGGCACCAACCTATAAGAGACATCAATCCATTTTTCCACCACATTTGTAGCCACCAACCTACATAAGACACCAATCCCCTCCGCTACAATATTTTTAGGAACCAACCTATAAGAGACATCAATCTCCTCTGCTACAATATTTGTAGGTACCAACCTACAGGAGACATGAATCCCCTTTGTTGCAATATATTTATAGGCTCCAACCTACTTTATCAAGTGTATTTGCTACTTCTACCTTCACCGCGTATTTAAGATGTTTTTACCTTCACCAGGCCTACTTGATCCTTTTGCTTTCAACAGGCTTGTTTGCTACTACTACCTTCACGAGGTCCATTTCAAACAAAACTTGTTCTTTTTGGCCTCTTTACAAGAACACACATGTACAACATGCCATTTATTCAATTTTACAAACTTGATTCAAAAATTCTTACATGAGACACTTCTATATGTCTCCTTCGCTCTATGAATTTTTCACAATATGGATATCTCTCGTCAATCTCCTTTAGATTTCACAGTCTAAAACAACTCAGAAAAAAATTATAAAAAAATGGCAATTTGACCTATTTGACGCATATTTCAAAAACATTCGTAAACCCTAACTTCTTTAGAGCATATCTTCGAAATTATAGTGAACTGAGGTATGAAATTGATACCATAGATACCATAGATACCTAGATATGTCTCCTATATGCCCTCCATATTTTAGAGTGAGAAACATCTTAGAAAACAAGTTATAGTGAAAAATTTTAGGCCTACTTGTTTGAAGCATATTTTAGGAGATTTCAAGAACCCTAAATTCCTCAAAGCATATATATACAATTATAGTGAACTAAGATATGAAATTTCTACCATAGCTACCTACAGATCTGTCTTCTATATCCTCCATATTTCATAGTCTAAAACATCTTAGAAAAAAATTGTATAAAAAAATTCAAACTAACATATTTGAAGCATATTTTAAGAGCATTAAGGAATCCTAAGTTTCTCAAAGCATATTATGAAATAGGTACATAAATATATTTCCTTTGTATTCCCAAGTTTCATGGTTTACTTGAAACACAAATCAGGGGAACTTAGGAAACCTAACTTCTATAGAGCATATATTTGAAATTAAAGAAAACCAAAGTTTGGAATTTTTACCGAAGGTACAGGTATATATATATATGTGTGTGTGTGTGTGTGTGTGTGTGTGTGTGTGTGTGTACACACACACACACACACACATATATCCTTGGGTGATCTTAAAATTAACTCATCTATCTTTTATTTATAGTATTTCTACACTAACTTATGGGGTTGGCTTGTAAAACTAGCTATGTTGACATATATTTTATAGTTGGATCAACCTGACAGAAGATTTCATATATCTTTATTTCTATGGAGTTAGAGGGAGTCTCATATACTATTATAAAGGTCTTGGAATAGTATATTCAACCATTTTTATTATGATCCCATTTGTGATAGGTATTTGAAGCATAAATTTCTTCAAATATAGGGTTTCCAAAATGGGCATAAAAGATGGGTATCCAAACAATATTTCCAACAATATTCATCTTGCACTATTTATCTTAGTCATTTGTAGTCTCATCTTATCTTTAACACCGATGAAAACAATATTTCCAATACTTTTGACATTTAAATAAAACTTAGTCTGTGAGTCATTTTATAAAGTTCAAAACATTACTTCAAAATGTTGACTTCTTCAACCTCCCCAAGATTTTCCTTTTAAAGAAAAAACAGAAGGATCAATCCTAAATAAAAATAAATAACTCCACATAGATAGAATACATGTGTAATTCTGAATTTTTAACTTTTAATTTCTTCATATTGACTTTAACTTTCTTAGTGATGTGAGGTGCACTACAAGTATAATTTTTTTTTATCTTAACAACCTTATTTTTTCCTTTTATTGTTGTTGATGTGCTACCTTGAGTTTGATCCATGACCATTATTCCTTCATTTATGGGATGGTGAAATATTGTGAATGCTTTGTCAAGCACTTAAATTCATTAAATTGGGGGCATTAAATTGCGAATCAAGGAGCTCATAGGCTCGTGAGATGTAGGAATTGTTTGTTCAAGATCGAAGGAAACTTGAACTACAATTCTCCACATTAGAACTTAGTTTATGAATTGCAAATTACATGAACAATATGATTATTTAAAGAAGGAAATTACATAAACTTCTAAATTGGACCAAAGACACAAGTGAATTACAAAATAAAGAATTCTTATCTATTATAACTACATACACTGGTTGCAATGAAAGCCAGGTTGAGGGGCCCTCCCAATTGGATGCATTGCAAAGAATTACAATGCTATAAACAAGTTATGCATGCATACATAGAATTGATTCTAAAATATCAACATTGCATTAAGTTTCATTTTCATAAATATAGATATAGATTCTCCTTTGTCTTCGTTTGGATATATCTATGCTCTCTACATACTCTCCATGCATTCCTCTCATATATTCCTCGTCCTTCCACATCCTTCATTGAGACATCATTGCATTCTTATATAGACTATCCAGTACATGGATTCATAATTGTTTGATAATGAAATTATGGATCTTAACTACTTATACATAAAACAAGAGTCACATGCCTTGATGGATAATCAATAAAAAAGAGTAATAGTTATAATAGCTTTCATGCTTAGAAGCATGAAATGTCATCCTTGTGCTCTGAACACTATTTGTTAGAAATGTTGACCAATTCCTTGAAAAATATCTTGCATCTTTGATGGTGAGTTCTAGGATTAGCTAAATAGTAATAAACCTCTCATTATCCTTCCAAGCATGACCCTTCTTTTTATTGGAATAACATTCATGTGGAAACTATTATGGTGCTATTTTTTTAGAAATTTGGTAGTTACCAGAATTCTAGTAGAAATTTTCTTCTACTATTGGTCCAGATTATGAATTGTTATAATAAGTTGTTCAAACTACCAGCCATGAAATAAGACAAATTATAATCTAATAAATCAGTAAAAACATTGGGAAATAGCTAAAAAACATAAATTGGTTACTTGATAGAGCTCTTTGAGGATGCACCTTAAGGAGGAACTAAACATGATAGAAGGTTGCAAAATGGTGGATATTAAGGAGCATAGGGAGTAAAAATGGTTTCTTTTCATGCAAAAAAAGTGAAAAAAAAATTAGGCTCATCAAAATTATTCTTCATTTTCTTCTACCACTACTTGTAATTGGGTGGTTTTCTAAGACATTCCTTTCTTAAATCATTTTAGCTTGTCCCATTTCGCTCCTAATATAAATCTTTCTTTGTATTTTGATATATGCTACTTCCATCTATGTTTTGAGATAATAAGGGATAGGATGCAAATCATGGACTAGTCTTTCCAAAAGTATGAGAAGGGTAAAATCCCTAAGGAGTGAATTTATAGTAAATTCATTAGAAATTGCATCTCCTTCTTCTGAAATGGAACATTCATCATTTTTAAATTTATTTAATAGTTCTATGTAGCTATCATTTGACAATAACCAATAAATTTTAGTCTATAGAAAAGGTAACCCAAAACCTTGAATATAATAACATTGTCTGTAACAACCTATCTCGTTGATGACTGGATTTTTCCATGTAAATACATGATTATAAGTGCATTTCAAGTTTAAAAAAAAAAGAGGATTGAGTAAGGGACAAAGATTCCAAAAAGGGATTAAGGGAGGTCAATTTCTTGGGAAATTCAGCTTACTTGTTGCAGGAAGAAAACATGACAGTTTGGACATCCATTGAAGGTTGGTGGTTGAGCTTTAAATGCTATGGAATACTATGTAGCAAAGATGGTTGTTGTAAATTTATGAACTGCGAGAAAGGGACAAAGCCCATGTTGGATTGGGAAAACACAACAAGGATGCAAGGCATGGAAAAAAAGGAGAGATTGCACGGAGAACGAGACAGGGAAGAAAAACCTTAGTTTTGCTCAACAAGGAAAAAAAACAAGGGAGAGAAGCAACAAGGGGAGAAAGAAAGGAAAGAAACTACCGTGCAGAAGAGGACCCTGCCAGGAAGTAGAAAAGGGAATATCCTGTGGACGGGCAGACAAATAGGGAGACTCGAGAGTAGCAAAAAAGGAGAAACGCAAAGTGTGACGTACGCACAGCAAGAAAGGAGCAGAGGGAGATTGATTAGAAGAAACAATAGCAAATTAAAGTGATGTTATTCCTGGTAAACAACAACAAGTTTAAGTGTTGAGCGTAGTTTAACCTCTTCCTTTATTTTCAATGTGCCATCATCCTTTAGTGAAACAATAGGAGTACTAGAGGAGTTCTCCTTCAGGTGAGGGTAAATCTCTGGATACCTCAAGGGGATGGAGGGTGGAGATGGAATTCTCTAGATTCCCTTAACAACCTAGGGTGGAGGTTTATCCCTTGGATTCCTGGTAAAGGAAACTCTGGAGGTATCAATTTCTTGTCATTTAATAGTGGGTTCTGGATTCCCTTAATTAGGTGGAACCATTGTGCGGCAGTGGGTTCTCGATTCCCTGAATTGGATGGAACCATTGTGTTCCATGTTGTCAGGGTGGAGGTGAGACCTATGGACTCCTCAGAGTATATGGGTGTGTTTCTGGATCACTAGAGAGAGTGGAGGTTGTAACTCTAAGAAATCCATGAACTTGGTTGATTATTATTTATTAGTTGAAGGGTGGAGGCAACAAACCTATGGATTCCGTGTTTATTGTTGATCATGGTTTGTTAGATGAAATGTAGAGGCAACATGCCTATGGATTTACTAAATACAGCTTACTGTTGAGTAGTTGGTAGTTGGAGGTAGGAGGACCTCAAGAGTCTCTGTTTCTGCTGACATATGTTGATTATTCCCTTGAGCAAGACCACCTCAGTCCCTTGGGATCTGGCTCGGGCATGACAGTTGTAAGTAACTTGGCTACAACTGTCTATTGTTGGTTGGAGATTTGAATTCTCGAACTCAGTCGCCCATCAATTGTATTAATTAAATATAAGTTTTTATGTGTAACCTTTTATGATCTCATGGTTGACTATTATGATTCTAAGCTAGTTACATGCCTTTTATAGACAACTTATGTATGTTATTTCCATATGGCTATATGTGATGGGATGTTATAATCCTTTGTCAAGTTACATGAATGAATTGAAATTCCTTAAGTGATAATTGTATAATGAAGTCAGACAGGGGCAAGGACGACTTGTCTTTTTAGTGTCAAAATAGCAGTAGTGTGGGAATGACTAAGAAGGTAAATGACCCTTCAGTGGGAAATTTCTTGTTGTATATTCCTTTATGAAATGATGGAGATCTATGAGAGATGCAAGGCCTCTAGTTTTTTATCTTATTGGGTCAATTAAGGGAGTCAAATTCCTTGTTTGACAACTTTTTCAGTTATTTGGGTTCTTGGAGAAAATCCTCTTGTTATTGACCCTTTTAGATAGTTTTTTGAGTTTTTGTGGAGCCTTGTAAATTCCCTTAGTTTTAGGGATGAGAGGTGCATCCATTTCCTTTAGGAACACCAAGAAATTCCCATCGAAGTTTCCTAAGAATATGACCTCTGGAAGCTACCAGAATGTTGTGGAATTCAGTAAAAGGAGCCTAAGTCACAGTAGTTCGGGATATAATACGTAACTAGGTTGGAGGTTTGTTACATATTCATTTTGGCACATCACTCCCATCATCCATATCAGTGTTTTAGGGTTCATCAAACCTTAATTTTAGTTGCTACATACCCTAAACAAGTCAACCTTTTGAATGCCTCCTTCCCAGAAAGTTTCATGGCTTGAAGGCATCCTAAAATGACCTCTAGAGGGACCAGCGCAGGTAGGCCCATGCAAGGGTGCACTACAGAGAAATTAAGTCCATGTCAGGGTGCTCTGCAAAGCACTTAGGCCCACTTTGACTTGTGCTGGGTGAGATTGAGCGAAATCATAGGGTTCTGGGAATATTCTTATCTTCTGGAGCATTCTAGAAGATTCCCACACTTATCATCTCTTATGAGCTTGAAAATGGATGAGGAATGAGTTAAGATACCTCTTATCCTCTCATCCCTTCCTCCATGGAATTAATTCTAAGTATGGAAAGCCTTTCAATACCCTCATTGATGACAAAACCTCCTCCATCTTCCTATAAATTGAGCACTCATCGAAGTGATCAGGGGTTGGAATTTGATGAATTGTAAGGAGATAATGTTAGTTTGCGAATTGAGACTACTGTAAGCATTGCTATGCTACCGGTTTGTCATTCTTATGATGTGATGTGGATGGAACCAAAGATGGTGGAGTGACTTTGAATTAAGCTTCATGGTTGTAATTCTTCCTGCTATTCAATAAAGTATTTACACCTTTTTCCATATGCTTATCTTGATATGTGATGCTTTGATTGGTTCTTTGTCTTCTGTTGATGTTTATAGGTACTTCTCAAGTGTGTTAAGTATGGGAAGGAGCGACAAGACCGATACAAAGGAGGCAAGAGGAAAGAGAAAGTACAAGTAGGTCCTCTCATTCTCTTTGTCTTATTTATTGTTTATAGAAAAAGGTTAAAGTGCTTTAAGTTGTTGTTCTAGATATGGCTACTTATGTAGGGAATTAGTATTTATCTGCAGATACCAAATTATTCATAACAAATTGGTGAGTCCACTTGGGATGATCATCATTCCAAGTAGCTTATCCACATCCAGTAGCTTATCCACATCCTAGGACACTCTAACAGACCTTATTGCCTTTCATTAATTGTATTTCAGCCTTGTTGAAATGAATTTTGTTCAAAAATTGTGTTTAGTTGCCTCTTGAAATGGCTTACTATCACCAACGCAGGCTTGTGAGGGACACAGTGCACTGCAGAGCACCCTTGGCTTAGGGACAGTGCTCTGAAGCGTACTGTCTCCAATTCAGGGCTGCGCTAATCCTCCTTGGGTCAATTTTCCACCTTTGGATAGGATTTTTTTACTAAATTTCTTCTGTTTGATTGCTTGTTGAATGATCAATGAGTGTCATGTCTCTAAAATCAAGATTGTATCTCCTTTGCTAGCCCTACTTTGACTTGATTGATTAATATTTCTTAAATGATTTGTTTGTCATTATCGATTCATCATAAAAGTTAGGTTATAGTCGATTAATCTTTGTTCGAAAGAAAGTGTCGTAAAAGTCTTCTTTGCCTTCGAAATAGAACTGTCGTAAAGTCTTCGTTCTTGTAAAAAGATTAATTGATTGTATGTGCATTAGTTTCCTTTTGTTCATGATAACATTAAGGGAATTGAAAAGAAAAACTTGCATCGTGCATTGAAAAAGCTTGTGTGCTCATAGGAATAGTTGGGGAAATTGCATTAGATGAGCTCTTTGCTCTTTGTCAAAGATCTGATTGCTCTATCCCTTTCTAGATAAGGTTTTCAATGTTCAAATTAAATGAAAAGAATTTTATTATAATAGTTGCATTCTAGGAATTTCAAACTTACATCACGCGACGAACCTTGAAAGGAAAATTCTAAATAAGATCAACTTAAAATTCATCTAAATTAACCTAATGGAGCATTGTAACTTAAGCATAACATTTAGAGGTTCTAGGCTAGAGACATGTTTTGGCGTCGTAAAAGATAGCAGTTGTCGCTAACCTATCTGTGATACATCCCAAGTGTGATACCTCATTCCACGTATGTGAGTTTATCATAGCTCATCCACGTACCTTCAAGTATATAGGGCAGTGTTACATTACAATATGTAAAGTATATGGGAATGCTCTCACTGTGTGGTTTCGCATTAGACAACGCTAATATGGATTGGGCCTCCACGTACTTTCGGGTATATATGGAAGGACAACACTAGGTTGCTATCCATCCTTAGGTAACTGATTTGACCGCCTTGTACACTGTGATACACCGAACATAGCATTTGAGGAGATTGCCTACCCGTACTTCTTGGTTCGCCAGGAGGTATTCTGCAGTTCACAGTTACTTGGTAATCCTTTAGCCTAGATCATCCTTCTTTTGTTTTGTTTTGTTATTTTGATTAAAATAAAATTAATTGACCACGAAGAACATCCTCCACGCTCGCTCCTTAGTTGATCTTATGTTGACACATATGGTGACAAATCTGGAGTCCACCGATCAAGGAATTCCTTTTGATGGGAATTCTAGTCCTTTTCCTCCTTTTGGAAATATTGGTGCTCCTTATATGGCTACATTGTCCCTTCCGGGACTTACCATTGGCTTGTCACTATGGTTGTTTTCAACCTCCTTGGTTCAAAATGTCGTGATTTCTCTGCAATTAAGTACTCCTCCAACTAGACAAAATCAACCTCCAGTTGATCCTAAAGTTGACCCTTTTCCTTCTTCCTCAGTTTTTCCTTCCTCCCCTTCTTCCTCTTCGCCTGGTGAAAGTATTGGTACTAGTAACCAAGTGGCTAAGAAGAAGAAGAAATGGAAGAAGAAGAAGAAGAAGAAGAAAATTCAGTAGGGGGCAACCAAGCAACCATTGCTTTGAATGCAACTTCTGATGAGAAACTGTACGATAAGACTCACAAAGTTCAATATCCATGCAAACTTTGTATGGGAGATCATCTTCTTCAAAATTGTCCTGATATTCCTCAGATCTTAGAAGAATGGTCTTCTTGTTCATCATCCTATGTCATCAACTTCTAGATATCATGCCAGTGACACACCATCAACTAGTGGTAGTAAAGCTCATGGAAAGAAGGGTAAATTTAAGTTTCCTTGTAGGTTATGTTAAGATAATCACCCCATTCACCTTTGTCCCTATCTAGATGAAGCCAAAAAAGTGTTGGATAACTGTTCTGCTTCTTCGCAGTGACTTCCATATGGTTACAAGAGACTCTCCTTTAATCCTTCACTAGTTGATAAAGTGACTGACCCAAATCAACTGTCGGCCAAACCCACTCTCTCTGAATGTGAATCCAATGAGTCTACACCTCACCACACAAGTCGAGGAAACAATTGACCCGATTTCACCTTCAATCAATCATACCTTTCCTGTAGAGAGTGATTATGATACCACTCAGGTTCTTTTTGTTTCTTCATATTCTAATGAGCTTGGAGGCAACCCTATGGTTCCATCAAGAAAGGAGGAAATCCTCCCATTCTCATAACAAAAGGGGATAATACTCCCATTTCTATGGTACCCCCTCCAAGTAGTCTGGTCACTTCCTTTGATTGGAATCGACTGACAGGATGTTTTCTTCCTTCTTATGTGCCTTTCCAGGTCATAGTACAAGTTTGTAATATGATTGTACCTAGTATTATTATAGATGAAGGTACATATGTGAGTATCCTTTCCTCCACTGCTTGGAAAGTGCTTGGTTCACCGCCACTTGTGCTTGTTACCCAGAATCTATTGGCTTTTAATAGAGGAACCAGTCAACCATTAGGGATCATTCCTCAATTGCCTATTACTTTGGGAGGAAAAATCATTTATCTGAATGTGATGGTAGTCCCAAGCCCTTTAGATTAAAATTTACTTCTTGAACGCGACTATGTTTATGACATGGGAGCTATTGTTTCAACACTCTTTCAAGTGATTTGTCACCATTGACCAGCTTTCATTTCTTGGTCCAAATATGGCTTCCAGTAAACCATCTTCCCTAAATGGTCCTTTTGTACCAATGGTATCATCCCTGCCATGGGTTAATTATGTGGCAACTTGTTCCATGCCTACATCAACTAATGATCAATTCAATGATGTTGTACATTATGTACTGGGGGCATTGGAACCAGATCTCTCTAATGGTTTCCTTGCCATGGATCCCTTCGAGAGCATTGTTCTCCCATCTGATGAGAACCTCTTGGAAGTCATGACCTCTTATGAGTCGTGATCAAGGAAAATGAGGATAGTTCTTTTACTGTGTCAACCTCATTAAAAAATGAAACAGGTCCATGAGGATAGTTCTTTATCTTGTGTCAACCTCGTTAAAAAATGAAACAAGGAATATGAGGATAGTTCCTTATCTTGTGTCAACCTTGTTAAAAAATGAAACAAAGGGTATGAGGATAGTTCCTTGTCTTATGTCAACCTTGTTAAAAAATGAAATAAGGAAAATGAGGATAGTTCTTTTACTTTGTCAACCTTGTTAAAAAATGAAACAGGCCCGTGAGGATAGTTCCTTGTCTTATGTCAACCTTGTTAAAAAATGAAACAAGGAAGATAAGCATAGTTCCTTGTCTTGTGTCAAGCTCGTTAAAAAAGGAAACAAGGAATATGAGGATAGTTCTTGGTCTTGTGTCAACCTCGTTAAAAAATGAAACAAAGGGTATGAGCATATTTCCTTGTCTTGTCTCAAGCTCATTAAAAAATGAAGCAAGGAATATGAGGATAGTTCCTTGTCTTGTGTCAAGCTCACTAAAAATTGAAAAAAAGGAATCTGAGCAAATTTCCCTGTCTTGTGTCAAGCTCATTAAAAAATGAAACAAGGTCCCTTGGAGAAAAGTTCCAAGTCGAGTCTTTCAGTAGATCTCGTAAATGAACCTTCATTCCATCCACCTGATAGCCATGAGTAGTCTACTTAGGTGAATGTAATGAAGCTTGGGGGGCATGCACCTAGAATCAAGTCATCATGCTGGGGGCATGTAAACCAATCTCAAGTATAGTTTTTCATGATTCAAGCTTGTGTAAAAATGAAATTGAACTCAAGCATGGCTTTTCATTTCAAGCTTGTGTAAAAATGAAACTAAATTCAAGCATAGTTCTTCGTTTTAAGCTTGTGTAAAAATGAAATTGAATCCAAGCATAGTTTTTCATTTCAAGCTTAAACATGAAACTGAATCCAAGCATAGTTCCCTATGGTACAAGCTTTTGTAAAAATGAACCCATCTCCATTTTAACCCTCGTGATTGCCATTCTATCAACCTCTTCCGTTAGATGAGCCTTGGTTTTTCTTCTTCCATTGTCACCTTCTACTCGGTTCATCATACACTTTCACTTGGTTGTTTTACCATTTTTGATGAATAGTTGCGATGAGTGGTCTTATTAGCCAGCCTCTTCATAGAAATCAACATGTTTTGAGAAGTTGTAACATCACCGGAACCAGACGCTATCTTAGACACCACTTGTTCCTCAAAGTGGAGTCCTCTTTAAGCTCTTTTTAGACTCTCGAAATATGAAAAGATTGCCAAGCGCTTATCCTTTTCAGCTTGTTAATGGATTGGAAATGACATCTACTCAGTATAAGTTTAACCCTTTTTCAGTCTGAGATAGATTATTTATGAAAAAGGAATATGTTGACCAAACATGGTCAATAAGTTCTCTCTTGTATTATTTTATGCTTTTTTAGACTTGAGAGACAAAACTACGAAAAAGAACTCGTGGATTTTTCTTTTTGTCCCTTTCCAAACTCTTTAAACATGAAAAGGAACGAGTTATCTTTGTCGTTAAAATCGTTAAAACATCAAATAGCGACAAACTTGTTGATCATGACAAGACTGAGTTTCACCTTCGCTAGACTCATTAAAACATCACATAGTGATGGATTCACTTGAAGGGTGGAATTATACAACAAGCATATGTTATCCTCCTCAAGCTTGATAAAAAATAAAGAGGTATTGGTCAGCAATGACTTGGGAAAATGGAAAAAGGGGTAAACCACTTTATGGCAGCAGGTCACTCTTGAACATGACACTTTCACTCCATCATTGTGACTATATGGGTTGGGTTATCTGCTTGATGGTTATAATATCATTGGTCTATCACACCATCCATCACTTTTGTCTGGGTCAATGCTGCCAATTCATTCAGACTATATGGGTTGGGTTATCTGCTTGATGGTTATCATACCTATGGTGTATTACACCATCCATCACTTCGGTTTTGGTTCAATGCTGCCAATTCATTCAGTGTCATCGACAGGTTCAAGAGAAGTCATTCAGTTAAAATTCATCCTTTGCAACACTCATAAACCTTCATTTCCATGACTGCCATTCCTGAATCTTGTGTCATCAGTGAAATTCCATCTCCAAAATCATTACACTCGTTTCGTGTTGTTGATGTGGCATACATCAAGGCCCTCCTGTGGCGAGTTGCTTCTTGTCGATATCAATTCATTATCCAAGAAGTTGGCTTAGAGACACCCTTTCAGTACCTTAAGGCTTGCATGCATCAATGGCAATTTTCTCACTTCCGGCGATAGGTTGACATCACTAGCCTTCAACCAAAAGACTTTGTATGGTGTTCGACATCAAAACATCCATTCACACCATGTAGAATGTACTACAATACCTTGAGGATCATTATCATTATTGATGATTTCTCTTGCATCTGTTAACGGCTTACATCATTCGCTGGTAATCAGATGGTGTCTTCCCATGTTCGACTTTAGATCACATATTCACATGGTTAGACTCGTACTTGAGCAAACGATTGAATGAGATAGAAGACCATGAATCTAGTTTCTTCCATCTCGGCTGCGATTTCAGGAAATGTACCAAATCATCCATACAATGGCTTTACATTGATGGTTATTCCGATCACGGGTCTATATCTGTAGACGATTGTCTATGTACTTGTAATGAAATTTTATACGCTAAGCATGGATACGCCTTCCCTAAGTGTTGGCTTATAGGGGCCTGACCTAGTTTCAGAAGAGTTATTTAGCCAAACAAATCTCGCAGCTACCGGCCCTTTCGGCAACAGCCCGCGGAGCGCCAACTGAGCTCTCACTCGAGGTAGCAGGGGAGGGTGATGGAACCAGGTTTTCGCACCCTTGGGATGTCGTGATGTGGTCTGAAGGAGTCGCATGCCATTCTATGGTCTCGCGCTACTCTACTACCGCGTAGGTCCGGACCAAGGCAATTCCTTAATACTTATTATTAATGAGTTGTTATATATCAGATCTACCTTTTATGGTCTTTAAGCAAACATTTAATAGAGATGACCAATTCGTGCACCCAGAAAAGTTACAAAATTGTATAAACTCATAACATAAGCACAAGCGCACAGATCAAATAGATATATCAACCATAAATTAACCAGATCCACAATATTTTAGATTTAATACGGTATTTCAGAACCAACTTATCTTTATTCAACTGTTCCGCCCATACATCTAGATCTACCCTGCACACTCAGTTGCAAGGGTTCGCGCACACAGCTGCGGACTCTACTAGGCCTCTGTGCACATAGTTGCAAAGCCTCCATCTACCCACCAACACCCTTGACTCGGACTTACAGACACTTCAAGACTTCCTTCTTCAAAAACCCATTACATTCCAGATCCAAAAGTACATACCAAAAAAACTGACTCCTAACTCTAGAGCCTTGCTCTATTTACACATTTCCATGGTCCGCGGACCATGGGCGAGCCAACTCACTTCCTATTATTTTACATTGTTTTTGGGCAGACAATCCTTTGACTTGACTCATTTACAATTCGCGTTCCACGCACTTCGCGGAGTCCTTACTGTACTTTTCCCAAAATTGCGGGCTTTGAGCCCTGAAACTATTTCGCAGGCCCTGTGCTACCCAACAGTCCCCCAACACAATCATCGTGACTCGTCCTGAGTCACTCAACTGGTGCGGTAATCTTTGCGCGCAGGTCAGTCAACAATTTATGTGCGTCGCTTGTGCTTGCAACAAACTCTGTCGCTATCTTCTGTACCTGTTCTACGTGAGTCATTGATGCATCCATATCACTTGCAGTGGCCTGTCCAGAATCACATACTACCTACATGTGTGCTAATTTTCCTTTGATGGCTGTGGAGACCGCGAATGCTTCATCAAGCCAAGGTTGGATGTGTTCCTTAAGCACTGCCTCCTTTTTCCGCGCAGCGTCAACTTGTGCTTTGAGAGCCTGTGCTTGCTTCATTTTAGCCAACTGTTGCATGATAGCGACCGTCTGCATAGTCCCTCGGTTTGTGTCATAGGCCTGCTGCAACTCCGACACTTCGGTTTCTACTTATTGTGTGGTTGGGTCTTCCTGGAGAGAAGTGAGCATAAGGAGGGATTGATCTAATAGTCCCAAGCAATCTCAGACAATGTGCTTTATAATTTCCAGTCCTACTTAAATTTCATTGCGGCGCTGCTCCCAAATTTCTGGCAGTGTGGTCGGCTGCACCTTGAGTCTTAGCTCTGCAATTTTTACATTTAATTCCCATTGAGCCTTCCCAGTCTCCTCTTGGGTTGTATGGAATCTTGTGGCCATGCAATGAATCTTGTCCATGGTTGCAAGTTTAGCTGGGAAAGCTGACTCCAATACCCTGCTGCAAGTAGCCATCATGATTTGTTCCACTTCCTGGTTGTGTGAGATCAAGTCATCTCGCTGGAGACTGACCTGCTCTAGATTTTCCTTGTGCTCCATCAATGTTTGGAGGGCATGGCCTTCCCGAGCATGAAGCTTAGTGGTTACCCCATCTTGTAGTTGGTATAAGGTTTCTCTAGGTAGAGCGGCTGGATTCAACCCCCAACTTCACACATCTCCCTCTACTTCTACTAAGACAGCGCCTGCTGGCAACGTCAAGGTGTTCATTATATTGGTGCACACCATCTGGTCAGCTACGACTGTGTCCTCTATTAATTTTAGGATTACCCCGCCCGAGGGTCGCACCTGTAATGCCTGCAACTGTGCTTGAATCTCCCCCAACACAGTTGTCTGCTCTGTGATCAGTTCCATCAATGCATCGGTAGGGACATTACTCGCCGATTTGCTACTGTCAATAAACTCTTTCTCCAAAGCTTTTGCATTTTTTGACTTTTTGCGTGTTTGGGGTCATTCCTTGCTGTGTGGTTGCTTGACTGGGGTTGATTCGGTAAGATGGTCCATGCGTTCCTGTATCTCCTTTTCCTGTTGCACGTCTTGTTCCGAGGCCATTTCTTGATCTGTCGTGGTTTCTTCAGCTATCACTTCCTTGGTTGCCTCCTTCTGCGAAGCTGCCTGTTGTCCCTGATAGGTCTTTTTTGCCAAGTGAGTGAGTCGCTGCTGGAGTTCCTTTTTTTGCTGTTGTGATTCCATTCTTTCTAGTACAACTTTGTCTGGGGTGTGCCGCTCTAGGGGCCATGTTTCCACTACCTCGTAAATAGCATCATCTGTTGCAATGAATGGAAGTGTGACCCATGCTCGCTTTGGATCCTTTCGCACCCGGATATATAAGTTATGCATGTCCACTTTGAACTCGACTGTGCTTTGCAAATTATTATAGATTGTAGGAGACATTCATGGTTGGTGAGCGATCCATGTTTGGATAGTCCCCTCCATGAAGGTCCAAAAACCTTGATGTCAGAAACCCTCACTACGTGCTTTGTAGCCTAGAGCGAAGTATACCGCATGGCTTCCAGTAGCTTGTCTTCAATGCTAGGAAACTGGCTACCCTGTGGCAGTTCTCCTGCAACCAGAAGGATTGATAGTAGCAACCATGCATAATAAAATGTCTTACCTTTTTCCTGTGCTTCCTAACAGTTTGTCAAAAATTCGTCGCATAAGAACTGCACCTAGTTAAACTAAACCCTTGCCGCACACTGTTCTGCAAGCGCAATGACAGGAGCTGGCACCTCATCTGCACGACACTTCCTCATTAGTTTACTAGCTAGTAACTGGGTGGCTATTCGCACCCCTTGGTATTTTATGCTCGCTATTGCATACCCCCGCTTCCGCTTCTCCAACTTATATTTAGATTTCATTGTTTCGGCGCGACCTACATCGCTACTTGTTCCGGCTATGTTTGTGGGCTCATTCCCTTTTACTGGCAAGTGGGTAATCTGGTGTACTAAATCAGCTGTGATAGGAATCAACTCCTCCAACCAGAGATACCCATCATGTACCAGACATAGTAACTGCCGGATAACAAAGATGGTGATGGCTGCGTAGTGATAGTGAGGCATCCACCTTAGATTAAGTAATCTCACCTTTTCCACACCTAGTAACCACTTCCACAGTAGTAATTTGTCTTCAACCAATTCAGGGAACTTATCACTGTCTGCAAGGTCCCAATCTTTGAACTTGATACTCGGGACTCAGCCCAGCGGCAACCCATCAAACCTTATCTCATCTAGAAGAAGTGGGCTCTAGAGTGTATTCTTTGCAGCATCCACATCCTTCGGTATCTTGGCTATCCCGGTCCATGGGGAGAGATATGGGGGTTGTGAAGGGATTTGGAAAGCATCCTCTTCATCCTCATCTTGTGCGTCAATCTAATCGATCAAAGCTTGCAAATATTCATTGTCCTCCTCAGGTTCGGTGGTGATTATTTTTACCTTTTCAACTCTTGATAGGTTATTGAACCTCGCCGATATCCTGATTGGCCCCATCAACTGCTTATTTTTCCAAGGCCGCAGTGTGCATGGGGATTTTGGGACTTTGGGACCGTGGTGGCTTCATCTAGCGCTTCCCAGGTTGAGTTTACTTCTTCCGTGAACCGTGCTTGGGTTCTTGCCATGGTACTCATGGAATACCTGGTAGCTGAGTGTTTGTTGGTCGTTACTGGTTCAACTCTCAAATACCCCGATGCCATCCACAGGTTGTTAGATGAACATATAAATTTGAATGGATTCCTTCACTCCACTTCTAGTTTATTAACAACGTCTAGGCAGCATATATTTTCGTATCTAGCTCGGAACTTTCGTCTTAATGGCCTACCGCCTGCTCCTCCCTGACGTAACTTGGCTTTGTTGTCAAGAATAGTGGTGTTAACGGTCACCTCTCGACCTTTCCGCGTAGTAGCACCATCCCTCGGGCGCAGCCGTGATCTTGTGGATTAAATGACTCTGTATAGAACCTTTTCATCATGCCGGCCCTCCCGCAGACTCGTTTATAGTCTTGCACCTTCTTTTGACTTCTTGGGGTGCTGAGACTATGATTCCTATAGCTAGTTAGGCGGTCGCACCCCTAATGTGAGTTCGAAGCTTTCCTGCTAGCCCGGGCTACGAGCACCTTCCGAGTGCCTTTGTAGCCATTATCTCTTCATGCGTCATTGTGTGGGGTGTATCCTTCCATAGGTGCCGGTGCAGCCATGATAGCAGGGTTGCGGCTTGTTCTCGTTCTGCGAGATACCCGACCGGGCCTGGTTCCCTTATGTGCAGATTTGCACGGCCTCCATGGGCATCGCTACCTTTCATCTTGCTGATTCCTTCCCTGACTATCACGCTTTTCTTTCCTAGCCGTGCCCATAGTTGTTTGATTTCGCAAGGCCTACTGCTACCCCGATTATTCTGGGCTTCTACCTATTTAATTATTGACACTCGCATCTGTGCCTCCCTTCTATTATAGGCCCATCGAACCCATGGTATCCGCAACTTCCTAGTGGGTCATTTTCTCGAGCGAATGCTGAGCGAACCTCCCCTTATTCCCCTCCTGACTTTGTCATGGACTACTGGCGAACTAGATTGCCCTCTGACCCTTGCACATACCTACTTTTGACATCCGCGCCCCTTTCGCTGAATCTTTGGGAAGGTACTCCATTCGTGGACAAGTTTCACGCACGGTGTCTCCGCGGGGGCATCCAGCGACCTTTGTCTCAGATTTGTCGTTTCGCGTTGGTCGACTAGTGCCTCTGCCTTCATGGCATCCTCATCAGTTGGCTACTCCCCTACTTCCATTATTACAGGGTGTAGTGATCTAACCATCATATTACAATTTAGTGTCGTTACCTCATGCAATTGGTTCTGCCACCGCTCAATCTCTTCATCTGAATCCAATGTGCAAGAACTATCATGGTCCCATGAGATTCGTCAATCCGCTGTTGGATTCACTTGGTCCTGATCTTGCGCGGTGATCTGGTAAATACAATCCAGTTCATCGTCATTGTCCTCATTGCGCACTAGCTCAATATAACGCGCACCTTCGGCTAGGTCCAACAGAACCACTACACGGAGAGATTTTTTCTTGAATATCATTTTTCATTTCTTTAGGTTGATGACTCCATTCATAGTCGTTGCCTAGTCTATCCCTAATAATTCAAGATATGGGTTAATGTCATCCACAATTTCTATGACCTCAAAATCGGTTAGTGTGCTTACACTGTTGATGTCTACTATAACTCCTTGCAGTCTTCCCATAAGCAAGATCTTATGTTGGTTCGCCATCCACAGTTGGATAGGGGACCATTGTAATGCGATCCTGCCCAAGCACTCCTAGGTTTGTTTAGGTAGGACATTTGTGTCTAACTCCAAGTCCAGAACAACCTGGTCCATCTCATAGTCCCCAATCTGGGTAGTCAACCGGATTTCCCACCCAATTCGCAATGCATGCTTGCCCAACTTCCGGACCATTCAAGGTTCGTCTGATTCTGCACACCTAGTTATTAACTCTTGCAATCCCTTCACCGTTTTGGTATCCCGTAGTAGCTTCATGCATGTCTCTAAGAAGGTAGTTAGCATAGAATTATCCCTCTCTGACTCTGTTTGATCCTTGCTACTCGAAGTGGAATCTTCCGCGAAGTTCTTCTTGGCCTCCATAAATTTTTCCTTCGCGTGCTCCAAATCAAATTCCGGTTATTTCGTGGGAACCTTGTGAACCCATGCATCCTCCTTTAGTTTCTTCTCTTTATCTTCTCCCATACTTGCACCACTTCTGAGCATCATATTCACGTTAGGGTCTCCCACACACAGTTCAACCTTCATCATTTGGACGTTCTGAGTGGGAGTAGCCGGAAGCACCCCATTTTCCCGCATCTGAGCAATTACTGTGGGGCAATCAACTGCTTCGTGGTCGAATTGGTAACAGTACGAGCAACAGGTTCTGGTCGGGTTCATGCAATCACGCGCGTAGTGCCCTCGTCCTCCACAATTATAGCAGATTAATTGTCTTCATCCGGGTCCGAGTCCCATTCCCCCTCAGCCTTGTCTGCATCCTTGGAATCCGCCCCACACTATTGTTGCAGTAGGATCCTGCCCACGTGCCTCCATCTGCATCCTATAAGCAGGTGTTTTATCCATCAACATCTCGTAACTTTGACAGTTTCTTTCATCGTGGCCCATCGTTCTACAAAAGTTTCAGAATAACTTCTAGGGGGGGGGGGGGGTTGTCTCAAGTTCTATAATAGATGACAATTGTCCATGGCATGCTTTCCTCCCACCTGACATATCGCGCACCAGAGTGCAGGCGCTGCGCTTGGCCTTGCTTGTACCTCTGGTCTCAATGGTATTGGTCCCCCCGCCACCACATAGTTCGCGAAGACCGGACAATGTTCCTTATCGTGGCCCTGGCCCTTACATTTGATACACCATACTTCTTCACGCACTTCTGACTGAGGCACCTGTCCTCGTTTCAAACTTCGCATCTCTAAGCATAGGTTTTGTATTTGCATGTGGATTCGCTGAACTCCCAACCTTGGATCATGTATTGGGGTTTCGTGCAATCTCATCATGGTCTCTAATTCTTTGGCTTGGGTTGAGATCTTTTGCTGTGATAGCGTCGTCCTTAGATGTGGTGTCAAGGATGCCACAAACCACGTGCAATGTTGCGCATCCGTCAATGTCATGTTAGCCTCGCAGATTGTGCTCTTTAATCTCTGATCCAGATCCCACGAGGTTTCACCAGGTAACATCGCAAACTCCTTAAACCCAATGACTGACTGTGTCTTTGATTTTTGCTGCCCAAATTCTTTGTTCAAGGTGTCCTAGATCACCGTTATTCCTACATTCGGATGTTCACTTGAGTACTTTATATACCACGTCAACACGTGGTCCTACAGTGTGCTAACCAGGGTAGCCTTTTTGATGTTATAATCTGTTATGCCTTGGGCTTCCCATACAACCCTTACCACAAACCAGAACTGACCTGGTTCCTCATTTCCTGCACCGCTAAATACTGACAACTTGACTGCGCTTGCCATCCCAACCTTCGGTGGTGGTGGAGGTGGAGTTGGTGAAGATGGATTTGACGTTGGTGAAGTAGGTGATGGCGTAAACGGAGGTGGTATCAGTGGAAAGTGTTGCTTAATCAACCGGACTGCACATCTTGGAGAGAACCTTGCAAGCTCCTCCTCACTTTACCATGAAATAGAAATCAGCGGACTGTTCTCTAATCCTTCGGTTCCTCGGTAGCCCCTTCCACTCTGTGTTACGCCAGACATCAATAAATGCACATAATATGTTTCTCACATAATAACATCTTAATCCAAGTATTCAAAGATTTGATATACTTACCTCATGGTCCTTGGAGAAAGCACCTTTCTGCTTCAATATAACTCACAGTTGTGTCTATCGTGAACTCAGTAATAAACCCTCCTATTACCCGGTCCAACCAGTGATCTACTGCACGTGCGATTTTATCTTCGGATGCTTCTAGCCTATGCACCAATTCTAGAGTCCACACAATAGGTTGATCTAGTATGCACCTTCCCACGTTGTCCGCTAACCTTGCGACCCACTCGTACAACTCTATCGGAAATGTCATGAAGAAGATCTTGTGGATATATGTGTATATGTAATGATCCAACCACCCTTCCTCCGATATCCGTGGGTTTCTATTTTCCTGAACCATGAACTCATGAAGCTTCTGATCCAACCAATATTCAAGCTCTTTCTTTGTAGGATTCTAGTGTTCTGACATCAGACATCCCTTAGGCAGATCCCGGTCCCATCGATGGAACCATTTGTTGGCTTATAGGGGCCTGACCCAGGTTCGGAAGAGTTATTTAGCCAAACAAATCCTGTAGCTACTGGCCCTTTCGGCAACAGTATGTGGAGCGCTGACTGAGGTCTCACCCGAGGTAGCAGGGGAGGGTGTTGGAACCAGGTTTCCACACACTTGGGATGTCATGATGTGGTTTGAAGGAGTCGCCTATCGTTCTATGACCTCACGCTAATCTACTGCCGCGTAGGTCTGAACCAAGGTGATTCCTTAATACATATTATTAATGAGTTGTTATAGATCAGATCTACCTTTTATGGTCTTTAAGCAAACATTTAATAGATATGACCAGTTCGCGCAGCTAGAAAAGTTATAGAATTGCATAAACTCATAACATAAGCATAAGCGCACAAATCAAATAGATATATCAACCATAAATTAACCAGATCCAAAATATTTCGGATTTAACAAGGTATTTTAGAACCAACTTATCTTTATTCAACTCTTCTGCCAATACATCCAGATCCACCATGTGCACTCAGCTGCAGGGGTCCGCGCACATAGCTGTGGACTCTACTAGGCCTCTGCGCACACAACTACAGAGCCTCTATCTACCCACCAACACCCTTGACTCAGACTTACAGACACTTCAAGACTTCCTTCTTCAAAAACTCATTACATTCCAGATCCAAAAGTACATACCAAAAAAACTGACTCCTAACTCTAGAGCCTTGCTCTATTTATACATTTCCCTGGTTCGCGGACCATGGGCGGGATGACTCACTTCCTATTATTTTACATTATTTTTGGGCGAACAACCCTTTGAATTGACTCATCTACAATTCGCGCTCCGCGCACTTCACGGAGTCCTTACTGTACCTTTCCCAAAATTGTGGGCTTTGAGCCCCAAAACTGTTTCACAGGCCCCTTGCTACCCAACACTAAGCAATTCATGAGAAAAAAATCAAAATATCATGACATTATGTATTGTAATCGATGCAAGTCACCAACCACTTCGAAACCTCCTCATCACATCGTAAAGCATATCACTCGACATTAACATTTTCAACTTCATATTTTAGGGGGCAGTTGCTACAAACCCATTTGGGCACATCACTCCCATCATCCAGATCCATGTTTTAGGGCTCATCAAACCCTAATTTCAATTGCTACATACCCTAAACAAGTCAACCTTTTGAATGCCTCCTTCCTAAATAGTTTCATGGCCTAAAGACATCCTGAAATGACCTCTAGAGGGATTAGTGCAGGTAAGCCCATGCAAGGGTGCACTACAGTGCAGTTAAGTCCATGCCAGGGTGCTCTGCAGAGCACTTAGGCCCACTTTAACGTGCGCTGGGCGAGATTGAGCGAAATCTTCATAGGGTTATGGGAATATTCTTATCTTTTGGAGCTTTCTAGAAGATTCCCACACTTATCATCTCCTATGAGCTCGAAAATGGATGAGGAATGAGTTAAGATACCTCTTATCCTCTCATCCCTTCCTCCATGGAACTAATTCTAAGTATGGAAGGCCATTCAATACCCTCATTGATGAGAAAACCTCCTCCATCTTCCTATAAATTGAACATTCATCTAAGTGATCAGGGACTGGACTTTTATGAAATGTAAGGAGATAATGTTAGTTTGAGAATGAGACTATTGTAAGCGTTGTTATGATGTCGGACTTTCATGCTTATGATGTGATGTGGATGGAACCAAAGCTGGAGGAGTGACTTCGTATCAGGCTTCATGGTTGTAATTATTCCTGCCATTCAATAAAGTATTTACACCTTTTTCCATATGCTTATCTTAATATGCGATGCTTATATGTGTGAATGTATCTGATTCCATTTACTTGTAATCAATATATATTTTTCTTTGATTGGTTCTTTGTCTTCTGTTGATGTTTACAGGTACTTCTCAAGCTTGTTAAGTATGGGAAGGAACAACAGGACCAGTACAAAGGAGGCAAGAGGAAAGAGAAAGTACAAGTTGTTGAAAATAGCAACAAGAAATGTTAAAAATATATTCCAGAATATTCCAATTATAATTTGTCCTTGAATTAAAATTGTGAATTAACATTCGAATTTGGTCTCACTGTCTATTTGAAAAATAATTAATTAATTCATTATGGATTAATTAGTTGGAGAAATTCAAGTTAAAAGTCTTTCTGAATTCATGTAACAGTTATCCCTTAAATTAAGGAGATTATCCCTTAATTAAGGAGATAAGATTGAGTTATATTTGAGTTGTTATTAGTTAGCTCAGTTTACTAAGTTAAGTCTAGTTAAATTAGTTCAAAACTGTTTGAGGAACTAATTGTGAGTTCAGTGAGTTGATGCATGCATGCACTCAACAAGTGTACTCCAGATAACTGAAGATTCTCTCATCAAAAATTCATGCATGTCTATTATGAGAAAGACCCAGTTGTCAATAATGACATATGCCCATATATGCTTTTCATCTCCCTCATTCATCAGAGTGGGCTGGCAAGTAATCTTATGAACGGGCGGAGGGGAACAGGACCGACTGTTAGGTACAACATTCAAGCAAGCAAGCTAGGCTCATACAAATAGGAATGCCTTGTCAGTGTGGACCCAACCGGTGGAGCTTGGAGCCAAGGGAGGCATTTCAGAATCCATGAAGTCGACCTGAGCTAAATGTCAAGGACATGTTACTATTAGTTTCATGTGTTTTCCTATAAAGGAAACTCATCCATGCAGTCAAGGTAAGGTTCCTTGAGGATTGCGCAATTTTATAGGGTATGAGACCAGTGTTACACTTGGTAACAAGAGGATCACCCAGGAAAAATTATGCAACGAAATAGGAGGCTTGGAGGGCAGAGGAGAAGGTTTGTGAGAAGCCTTGTTTGCCTATGAGCATTCAGGAGGATTGTACTGAGAGCTGGTTAGATGTGAGAGCTAAGGCTTTGTATAATTCTGATGTATTTCCACCTTGTATCATAATACAGATAGTGGGGTTTTTAGCTAAGGATCTCCCCTGAGTATTTTTTGTATTTCATGTGCATTGATTCTTCTTCTTATGGTTATATGTGTTCAACTTTGATTCAGCTCGATCTTTAAGCTTCCGCAAGTTTGATAGTAGAAGTAGATTATAGTATTCTTCTTTGGTATATTGCATTATCGAGTTAATCTATAGTCAGATTGTTTACATAGATCTCAGAGGTAGATTTGAAGAGAATTTTCATAATTTCTACATGGTAACATAGGTAGTTGATCCATAGAGAAATTTCTACATGGTACCAGAGCCAAGTTTATCGGAGTTGTGAATAGTATACGGATAAGAGAATTAGAAGTTTGAATTTCGGGGTTGCAGGTGCAAATCGAATTCATATCATACTTTAAAAAAACAAAAAAACTTGAGATGGGCCATTATGCAACTAATTGCCATCAAAAAAGTCCAAGAAGGGATCCTCGGAAGGATATGAAGGTGAGGCATTAGTCTCTCAGTTCGAAATGGAATTTACCCTCATCGCATGCATGGTGTCATTAATGGTGGGCTATGTTTGGTATCTTGACAGTGGAGCCTCATTCCACATGACCGGTGATAAAATTTTATTCAGTGCCTTGGAGGAGAAAGACCTCAAGATGCACATAGAGATGGGTGACGATGGAAAGTATAGTGTTTCAAGAGTGGGCACGATTACTTTTAAGAGGGAGCATGGAGCTCCTATCACCTTGACAGATGTAAAGTATGTGTCTGGACTGAAGAAGAATTTGGTATCATTCGTGATGTTGGAGGACAAAGGCTATGATGTTGTCTTTAGTAAGGGAAAGGTTTTCCTTCGACACATCACCATGAGATAGGTGAAACAGATCAGTTCATGAGTCAAGAACATGTATGCTCTTGAGGTTCAAGATGCATGCACAACCTTGAGGAGAAAGGAAAATGTTAGAGACTTGGTGGTTGAGAGGGAGAGTAAATTACCTCTCAACATGCAGTCCCAAAAGAAGTCTCAGACAATTGTGGAGGAGCTACAATTGGAGAAGTGGGCAGAAGGATCACATGCAGCCATACCTATAGGTGTGAGGTGGGGGGATGTGAAGTGATAGTCCCAAGAAGGCTGGAATTGGGTAGGGTCGATTGAGAGGTTTTATCTCATGGATTGTACCTTTCTATGGGAGCCAAAAGTACATAGTAGCGGGAGGAATTAGTGGGATTGATGCAGTCAGACATCAAAATGACTGAGGCTAGAGCAGTCAGATATTGAAGAGTGCAGAGAAGGATTGACAACAGTGCAGAAAGGCTGAGTCAGAAGAAGCGCAGATTTTTTGGTCGACAGAGGCAATAGTAGTCAGAGACTTTGGTGACAGAGGCATCATTCTAGTTCAGGTTGGATGTTTTTTTTGTTTTTGGAGTTTCTGGAGCAACAACACTAGAGAGAAGTGTTGCATGCAAGAACATTCCAAAGGTTCAGGATCAAGATCGAGTTGAATTCCTTTCTTGTTGAGAGGGAGTGTTGAAAATAGAAACAAAAAATGTTAAAAATAGAATCCAGAATATTCCAATTTTAGTTTTTCCTTGAATTAAAATTGTGAATTAAAATTCGAATTTAGTCTCACCAGCTGGATTAATTAGTTGGAGAAATTCAAGTTAGAAGTATTTCTAAAGTCATGCAACAATTATCCCTTAAATTAAGGAGATTATCCCTTAATTAAGGAGATAAGATTGAGTTATATTTGAGTTGTAATTAGTTATCTCAGTTTACTGAGTTAAGTCCAGTTAAATTAGTTCCAAACTGTTTGAGGAACTAATTTTGAGTTCAGTGAGTTGATGCATGCATGCACTCAACAAGTGTACTCCAGATAAATGAAGATTCTCTAATCAAAAACTCATGCATGTCTATTCTGAGAAAGGCCCAGTTGAGTTAAATGTCAAGGACAAGTTACTATTAGTTGCATGTGTTTTCCTATAAAGAAACTCATCCATGCAGTCAAGGTAAGGTTCCTTGAGGATTGTGCAATTTTATAGGGTGTGATATCAGTGTGAGTGATCAATGTTACACTTGGTAAAAGGAGGATCACCCAGGAGAAACTACACAGGGAAATAGGAGGCTTGGAGGGCAGAGGAGAAGGTTTGTGAGAAGCCTTGTTTGTCTGTGAGCATCTAGGAGGATTGTATTGAGAGCTGGTTAGCTGTGAGAGCTAAGGATTTATATAATTCTTATGTATTGCCACCTTGTATGATAATACAGATGTTGGGGTTTTTAGCTGAGGCTTTCTCCTGAGTATTTTTTGTGTTTCATGTGCATTGATTCTTCTTCTTATGGTTATATGTGTTCAGCTTTGATTCAACTCAATCTTTAAGCTTCCGCAAGTTTGATAGTAGAAGTAGATTACAGTATTTTTTTTGGTATATTGCATTATCGAGTTAATCTACAATCATATTTTCTACATAGATCTCAGAGGTAGATTTGTAGAGAATTTGCAGAATTTCTACATGGTATCAGAGGTAGCTGATCCATAGAGAAATTTCTACACAAGTAGGTCCTCTTATTCTCTTTGTCTTATCTATTGTTTATAGAAAAAGGTTAAAGTTCTTTAAACTGTTGTTCTAGATATGGCTACTTATCTAAGGAATTAGTATTTATCCGTAGATACCAAATTATTCATAACAAGGTTGGTAGGTTGAGATGCTCATCAGGAGAAGTGGTGTATCAAGGAAGTCAACCACGACTATGTTGGAGGTTCAGGAGGTCGAGATAGTCACTGGGGAAAGTTGTCTATCGTGGAAGTTGACCCTAACAAGGTCGGAGGTCAGGAGGTGGGGAGTCGGGTCCAAGTTAAATTAGAAGTTTTTCACTTCAAGTGGAGGTCGACCCGACTTGATGGTGGGCCTACTTTGAAAGGCTACTTCTCTCAATCTGTAGCTCAGATTGGGGTGAAGTTATATGTCACTAGATTTATTTTGACAAGACCAAAGAAATGGTGATGATAGATTTTATTATTCCCTTGAGCAAGATCGCCTCAGTCCCGTGGGATCTAGCCCGGGGGTGACAGTTGCAAGTGGCTTGGCTACAACTGTTAACAGTTGGGTGGATATTTGAAGTCCCGAACTCAGTCACCCATCACTTGTATTAATTAAAGATAAGTTCTTATGTGTAACCTTTTATGATCTCATGGTTGACTATTATGATTCTAAGCTAGTTACATGCTTTTTATAGATAACTTATGTATGTTATTGGCATATGGTTATATGTGATGGGATGTTATAATCCTTTGTCAATTGATATGAATGAAATGAAATTCCTTAAGTAATAATTGTATAATGAAGTCAGACAGGGGCAAGGAGGACTTGTCAAAATAGCACTAGTGCAGGAATGATTAAGAGGGTTAGTGACCCTTCAGTGGGAAATTTCCTATTGTATATTCTTTTATGGAATGATGGATACCTATGAGAGATGCAAGGTATCTAGTTTTTGAGCTTATTGGGTCAGTTAATGGAGTCAAATTCCTTATTTGACAGCTTTGTCAATTATTTGGGTACTTGGAGAAAAATCCTCTTGTTATTGACCCTTTTTGATATTTTTTGAGTTCTTGTGGGGCCTTGTAAATTCCCTTACTTTCATGGATGAGGGGTGCATCCATTTCCTTTAAGAACCCAAATAAATCCCCATCTAAGTTGCCTCAAAATATGACCTCTGGAAGCTACCATAATGTTGTGGAATTCAGTGAAAAAATCCTATGTCACAGTAGGTCAAGAGCTAATGCCCAACAAGGTCGGAGTGTTGGAAAAAGTAACTATGTTAGGTCTTGAATAATGTACTTGAGTAATCATGTAATTTACTTGTCAAAAGAATAAAGAAAGGAATTTTTATTATTACTGATGTGATTTATTAAAGCATGGGTTTCATGCTTGGGTCACTATGTTTTAGGTTAAATTCCCCATCGAGGCCTTCTAGGATTTATTCTAAGTCTATAGAATTATTGTACATTTAAAGAGACCCTTCTTGGGATTTTGAATCATGTAAAAAGTTTAAGTATTGAGTCAAATATGAATTATGGAACCTCCACACCATGTTGGCCTAAGGAAAGATCAAGTTAGCCTAAGACCCTATTCGACCCCACAAGAATCCTATAAAAGGGAGGACATCGAATTCATTTGGTGCATCACTTCTCATTCTATCTCTACTAGGTAGAAGTACATAAATATGTTTTTTGGGAAGAAGTGTCAAGTAGAAAGTTGGGAAATTCTATTGCGAGGAAGCCGAAGTGAATGCAAGTTTGGGTGAGTCTAAGGAGAAAATAAAAATCGAAATTTTGGTGGTGGTCTCACTCTGTTTCGTGCTCTGGATTGGGAGATCAAAGTCTTCCAAGTTCGAATGCTGTCGGAAGCTGCTGGCTACTGCAAGTTGCTGCATTGTCAAAGTTGTTGGGAAGAGGTCAACCTTCTGGAGGCTAACTTAGTGTGGAGGGAAGGTCTAGTCAAGGTCTAGGGTGAATAGAATCATAGAATGCTATTGAAAGGAAGAATTACTTTGACTAGGTTTTCCCCTTGAGGGGGGTTTTTCCCTCGCATGTTCCTACATCTTGTGTTCATTATTTGATGTGCTACTGCTTTTGGTAATTTCTTGATGAACTAAAGAAAGAAGATATAAAGAATCATAATAATAAGAAAAATCATAAGTAATTATCAAGATCGAGAAAATCTTTACTACCTTTCTAATTTTCTAACATGGAATCAAAGCTTTGGTGAAAAAGGAAGATCTATTCATGAGGCACTATCTTAGGGAAGGAATTTATCATATTCAAGGAAGGTGTCTAACTATATCAAGGGTGAGAACAATCTTGAAGGAGCGCGTAACTTCAAATCCTGGAAGAAGAGGATTGACCTAATCCTCAAGAAGAAAAAAGTGCTAGATTTGGTAAAAGGAAATGTAAAGAAGCCTACTGAAGAAGCCAGTGATGCCGACCAAGCGAAATTCAGGGATTTAGAATTGGTGCGCGAAGTTAAATGGCGAACTCTTCCCATCTGAATAGCCACAAGGAGCACATTCTTAACACTCCAGGCAGTTGAAAGGAGGCATGGGACTATAAACTACTCTGCCTGAGAGCTGCGCAATGTCAGGATTGCGCGCAGGAGTGAAGTGTCATAGGGTTCATGACAATGTAAGGGTAGTTGTGCTGCCGCGTGGGTCAGCTAGGAAGTGACTGTTGTAGTCACTATTCACGATGTGATTCTTGGTTTGAGACCAAATGGAGAGGGCGACAGGCATTTAAGGCAAACTTTATGGGTTATATTTGGGAAAATCTGCCACCAAGGGAGCATTAATGGATTGGATTTGGGGGGAACGGTCGAATTCAAATTCAAAAGGCGCTATAAATTGAAAAGGACTGCCCAGCAAACAAAACTTGGTCATTTGAGAATTGGGTTATTGCACGTTGTAAGATTTAGTAACTCTGATTTGTTCTACTCTTTGAACTCGAAGGCATTATTTGAGCACCTACCTGAACCATTGAGGGAATCGTGGAACAACAATATGACAGCATCTGAAGAAGCCATGGATATCAAAGAAATGAACACTGAAGAGCCTGTGAACGCCATGATGATAGGAGATGCCCCAGAAAGTGTTGGGATAGTTGCAAAAATCCCTAAATCATTGCGCACGCTGAGGCCCAAGAAAGACAAGCTGCCTATGGTACCGGTGCGCGTGTCCCCTCGAAACTCGCTGAGAACTAAACTGACCATGGAAGAAAAGGGGAAAGTGGTTAATGTGGAAACTGATGAGGAGGAGGAAGACCTTGAGGAAATCCTGGTCGAAGAGGAGGAGGATGAAGAAATAGAGGAAGAAACCCAGGGTACGGACCCTCTGACTACGCTGCTTACGTATGTTCCTCCGCGGAAGGGGAAGGCAAGGGTACCTCGATGAGAGCAAGAGCTCTCTACAAACTCCGCTGCTACCCAATGATATCATTTTTGAAGGAGCACACTTAGGACGGGTGTCGGGTCTAAAGTTTGAAGACTGGGATCTCGCGGAGCATGAGAAATTCCCACACTTGGCAACCATGGAGCTAATGCGGTTGAAGAAAAAACCAACAGCAGGAGTCATAGGGTTGGAGCCACACAAGTGGTTGTGCAGAGTAGAAAAAGCAAGGTTATTAAACCTGCTCCGGTTGTCGCATTTCCATCGTGCCCCAGTAACTATCTTTATCATCAGGCAGCTGCTCTTCCTAGTGCATGATGGGTGCTTATGGCTGGAGGAGTCCATCCCCATCACGTACCACCTAATTCATAGAATTACCCGACTCCCTTGCAAGGGGGAGGACCTAGCAGATATTTCAGAGGATAAGAGCAACGATTTGGCCATCGCGGAGGCCATGAAGAAAAAATTCAAGCTACAGAAGAAGAAGAGAGGGTACGCGATCTCTAGTATCAATAATAATGGAGTCAGAGTTGCGACCCAGATACTGGCTAACAATGTTATGTAGTAGTTCCGTGTGGATGAGGTGCCCGAACCAGTGGTAGCACTTGCCGCGTAGTGCGCATAGGGGGCCCAGTTTAACTGGTCGGAGTACTTGTTGAAGGAGTTCCTAGAAAATTTTCGTGAGGCACAAGAATAGGGGAAGACCTTCCACTATGCATGGTTTCTGCTATCCATAGTGCTGGTAGCTTGGGAATTGCCTAAGGACAGCTAGTTCCCCATGATTGCGAAGGATCTTCCGGAGGTAGCGAAGTACGCTTTGGTATGGGAAATTAAAGACACATAGAGAATCAGAGACAACAAAATATTCTAGGTGTTCATGGAGATGAACATAATAATGGGGATTAACCGTAAGCCGCGGTTATCACCCACTGTCTACAATAGTCTACAGAGCTTCATGGAGTTCAAGGCAGACTTCCATCACATATATATCCAAGTGCACAAGGAACCCGTGAAGAAATGGAATGAGCTCCCCTACCTGGCCATGGATGATGTCATATTTTCCATGCTTGAGTCATGGTTGCCAGAGTGGCGCGCTCTAGCCAGATTCGCAATGGAATCCGAGAAGTCCGCTGCGCAGAGGAAAAACTGCAGATGGTGTAGTTGGCATAGAAAAGAAGGAACAAAGCAATAGTGGCCAAGGCACATGAGGTGTGGGATGCCGCGAAGGCAACAATAGAACAACAACAAGTAGCTGAGAAGGAGCACGAAGGCCAGAAGTCGACTTCACCTGAACAGGAGCCCAAAACAGAGGATGGTGGTGCAGACCCATAGATAGCGTCCACATAGCTGAAGCGGCAGCACCCGAGAGAGAACATGGGGCAACGAAAGAAGTCCAAAACCTCTAAGACTTATTTCAACCTGATCACCCTCACTGAGGGGGATCTACATGACATAGGGGAGACAGTGCGTGATGTCACGGCGGAGGCCCTCCAGCAGTTTGCGGAGGAAAATTAGATGGTGTTGGGGGTCCTTCGGACAAAGATACAGTAGTTGTAGGTGCACACTCCTCAGGATGGTACTCTATCGACCAGCCTCGCAATAGGCATGGCCGCAACTGAGGAAATGATGTGCACCCACACAACCAACACTATAGTGTCGTGAGAAGGGGCATTGGTTATAGAAATGAGGCCAACAAGCCTATGATTAGTGCACTGAAGGGAGTTGGGATAAACATGGCTGCGCTCCCTCGGGATATGCTCTATGTGCTGCATGATGGAGTGACTGCAGAGCTGCGGGCTAGGGAGAATCGCGCGGTTCAGGTAATGAGCGAACAACAAATTAACATGGAACAATTGAACCTGCAGCGTGATGAGGTTGTGTCATAGAACCGATAGATTGTGCACGTGGTTGAAGAAGCCTGCCAGATGGTCCTTGAGTTGGCCATCCCAGTAGAGGCACCAACAGAAGTGCGCATCTGGAGGCTAGCAGCAAGGGTGCGCAAGGTGAAGGAAGAGATGGCTAAGGTTCAGTTGGAGTTGAACCTTCAAATAGCTGAGCTACAATTGAAGGCATAACCTTCAAATCCACCAGAGGTGAGGGAACAATGTGCCAACACCATTACAACGGGAGTAGAGGCGATTAGTAGTGCAGTGAAGGACTGCACCAAATTATTGGAAGATTCGTTCGAGGTCCTCACCACTCTACAGGAGGACCCGAACATACAACACTTAGAAACAGAGGCACGTGAGCTGCAACAAAAGTACGATGATATAAAAGGGACCGCGCAAACGGTGTTCCTTACACAGAGGCTCGCGCGGATGCAACAGGTAAAATTGCTCAAGGAGCAGGTAGACACAGCACGACAGAAGGAAGCATTTTTGAAGGTGTGCGTCCAACCATGGATTCATGAGGCCTTCATCATTACAACCTCGATTGAAGCCAAGCTCGTGCAGATGCAGGGAACGCAGGAGCAGATGTAGGGAAGTAGTTAAGGTACACTGGTCTCTAAACAGCACATCCAGGAGGTATAGTGGGCAACTCCTTAGTGCGTTTTCGACCTTGCAGCGGTCGTGGCAGAGTTGGGAGGTCTCCTCGCAAATATCTCCGCACCGACAGAGTGACTCGAGGGCGAGTCATGATGTTTGTGTTAGGGGCCTATTGGGCATGGGATCCCCCAAAGGAATTTTTGGGGCTAAAAGTAGAGATTTTGGTAAAAAGATGTAAATCCGATGTAAAGACTCCGCGTTTTGTGGGCGAGGAGTGCGAAGTTTGTACATGAGTCATAGGGTTGTCCACCCTCATTTTTGTAATGTAATGTCGACTTTAGAGATCTACCCATGGTCCACGGACCATGGGATTGTATAAATAGAGCGAGCCTCTATGTTCTAAATAAGTTAAGAAAAGTAGAGTCATGAAGTAATAGATGGAGATTTGAGTCTTATCCAAGTGTAGAGACGAGTCTTGGGTCGTAGAGTAGGAGAAGGCTCTACAGCTGAGTGCAAAAAGGCCTAGTAGTTCGCAACTAAGTGCGTGGACCCTTGCAGCTGAGTGTGCAAGGTGAGTCGAGTCGATAATCGATGGATAAGTAATAAAGAGAAGTTTCATATCATTTATGTGTATATTTTTCCTATTTTGTGCATTGAACGTATTGGGTATAAATTGCAATTTCATTGTTTATATGGTGCGCGAACTTATATGATTGTGTTGATTAAGTGAATATAAGACAAAGTATCTATTTACGTGAAGTTAACTAACAATTCTAAGAAGATAAGTAAGATCCATCGTGTAACTTGGGGAAATAGCACAGACCACAACTTTAGCAATGTGAAAGCACCTCAGCCCCTGGTTAGGGCTGCGCAAAGGAAATTATAATAGATCGTGAAGGTATCGCAGGTCAAGACAGTGCGCGAAGTGACCTGCATAAAGGTATTCATATTTGGACAAAATTGACCCCTCAAACATCTCAAGGGTGCGGAAACTTGGTTCCAACATCCCCCCAAATTGCTTCGGGTGAGACCTCAGTCTGCGCTCCACGGGCTGTTGCTAAAAGGGCCAGTAGTGTAGGGATTTGTTTGGCTAATTAACTCCGAACATGGGTCAAGCCCCCTCAAGCCAACACAAATGCTTATGTTTCTCATCATAAAGGAAAGAGATTGAAGGGGCGAAGGAAGAAAGTTGACATGTCTAATATATAGTGCTATCAATCTCATAAGAAAGGTCACAACAAGTGTGATTGTCCCGAGAATCCAAAGAATAAGAAGAGAGGAAGAGATTAAGGCAACCTTTTTGTAGAAGGAGACGCAAAGAAGGTCAAGCCCGAAGAATCCAAAATTAGGGACTTACACTATTAAGTCATTTTCTTTACATAACGTTTATTATATGTTTTAGAATTTATAGCAAAGACACTTTTGAATTGTTTTAAGTTTGTACATTTCCCTCAAGCTTTGGAGGGAGATCTCAACAAATCTCAAAGATAAGTATCTCATGTATTTTCAATTTTGGGTTCATGTACTCATTTAGTTTTGATTATATTAAATACTAATCACCCTTCTCCCTTTATTGTCTTGGTTAGGAAAAACATCTACGAGAAGGAGGATCTCTCAAGATATGGTTAGTCAAGAAACAAAGGTATGCTTTGAATACATTGATTGAAAGAATTTTTCATTTGATGATTTATTACTAACCTTGTTATGACTAGCTGTATTGAATCTTAGTGATTCCTGTTTTGGTGATTCATATATTGATAAATCTACCCACCCTCTCTCATATAATGAACTGATTTTATAGAAACTTATACAGGTTTTGGAAATCCCTAACTGAAGGGTATGCTAATGTGAATGTCTAAAATCCTAAGTTTCTTAGGGTGATTGTGAAATTCTAGTTGAATTATTATTGATGAATTCATGTTTTGGATTTTGGTATGATCAAGAAGTCCTAACTTGTTAGGATTGAGTGATAAGGTCTGAAATCCTGGAACCTTTGAAGTTTTGGTTTTATAAGGTTTTCTATGTGTTCTACATTGGAACCCTAGCTCATTAGGGTTTGGTGGAATATATGTTTCCACATTGGAACCCTAGCACATTGGGGTTTGGTAGAATGTGTGTTCTACATTGGAACCCTAGCTCCTTGGGATTTGTTGGAATGTGTGAGAAAGACCCTTATAGTGTCTTAGAATGTTTTCTTTTGTATGTATGTGTTTGTGTGATCAAACCCTAGTGCAATCAAAATGATTGTGTGTCTAACTCTTATTTGACATTGTTGTGAAGTTGGGTTTGAAAATCCTAGGTTAGTCTAGGTCAAGATGTATTAATGTTATTGGACATATGATATGCTTATGAATTCCTAGATATGTGTTGACCTAGTCATTAATGGTCATGAGTTTTAGGATCTAATGGAAGTCCTTTTTAGAGATTCTAGGATGGTGATATCTGAAAAAAATATATGGTGTTGTAGCTAAACCCTAGTGAAGTAAAATTATCTATTATGTGTGATATAATAATCTAAAATATATTATATAATTGTTGAAAATGAAAATCTAGAGTTTTGCAGTTAAATCCTAGTGGTGACATTGTCTAGTATGAAATATAACAATATGAGATTTATGTATGTAATGATTGTTGAGTTTGTGAAAATTGAATTCTAAGGTTTTGGAATTAAACCTTAGTCAAAGTAAAATCTCCAGAACATGATGAATTGATATTTGTATAAATATTGGTGAATTTGTGAATTATAGGAGAAATCTTTGATGAATGGAAACTATATAATTTCGGATTTGAGAAGAAATTGTTGAAATTTGAATTTTTGGTTGAGTATGTTGATTGCTCGGAAATCTATGGTTTAAAACTAACCTTAGTAGTAGTTTTTCATGTTAGTGACTAATTGATGGTTGATTGAAAATATATGGGCTTGTAACTAACCATAGTGGAAGCTGGTTAGGTTTATGACTAAGTTGTGATTGACTTTGATTGATTTGTTTGTATGAAATCTAGGGTTTATATGAATCCCTAATGAGAAGTCTAATATATGTATTTTGAAAGGGTGTTAGATGCTTTGGAGATCTATATTTGTTTTGAATTGTTTCTAAGGTTTTCTATATGTTGTAGTATGATATGTCATACCTTTGGAAGACACATTGAAACCATAGATGGAATGAATGATCTTATGAAGGATTGTAGGGTGTAGAAAGTCCCTCGAAAGATGTTGAAGAGTATATGTCTCTTGTTTTTAATTAAGTTTGGGTATCTGATATATATAATGATGAAATTATTTCAAGATTCTGATATGGATAAAATCATGCTTCTTTAGATTTGGTTTTACTTTCTATCCAAGCTATGAAAGTACATAATCTTCAACTTGGTGAAGATACTCGATGTGACAAGAAAGTTGTGCTAGTACACAATCTTCAACTTGGTGAAGATGCTCGCAAGTTGTGCAGGTACACAATCTTCAACTTGGTGAAGATGTTCGGTGTGACAAGCATGATGAGGTTGATGATAACTCTGCTGAAATGGTTGGAAGCCACGAAAGATTCTTCAATGTCAAAAATGAAGAAGTTGATCTCCCAAAGGAAGCATGAATAGAAGAGAACTCCCTAAGATTAAGAGGGAGTCTAGATAAAGAGGTGCTTCCTGGTTGAGAGGGATGGCATAGCTTGGTATTAATTGAAGAATGAATTTCAAAGTATATTATTGTTGCATGAGAAGTAGGAAGGAAATCATATGATCGAGGAATATTTTGTAAAATCTTTGGTTGATAGTCCTACTATAAATTTGAGAGGAACATCTATTGTCTAAAAGACCCCAAAGATTTGTATTTGATTATGTATATGTGAAAGTTATTATTGATTCGGGTTGTGTTTGTATAGGTGAGTCTCTCGAAGGAAAGCATGCCCATTACCAATCAGTTTGATTGGGAGAGATTGGTATTTCCGGATCTGTTAAATCAAGGGGTGTTGAGGCTTTGCGAGTGAAGCATTTCCCGGGGATACATCTAGCCGACACATTGTGTTGATGTCTAGAAGTTTGAAAGGTGGTCTTAATCAAATAGATTTGTTTTGGATACACACCTGGATTTTTGGGTCAATGGTTAGAAAGTCAGCTTGAGGGTACCTAAAGGGGCTAAAATATTGAGTCCATCTTAGTCCCACCTGCATAGATTTCTCTGGTCAAGAATCTAGTCCATGAGATTGCGGTGCCTAAACTATTGAATGACTATTTGGATAGAGTGCCTTGGTCATGAATCTAGTCCATGGCATTGTGGTGCCTAGAGTTATTCATGGTTCATATAGTTTGAGCTCTTCCATTGTATATGTATATTATGAATACCTCCCTAGTTAAGAGGGAGTGTTGGAAAAAGTAAATATGTTCAGTCTTCAATAATGTACTTGAGTCATCGTGTAATGTACTTGTCAAAAGAATAAAGAAAAGAATTTTTATTATTATTGTTGTGACTTATTAAAGCATGGGTTTCATCCTTGGGTCACCATGTTTTAATTCAAAGTCCCCATTGAGGAATTCTAGGATTTATTTTGAGTCTATAGAATTATTGTACATTTAAAGAGACCCTTCTTGGTCTTTTGAATCGTGTAAAAAGGTTAAGTGAGTCAAATATGAATTATGGAACCTCCACATCATGTCAACCTAAGGGGAAATCAAGTTGGCCTTAGGCCCTATTCAAACCGACAAGAAGCCTATAAAAGTAAGGACATAAAATTTATTTGGTGCATCACTTCTCATTCTCTCTCTACTAGGCAGAAGTACGAAAATTTGTTTGTTGGGCAGAAGTGTGAAGTAGGAACCTGGGAAAATATGTTTCCAAGAAACCAAAGTGAATGCGAGTTTGGGTGAGTCTAAGGAGAAAAGAAAAATTAAATTTTGGTGGTGGTATCACACTGTTTCATGCCCTGGATTAGGAGATCGAAGTCCTCCAAGTTGGATTGTTCCCAAAATCTGTTGCCTGCTGCAGGTTGCTACATAAAATTAGTTTTTGGGAAGAGGTCAATCTTCTAGAGGTTGAATTAGTGTGGAGGGAAGGTCTGATTAAGGTCTAGGGTGAGGAGTCTCAAAGAATAATATTGAAAGGATGAATTAATTTGATTGGGTTTTTCCCTCAAGGGGGTTTTTCCCTAGCATGTGCCTACATCTTTTGTTCATTTTCTTATGTGTTGCTTCTTTTGGTAATTGCTTGATGAACTAAAGAAAGAATATATAAATAATCGTAATAATAAGAAACATCACAAGTAATTATTAAGATCAAGAAAATCTTTACTGCCTTTTTTATTTTCCAACATGGAGGTTGGTAGGTTGGGATGGTCACCAGGGGAAGTGGTCTGTCAGGAAAGCCGACCCCGACTGTGTTGGAGGTCGAGAAGTCGGGATTATCACCAGGGAAAGTTGTATGTCATGGAAGTTGACCTCGACTAGGTAAGAAGTCAAGAGGTCGTGAGTCGGGTGTGGGTTGTCTTAGAAGTTTTTCACTTTGAGTGGAGGATGACCCGACTTGATGGTGGGCCCACTAATCACTGCAGCTAATGGTAGACTACCATGTGGCAGCTTGTTGATGTGACCAAGGGGAGTGGAGCACACTTTGAAAGGCTAATTCTCTCGGTTTGTAGCTTAGATTAGGGTGAAGTTATATGTCACCAGATTTATTTTGACGAGATTAAAGTAATGGTGATGATAGCTTTGGGTTTAGAGGATTTCTATGAAAGTCGAAAATTTTATACCTTATCATTATAACAATATTTTGAGGGTCGGGTATTGAGAGTGACTGCCTCCTGGTCATGTGTTTGAAAATGGGGTATTTTTATAGGTGGTATCAAAGCATGGTTCAACACTTGGACTGAATGGGCTAGGTCATATGTTGATTTTTAGAAAATTATCTAATAAGTTGTTTAGGTGTTAAAATCCAGTTAAAAAGAATTGACTATAAGTTTATGCATGTTGATGAATTATTGTTTGATGATGTTATGACCATACTGAGATGGTTGTTATGAGGAAGCTAATACATCCATGGTAACCCCTTTATTTTATGATTGTTTAATTATTATAAAATGTCTAACAATGTGTGTGATTGACAACACATTGCAAGTAGCCTAAAATAGAGGGTGCAAATATGGTGACATGGATGGTACAATATAGTTCAGACCAATCAAAAAAAGTGAATGGTTTAGGGCTAATGAAGAAGAGAGATAAGTCAACCAACTGGGAGGGAATCACTCTTCGAATTTGTTGGAAAGCTTGAGAAGCATAAGGGTTGAAGTTAGGAGCTTCAAGGAAAATAATGAGAAGTTGGTGAGAGCTCAACAATGGTAGTCCAGGATAAATGTAGTCCTTCTACAAAATCTTTCAGATTTACAAAAGCATAGAAAATATGATGAGAGGGTCAGACATAGAGGCAAGAGGAGCCCTCAGGAACCTGAAGGTAGCAGGTCAAGGAAGAGGCATAGGCCTGAAAGCGAAGACACAGTGTTAAGAGGTGCACCATTAAGCACACCTAGAGGTGGGACCAACACTCATGTGCATGGGACTAGAAGGCCATTTAGCTCTACTACTAGAAGGCACTATCATTATTATCACCTTCACCATCTGTAGAAGAGGAAGGAAAGGACTATATGTTGGGGGAGTTTAGGAAGACCAAGCCACCCACATTTGATGGAGATATGAAGAAATAAGAAGAAGCAGAAGCTTGGTTGTTGGGAATGAAGAAGTTTTTTAGAATTCATGATCATTCTGAAAACTTGAGAGAAAGGATTGCCAATTTTAGTTTAAAAGGGAAAACATACATATGGTGGGAGAAATTAAAGAACGTCTGAGGCATTCTTGAGAAAGAGGTGAATTGGGAGGAATTCAAGAAACTCTTTAGAGAGAATTATCTATCTAAGCATTACTATGATGAAAGAACTAAGGATTTTTATGAACTCAGGATGGGGAAGATGATGAATGATGAGTATATAACCAATTTTTTAGAGTTGTTGCGGTATGTACCTTACCTCAAGGAAAATAAGGCAAAGATTCAGAGGTTTTGAAGTGGTCTTCCCATAGTATTTAGGGATAAGTTTGAGTTGTTGGAGCTATAGGATGTAGTCAACAAATTAAAGAATTGTTTTGAGAAGGCCAGACATAAACCAAAAGCTAAGGGCGTAAGGAGGAAGAGAGACAACACTAATAAGGCAAGGACCTGGCCTAAGAAGCATGATAAGAAGAATGAAAATAAACAACAAGCTTTTGTGAAGCGATTTCAGCAGAAACTAAGCTATTTTGATAAACAAAATGCACAACAGGGTTTGGTAGTGAAACAAGGAGTAGAAATGAAGGAAACTCTACAATGTTGGGCGTTTGGGGAAAACCATAGACAGAAATATTTCCCACACTAGTGCAGGGGCAAGATGAAAAATTTATAATATTCAGGAGGCTCGAATAGTGGGAGAAGTGGCTCAAAGTTTGACCAGGATCTATGTGGAAGTAGACAATTGGCAAGCGGATCATTAAGCCTCCATCATTAAGATGGAAGATAAGCTAAGTGATCATGATGTTTCAATTTTAATGGATCCTAGTTGCAATTGTAGCTATATCAACCCAGAAGTCGTAGAAAAATGTAAAGTAATTACAGAGTAGCATGAGGAACCGTGGTTGGTTTAGTTGGCAACTGGAACCAAAAGGCAAATTAATCATTGGGTGAGATCTAGTAAGTTTGAGCTTGATGGAATTCCCACATCGGCCCACTTAAACGTGTTTTTGTTAGGGAATTATAGCTTCTTGTTGGGCATGGACTAGTTATACAACCATAGGGCTAAGGTGGATTGATTTAAAAAAGCAGTTGACTGTTTGGATGAGGTCAGGGAGTGAAAACTTCTACAAGGAAAAAGGAAGCCAACATTAGTTAGGATCATTACAGAAATGCAAGATAAGAGGAATTATCAGAAGGGTTGTAATTCTTTTGTGTTCATATTTCTCAGGATAGAGAAAGAAAGGCCAGCGCAGGTCAAGTAGATAGCAAGTTGTTAAAAAGGTACCCGATGCTACAATAGTTCAAGGATGTGTTTCCCATTGAGCTGCTAGGGTTACCTCCTCACAGAGAGATTGACTTCTACATTGAATTGATTCTTGGATCATCACCAACATCCAAAGCATCTTACAGGATGAGTACACCTGAGTTGAAGGAATTAAAGTTGCAGTTGAAGGATATGTTGGATAAAGGGTATATTTGGCCAAGTGTGTCACCATGGGGAACCCAAGTATTGCTTATAAATAAAAAGGATGGGATCCTTTGCCTTTGTATTGACTACAAGAAGCTAAAAAAAAGTGACTATTAAAAATCGATATCCATTGCCATGGATAGATGATCTATTTGATCAGCTGTAAGGCAAAACAATTTTCTCCAAGATAAATTTGAGGTATGGATATCATCATATGTGTATTAAAGAAGAAGATATTCACAAGGTGCTTTCCGGACCTTGTATGGCCACTATGAGTTTTTGGTGGCACCATTTGGGCTTACTAATGCCCCTGCCACTTTCATGCATTTAATGAACAACGTATCGTGTTCTTACTTGGACAAGTTCGTTATTGTATTTCTGGATGACATCTTAGTTTATTCAAAGACAAAAAAAGAGCATGAGAAGAATTTGGAAGTAGTCTTATAGCTGTTGTGGGACCATAAGTTTTATGCAAAGCTCAATAAGTGTAACTTTTTCCAACCTCATATACATTATTTGGGACATGTTGTCTCCAAGGAAAGGATCTCAGTTGACTTAGAGAAGATCAAGGCTATAATGGCATGGCCCGCTCCAAGGAATGTGAATGAGGTCAAATAGATCATGGGATTATCATGTTATTACAAGAGAATCATTGTAAATTTCTCCAAGATTGGGCATCCTATTTAAACATCGCAAAGAAAAGGAAAGATGTTTGACTGGATAATGGACTATGCAACAAGCTTTGAGTAGCTAAAGCAACTACTCACAATTGCACCAGTGCTAAAGATTTCAAACCCTGGTAAGGATTTCATGGTTTGCACAAATGCATGCAAGGAAGGACTCAGTGGAGTCTTGATGCAAGAAGTACAAGTAGTTTCATATGATTCCTGGAATCTTAACAAGCATGAGGTGAACTACGTCACTCATGACTTAGAGTTGGAAGCCATCATTCATGCACTAAAGATGTGGATGCATTACCTCATTGGTAGGAAGCTTACTCTTATGATAGATCACAATGGACATAAGTATCTATTTGAGCAACCCAAGATGAATGCAAGATAGGATAGGTGGTTAGCCACAATCAATGAGTTTGATTTTTAAATCAAGTACATCAAGGGAAAATAAAATAGAGTTTTTGATGCACTCACCCAAAGAATTTAGTTAAACCATTTAGCAGTCATAAGCTCCTACAGAAGAGACTTGGTGGATAGGATCAAAGGTGCATCACATCATGATGAAAAGTATCAACAAATGAAAGAGAATTTGTTACAAGGCAATGAGGATAAGGGGTATCACCTCACTGATGAGAACTTAACTTGATTTAAGAGAAGAATTTATGTGCCAAGTGATGAGAAGTTAGAAAATCTTATCATCAAGGAGTTTCATGTCAAGCCTTATTCAAGCTATCTGGGATACCAAAAGACACTTTCAACCAATAATATATTTTATTATTGGTTGAATTTGAAGAAAGGAGTGGATGATTTTGTGGCCAAGTGCATAGAGTTTCAACAAGTAAAGTTTGAATGTAAACATCCAACAAGGTTATTGCATCCCATTTCTATTCCAGAATGGAAATGGGAAGTAATTACTATGGATTTCATCTCAGATCTTCCACAGAATTCTAAGAAACATGATGCAATCATGGTATTTGTTGATAGATTGAGAAAGGAAACTTATTTTGTGGTAGTAAAAACCACTAAGTTAGGTAGTGAGGTGACACATATATTCATAAAAGAGATTGTGAGGCTCCATGGTATTCCCAAGAAGATTGTTTCAGATGGAGATGCCAAGTTTACTTCCAAGTTTTGGAAGGATTTGTTTATCAATTTGGGGATAAAATTAGCATTCAGTATGACATATCATCCAAATACAGATGGATAAAATGAGAGGACTAATAAGATCCTTGAATACATGTTGAGAATGTATGTATTGCATCAAACCAAGAAGTTGGAGGAATACCTTCCATTGGTGTAGTTTTCTTACAAAAATGGGTATCAAGAGTCCATAAAGATGAGTCCATTCGAGTCTTTGTACAAAAGGAGTTGTAATACTCCTATCAACTAGAGTGATCCGGTGAACAGGGTCTTTATTGCGCTTGATATGCTAAAGGAAATGGAGCGACAAATTCAAGTCATCAGACAAAATTTAAAGGTGGCATAGGATAGGAAAAAGAGTTATGTTGATAAGAAAAAGTTGCATAAGGATTTTCAAGTTGGGGAACATGTGCATTTAAGGATCAAACTAAAGAAGAGTTACTTGAGAATTGGGAACTGTGCCAAGCTGGTACAATGATATGGTGGGCCTTTTGAGATCCTTGAGAGGATTGGACCGGTGGCCTATAGGCTGGCCCTACCTCCTACAATTAGAGTTCATGATTTTTTTCATGTTTCTTTTATTAAAATATATGTGAAGGATTCTAATCATGTACTTGATTGGTATGTGCTACAAGTGGAACCAGAGGGGCAGTTATAGCCAAAACCAATATGCATTCTAAACTGGAGGAGTCTCATGCTCCAGAATCAAACCATAGAGAAATTCAAGGTGCAGTGGAAGCACTTTGGTTCTGAGGAGGCCAATTAGGACCTGGTTGATGCCATGAAGACAGCTTATACTTTTTTGTTTGCTGGTTAAGGAAAGTGTTCATAGGTTTATGTAAAATATTGTATGAGTTACAAGTATGAAGCTCCACAGACAATATGTGATTGTTATTTTGTAATTCTATTTGAGAATGTTTCTCGTCTTTGTATATAAGGACAGAGAACATCAAGGATAGTGTTCCCTCAAGGGGGAGGGATCTGTAACAGACCAGCCCACAAATGGATGGATATTTCCATGTAAATACATGATTGTAGGTACATTTAAAGTTAAAAAAAAAGGGTTGAGTAAGGGACACAGATTCTAAAAATGTATTGAGGGAGGTCAATTGCTTGGGAAATTCAGCTTACTTGTTGCAGGAAGAAAACTGGATAGTTTGGACAACCATTGAAGGTCAGTGGTTGAGCTTTAAATGCCCTGGAATGGTGTGTTGCAGAGATGGTTGTTGTAAATTTATGAACTGTAAGCAAGGGACAAAGCCCATGTTGGATTGGGAAAACACAACAAGTCAACTAGGATGCAAGGCATGAAAAAAAAGGAGAGATTGTGTGAAGAATGATAAGGGGAAGAAAAACCTTCGTTTTTCAAAGTGAGGAAAAATAATGTGGGAGAGCAGTGGTAGAAGGATAAATAAAGGAAATAAACTCTCATGCACAAGCATATCGCACCAAGGAGCAGAAAAGGGAATCTCTTGTGAACGAGCAGGAAAACAGGGAGACTTGAAATCAACATGAAAAGGAGCAGCGTACAGTGTGATGTGCACACAGGGAGAAATGAGCAGAGGGAGATCGACTGGAAAAAAACATTAGCAAATAAGATTTTTGTTATTCCTGGTAAAAAACAACAAGTTCAAGTGTTGGGAGGAATCTGACTTCTTCCTTTATTCTCAAGGTGTCATCATCCTTAGGTGAAGTAATAGGAGCACTAGAGGAGTTCTCCTTCAGGTGAGGGTAAATCTTTGGATACCTCAGGGGGCTGCAAGGTGGAGATGGCGTTCTCTAGATTCCCTTAACAATTTGGGGTGGAGGTTTAGACCTTGGATTCCTTGTAAAGGAAACTATGGAGGTCTCCATTTCTTGTCATTTAACAGTGTGTTTTGGATTCCCTTAATTGGGTGGAACCACTCTATTGCATGCTACCAAGGTGGAGGTGAGACCTCTGGACTCCCTAGAGTATGTGGGTGTGTTTCTGGATGGCTAGAGAGAGAGGAGGTTGTAAGTCTAAGGAATCCCTAAACTTGGCCGATTTGTATTGATTAGTTGAAGGGCGGAAGCACTAGACCTTTGGATTCCCTGTTTATTGATGATCATCATTTGTTAGATGAAAGGTATAGGCAACAGGCCTCTAGATTTCTTGAATACAACTTACTATCGAGTAGCTGGTGGGTGGAGGTAGGAGGACCTCGAGAGTCCTTATTTCAGCTGACAAATGTTGATTATTCCCTTGATCAAGACCACCTCAGTCCCTTGGGATCTGACTTGGGGGTGACAATTGTAAGTAGCTTGGCTACAACTGTCTACGATTGGGTGGAGAGTTGAAGTCCCAAAGTTAGTCACCCGTCAAATGTATTAATTAAAGATAAGTTCTTATGTGTAACCTTGTATGATATCATGGTTGATTGTTATGATTCTAAGTTGGTTACATGTTTGTTATATACAAATTATGTATGTGATTGGCATATGGTTATATGTAATGTGATCTTATAATCCTTTGTCAATTGATATGAATGAATTGCAACTCCTTAAGTGATAATTGTATAATGAAGCTAGATAGGGGCAAGGAGGACATGTCTTTATACTGTTAGAATAACACTGGTGTTGGAATGACTAAGAAGGTCAATGAGCCTTTAGTGGGCAATTTATTGTTTTAATACCTTTATGGAATGAACGAGAGATATGAGAGATGTAAGGTCTTTGGTTTTTGAGCTTATTGGGTTAGTTAAGGGAGTCAAATTTCTTGGTTGATAGCTTTGTCAATTATTTAGGTTCTTGGAGAAAAATCCTCTTGTTATTGACCCTTTTTGATAGTTTTTTGAGTTCTTGTGGGGCCTTGTAAGTTCCCTTAGTTTTAGGGATGAGGGGTGCATCCATTTCATTTAGGAACCCCAAGAATTACCCATCGAAGTTGCCTCGGAACATGACCTCTGGAAGTTGTTAGAATGCTATAGAATTCAATGAAAATCACTTAAGTCACAGCAGGTCGGGAGCTAAGACCATACTAGGTCGGAGTTGGGAGGTTGGGATGGTCACTGGGGTAAGTGGTCCATCAAGGAAGTCGACCCCAACAAGGTTGGAAGTTGGGAGGTTGGGATAGTCGTCAGGGAAATTTTTCTATTGAGGAAGTTGACCCCGACTAGGTCGTAGGTTGGGATGCTGGGAGTCAGGGTCGAGTTAACTTATAATATTTTCACTTTGATCAGAGGCCAACTTGACCTTATGGTGGACCCACTTATCATTGCAGCCAATGGTAGACTTGCACATGGTATCTTGTTGATGTGGCCAGGGCAGTGGATGTTATATACCTAGGGGGTAATATGGGGTACCGAGGGAGGTACCCAAGGTAATAATGTAATAATGGGATGGGCCATAGTAATAAATAAGGTGGTTAACCCATGTCATGTAAGGGACCACAAGTAGTTAATAATAATGTAATGGGCCCATGGTATTAGTTGATGGTATGAGTAAACCATGGTATTGATGCATGGTATTGTATGTATGAGGCCTATATAGAGGCTAGAGACTCCACATGGAGGGATATGAAGAGAAATAGTCTTGTATGAACAAGCATATGGCTTGTGGAGTGTTCTCCTTCCTTAAGGAGTGAATGTATGGTGTTGCCCTACCATAAGGGTTTGATATTAATAAAGAAGCATTTCTATCTATTTCTATCTTGTTATTCTTGGGTTATTTCTATTATCCTAATATCTTTGGGTTAGATCTACAACAATTGGTATCAGAGCTACAACAAGTGGTATCAGAGCTACAACAAGTGGTAAGAGAAACATGAAAAATAAGTCTCCACTTTTGTGCCCAAGAAAGTGCTCTGATACCACTTGTTGTAGCTTTGATACCACTTGTTGTAACTCTGATACCACATGTTGTAGCTCTGATACCACTTGTTGTAGATCTAACCCAAGAATATATGAAAATATAAGTCAATAGAAATAAACCCAAGAATAACAAGATATTCATAGATAGAAATGCTTCTTTATTATCAAACCCTTATGGTAGGGCAACACCATACATTCACTCCTTAAGGAAGGAGAATACTCCACAAGCCATATGCTAGTGCATACAAGAATACTTCTCTTCATATCTCTCCATGTGGAGTCTCTAGCCTCTATATAGGCCTCATACATACAATACCATGCATCATTACCATGGTTTACTTCATACCATCAACTAATACCATGGGCCCATTACATTATTATTAATTACTTGTGGTCCCTTACATGACATGGGTTAACCACCTTATTTATTACTATGGCCCATCCCATTATTACATTATTACCTTGGGTACCTCCCTCGGTACCCCATATTACCCCCCCTAGGTATATAACAGTGTAACCTACTTTAAAAGGCTACTTCTCTTGATTCGTAGCTTGGATTGGGATGAAGTTATATGTCACCGGATTTGTTTTGACGAGATGAACACAACGGTGATGATAGCTTTGGGTTTAGAGGAGTTCCACAAAAGTAAAAAAATTGTATACCCCATTGTCAGAACAATATTTTGAGGGTCGGGTATTGAGAGTGACCACATCTTGGTCATGTGTTTGAATAAGGGGTGTTGTTACATTGTCTTTTGAACTTATCAATTTCATTTTTACCAGATATATATTTTTTTGTATCCCACCCACCACTTCTTTCTTTTCCTTAACAACCAAAGCATTGCATATTGGTTCTTCTATATTTGTATTTCCCTAAGGATTCTTATATTAACTTTAATGTAGAATTTAACCATTGAATAATAGAATCAACTTCAGAAAATTTATTATCTATTTCATGCAATATGTTTATGATATCAAGATGTACATCAACTATATAAATTGTTTCACATTGATGGAAAAGAAATAAGTGAGTTTTGGCTTCATCTATCTTATCAATTATGGTGTTTGATATTTTACCCTTATTCTAAAATTATAATCTTCATGAATATCATAGGGTTTTACTATGTCAATTGGATTTATAATTAATGAATGGGAGGAGTGATTGTTAAGCTCTCCACCTAGATTTAATTCCTACAAATAAATCATAAAAAATATTTTTTTCTTTTTCTTTTCCATTTACTTGTCTTTCGAATTTATTTTCACAACACCTCTTTAACCAATATATAAAAATTTAATACCATAAAATAACTTATAACATCTAAAATTTACTCATTTATATATTTAACTTATCTTACTCTAAAATCCCATACAATTTCTTTACATCACATTTTCCCTTTCAAGTATTCACATCTATAAATAATTATAGATGGTTGTGTATTGACCCTAACAATTTCTAATATAACCTAAGTTCTATTTACAAAAATACCATGTTATACAATTTCTTTACATCACGTTTTCCTAACAAGTATTTACATCTATAAATAATTATTTTGCAATGACAATAACAATTCTAAAGTAACACTATATGTAGCATAAGCTCCCTTTGCAAAAGTACCATGTCATCTCAAAACAATGATAATCATCATTTGATTGGATTTGAAAGGAATACCCACAAAAAACTATTTGGAAGCCTTGCCATGTGGTGACTCCATTTCTCTTATAAATGAGAAAGCCAACCTATGATATTTCGAGATCTATGTTATAATTTTAATAATTCTAAATTTACTTATGTTTATATATTTCTAATATAATAATTAATTATAAAATAAAAGGAAAAATAAACTAATTAACTATAAGATGTAACTGGAATAAAATGTGAAAATGGAAACTTTAAGAAAAATAGGAGTTTGCTCTATTCTTCTCATATTCATAATGAGATACACAAAGAAATGCTAACTCATTAGGTAGAAAACTCTCCTTTACACAGTTCATTCCTTTGTGTAAATCAACTAATATATAATTAGAATATTTAGTCACCCTGCAATGAAGATAATATTAAATTTAATAATAAAACGAAATTACCATCCGGCCATAAATCTGCAAAAAGTTAACATTTATTATTGCGCAGATAGAGTTTTTAGATGTTACCATTGAGAAACACTAATATATGATTTGATATTGCCAGGTATACACTGCGTGAATTCTCTAATAGAACTTAAAATTAACTTAACTAAATACTACTAGTGTCTACGAAACCTCCATTAAAAAAAGAATGTTCAATATACGAACTATGAATGACATTCTTGAATACTTGCAACTATATTCTGTTTATCAGTAACCATTTAAAAATGCATATTCAAAACTCTAAAATACACCTTTTAATGAGCAAAACCAAAAAGTATAATTTATTAATCTTGAAAACCGAACATATTTCTTTTTTATTTTTTAAAGTGGGGTGGTTAATGGACATTGGGTGTCCGTTACATTCACTGATTTTTCAAAGACGTTTTGGAGATTTCATCCCGTGATCTTCTAACCGGTTAGGTACTTAGCAACGAGACCAACTGAGCTAACCCTTAGGGTTACCCCCTCCTACTTACAATCATAAATAAAATTAATATGAAATTAAAATATTTTATTTTTGAAAAACATAAAATAATTTTCTTTTATTACTATTTTTCAATTTGTTGATGTAAGTATTATTTTATTAATTTTTAAATGTAAATATTAAGAGACAATCTCCTAATGCTAAGATATAGATTTTTTTTTAAGATACCATTAGAGTTTTGAAATATTATTTTTTAAATATTAAGAAAAACGAAGACTTCATGTGAGTTGTGTATAAAACTCATTTATTTGCGTGACAAAAAAACTCAAATTAGTATATAAAATTCTCGTTTTTAAATTTCAATGTATAATATATTTAAAAACATACATACTCTTAACTATTAAAACCATTAGCCCACGGGGCTTTGGATTGACGATGAATGGGTGCACTGTTAAGGCACTACTTGTGATAGGTCACCGGTTCAAATCCCTCATGGGTACTTAGGTTAGTCTTAACGTAGAAAAAAACTATTAAAACCACTCCATTCACAAATAAATAAATAATTTTTTATATTAATAATATTTATAAACTAAATAAAATATTAAATTCAATAACACTATGCATATAATAAATATAATTTTGATATTTTTTATTTGCAGTAATAATTCATTTGCCGGATAATCTAGGTTTTACAATTATTTATGTAATATAGATAAATATTTATTTTATATAATAAATAAATATATTAATATTAAAAAACTAAATAATTTAATATTATTAGAGAAATTAATATTAAATAAGAAATTCTAAAGATTATATAAGATTGTAAATTGATAAATAGTGTTATTGTTTGAAAATTATTAGTAACATATGAAACTGTATGTTATAAATTAGTCTAGATTTATCTTAACTTTCTATTTATCGTAGAGAGGGATCAAACTTTTTTTCACTCTAAAAGAGGATTGCATCTCAAGAGATTTGATTGTTCTCGAGGCTTGGTAGATCCGAGTTAAGATGGATCCATTTTAGTTTAATTTCCCCTTTAAATAGGGTATATTCCACATGAATACCATGGGTCATTTTTATTTTATTTTATTTTATTTGTTTATTTATTTATTTTATTTATTTTTCCTCAAAAAGTAAAATGTTTATATTACATTACAACATTTATACCATAGTGGGCTAGAGAATGCCTATGAACACAATTATAAACAAGTTACAACATTTATAGCATAGTGGGCTAGAGAATGCCTCTAAACACAATTATAAACAAGTGTTGGAAGACAAAGTAGTCACTGAAAAGGATGGAAATGCAAACTAATAATGGTTAAGAACAAATTCATTACTATAGTCCTACATATTATAATTGCTAATAATGATGCAAAATGAATGTTTTCCAATTAAGAAATTACTCAATAGTTTCCACTTTTTTTTGTTGGAAGTTTGTTGCCCATGAGAAACATCTATTAGGGGCATTTCAAGCTAGCTTTGTTTGGAATAATAAGCATCAAAACAATTAGTTCATTATACATCGTGTTTTATTACATATCATGGTTTATCCATACCACATGTATAAAAAAAATATAAGTCACTCTACAACACATTATTCTATGTCATTCTTTTTAATTAATCAATTTAATTAAAAAATAAAAAGAACCTAAGAGCCTAACTAATTTGGAGATAAATCTCAACCATTGATTTATGTATACTACTATGAATATTCTAGAATATTTCATGGAGGTTAAATCGCAACCATCCACCTCATAATTGTTAATAACTAAATTAAAATTTTGGAAACCCCTTTTCCAAAATAAACATCCTAATCTTAGTAATAACTATCTTTGTCTATTTTAAGATACACTAATAAAGAAAATTATTTTTGTGTATTTTAATACGCAACTTCCATTATCTTAACTTTTAATGGAATGACAATTATTCTAAATTGTTAAGAAATTATGGTGTTTTTTTTTTTTTTTTTTGAATTTGTACATGAAAATTATACATTGTTTTAAAAGGTAAATTTTCAAGAGATTGTGATTTTAGTTATTTAAAATATATTTGTGAGTGTATAAATGAATTTAATATTTGAAAAAATATGAAACATTAAAATTGTTTAAATGAAGCTTATGATATTTTGGATTGATGGTGAATGGGTGTACTGTTAAGACACTCCTTAAGATAGGTCATTGGTTCAAATTTATGGGTGTTGAATACGCCCCTCTAATAACTTTAATTAAATTAAGGTAACATTCAAGAAATACTTGTGTCTATAAAGTACCGTGATTGCAAGACCAACTTCAACACATTCAAGAACAACAACCAAGTAGCCTCACAAACAAACGAAGAAATCGACAATCCCTTAATCGTAAGATTATATGATCTAGAATCCATGAAAGTAAAGCTGCTAGGTTTCCTGGTGGAATTTCTCTTTGTTAGGAGCCTTGTGGAAATACAAATAGCCCCCAAATATCTCATCTAATCCTTCTCTAGACATAACATGTAACAACCCATGGATGATTTTCCATGTAAAAAGATATAAGACCAAGGCCATGGGACATGTATTCCAAGCTGAATGTTGGGAAAAATATCCTAGTGGGTGTCACTTTCAGTTTATTTATGGCTAAGGAAATTGGCAAAGGCATTAGTAAAGGAAAATAGGCATTAATTGACATATTATTTATGAAATAAAGTAAAATAGGTGAAAAGGAAGGTGAAGAGACACATATTTGCATCAAGAGTAAATTGAAGGAAAAATGAAGGAAAATGAAGAGAATAGAGGCCTCAATTGTAAAAAGGATTCTGAGGATCAATAGCTAATATTTTTGTCAGTTCAGTTTTGGAGTTCTCTTTCATTCTCTCATTCTCTCATACTCTTGCGCAGTTAGAGCATTCATGGAGCATGCTTGGAGAATTCTAGTTTCACTTGGATTTGGAGAAAGAATGAAAAGGAAAGCAGGAAAGCACAAGGGAAGAGTTGGATCAACAACTACAAATGGATTTATTTGCAAGTAACAGGTTGCATGTGTGATTTCCTTATGGATGCATAGTATGTGCACGCGATTTTTTGGTTTTTTGTTATCATTGGCATGGAGATTTCCCTAGATTGATAGTGGTTTTAGCCTTGCCTTGCTATTTCTTGGATAACCATGGTGTTGTGGGGTTTTCCAATTGATTGTTTTTCTCATTAGTGCTCATAATTCCTTATGGTTGTGCATTGGAACAAACGATTTGGAAGCCTGGAACAACTTGAGTTGAGTCACTAGCCCTAAAGCCTAGGTTGGGACAAATTCTCTGGAGCCCATGGTGGGTTGAGATACATCCCTGGAGTTGGGTTGGAAAAATGCTCTGGAGCCCTAGAATCCCTAGAAGGTTGTGCGTTGAGTTACTAGTTCCTAGAGCCCTGCATAGCTTGGCTAGAGACCGATTTGGTTGGTGTTAGTGATGTCTGACTGTGAGGTGGAATCACTGGTTGAGGCTTGAGGCAGTTGGCCTTTGGAACCCTTGGTTTGGTTTTGTCTCGGCTTATTCCATGTGATCCCACATTCATGCTTGGAATATGATGTGGGGGTGATTGGATGAAAGAGATATTTGGTTCAACCCAATCTATGGTCAGGTGGTATGTGGAAGTCCCTGACTTAGTTGGTATTTTCATATATTAATAAGAGTTATTTTTTACTATGATTCATGGATAGTTGTAGTGATTATGTTGGTGATATTATGGTTGAGTTTCCATGGCTTCTATGATGGTTATTTGCTGGTTATACGTTGGTTATATGATGTAGATTTTCTATGGCTCTTGACATGTTTGATGAATATATGAATGGTTGATGAATGCATGGACTAATAAGTGCTATTGCAACTATCTAGAGAGGGTTTAGAGCCTTCTAAGCAATTCTCAAGTGAAGACTATCAGTTTATGATCAAATATGCATTCATGACTAGGAGGTTACATATTTACCATGTGTTTGACGAAATGTCTGCTAAGTACTAGGCATATCTAGGTCAAGATCTTGTTGAAGTTTGAATGTTTGGCATTGTGTAACTTATGCTTCTAGAAAGTTTCAAGAAGTTATGGGTAGTGGTAGGGAGGATGGAATGAAAAGGTGGCACTAATCCTGGGACCACATGCTCCATACTAAAGATTTTGTGTCACAACAACATTCATACATTTTTGTGTGTGCGGTTGGAGGCCTTCAACCACACCCATGCATTTCCATGCATGCGGTTGGGGGTTAAGTTGTGAGAAAAGCGACCACATATTAGGGTTTGGTCACCTGTGGTGGTCCTTTGGCCCCTGAGTGTCTTGTAGCCTTGAGGGAAGATGTGATTTGTCAGGTTGTGGTCAGTTGGTAGGCCCCACTTCCATAAATGGAGCTTGGAGGTCGGTTCACATCATAGTAACTCTTTGTCTTATGGTTACCCTGGCATGCCAATGGAATTGGGTAGATGTGGGTAGCGTGGTTACAAGGTGGTATCAGAGCTAGTTTCCGTTCTCTTTAGGTTATATATAATACCATACTGAGTGGTATAAGAGCATCCAGGTTCAAACACATGGAGTAGATGTACATGGTTATGCATGCATCGTGGTGGTCATTATGCAGTTTGTGTCATCATGATGTTGTTGGTATGTTAAGATGTTGATACATTGTTGGCCGAGATGGAGCAGGAGATGCAAATCATTAGAGTAAGGTTGCAACACTGGATCTCAGGGTAAGATCAGATCATAGTATATGTTTGTATGTTGGGAATGCAGGTATTTTGGTTAATGGGTATTATATGCATTATGGTTATATACATGTTTGTCATTCTATTGTTGTTGTGGCTACATGCATAATAGATACTAGTTATTCAACACGGTCATATGCACATGCATCAGACAATCATGAATGGTAGTAACTTGTTATTATATGCATTTGGTCATACATATGATGAGTATGTCATTTCATTTATGATCTTGATGTTATATGTATCATGCTAATCTAGATTGGCATGTGCAGATAGTTGTGGTTATGTTATTCAGGTATGAGTCGATATACTTGTGATATTGTGTCGTATTGATCTGAACTAAATTGTGCAAATGTGATAGCCTCCCCTGAGATACATTGAGGTATGAGTTTGATTATTTCATCTATTTGGTTTTTATAACATGGTGTGTTTATAGGAAATAGACGACCGGGGATGAATAATAGAGTAGTGGACTAATGTTCACAAGACTTCCCTTAGTAGGTCTGACGTGAAATCTACAAAATGAAAAGTGACATGATTATGTGGCATGTTTTTAGGTACGAAATGTATGAGAAATGAAAATCAGTTTTTGGAAAGTGTGGTTAAATTAAGTAGAGATTTAGAGATCAGACCATTATGGTAGTTGCCTCCTTCTACCCTAGAATGGATCATGGAAAGTAAGAAGTTATGTTTACAAGTTGTTTGAAAGCCTGGTTAATTACATGATATGAGCATGTGTCTATAAGATTTCATGAAGGAATGATCTTGTTTTAAGATGGTTGTACTAACAGTATATGTGTTGAGACAACTAATATGCACTTGAGTGCAAGTGGGTGCTAGTTGGAGTATTATGACTAATGATTGTGAGTTGATTATTACCTAGTTGTTAGTCTTGGTAAAGGTTGATTTCAAATTAAAAGATATGATTTCTTGATCTTTGGAACATGTGACTGAAATGTGTGAATGGTTGCATGGAAACATGCTTGGTATTAACATTACAAGATAACAATTGATTTTTTTATATAGCTAACAATTGGGTGATGTGATAGCATATAATAAGACTCAGTTGCAGCAAGGTAAAAGTTAAAAGAAAGGAATTGGGTGAGAATTCCTTTGGCTATGTTTGGAAACTACAAGTCCAGATGAATTAGTGCTTTGCATGAGTATAAGAAGTATTCTTAACCTTGATTTTGTTTGACATTATGTGGATATGTGCTAGATTCATGAACATCTATTTGATAGGTATAACAACTGGGTTTCAGTTATAACTGATTCATCAAGGAATTGGAGTCCCTTGAAAGATGATATATGTACATGTTTAGTTATAGGTTAGTGTGCTTGACACAACAAGGTAAGGTAACTGGTATATTGTTCCCTTTATTTATGCATTGACAGTTGTGTTTTTATAATAGTAAGATGCAAGGAAATCAATATAAAATGAGACTTCCATGAAACCCTGAAGAAGGCTTGGGTTGATATTTCCCTTGGAAGCATTAGGAACCCATGGGGTTGAGTCATGGTGTTTGTTTCTAGTTCGTTCTTTTGATATTCTGTGATTTGTTTGTGTTTGATGTGAAATTTTGTTTATGTTTGAGTTACTAGTTCTTAGAGCCCTAGACAACTTGGGTAGAGACTGATCTAGTTGGTGTTAATGATGACCGACTGTGAGGTAGAATCACTAGTTGAGGGTTGAGGTGGTTGGCCTCTGGAATCCCTGGTTTGGTTTTTTCTTGGTTTATTCCATGAGATCCCATATTCATGCTTGGAATATGGTGTAGGGTGATTGGCTGAAAGAGAGATTTGGTTCAACCCAATCTATGGTCAGGCAATACGTGGAAGTCCTTGACTTGGTCAATATTTTCATATATTAATAAGAGCTATTTTCTACTGCGATTCATGGATACTTATAGTGATTATTTTGGTGATATTATGGCTGAGTTTCCATGGCTTCTATGTCGATTATTTGCTAGTTATATGTTCGCTATATGATGTATATTTTTAATGGCTCTTGACATGTTTGATGAATATATGAATGGTTAATGAATGCATGGAGTAACAAGTGCTATTGCAACTAGCTAGAGAGGGTTTAGAGCTTTCTCAGTGATTCTCAGGTGAATAATATCAATTTATGATCAGATATGCATTAATGACTTGTAACTTACATGTTTACCATGTGTTTGACGAAATGTTTGCTAAGTACTAGGCCTATCTAGGTTAAGATCTTGTTAAATTTTGAATGTTTCATGTAACTTATGCTTCTAGAAAGTTTTAGGAAGTTCTGGGTAGTGGTTTGGAGGCTGGCCCAAAAAGGTGGCATTGATCCCAGGACCACATGCTCTATACTGAATATTTTGGGTCACAACCACACCCAGACAATATTGTGTGTGCAGTTGGAGGCCTTCAACTACACCCAAGCCTTGTCATGCATGTGGTTGGGGGTTAAGTTGTGAGAAAAACATCCCCAACTTAGGGTTTGGTCACCTGTGGTGGTCATTTGGCCCCTGAGTATCCTGTAGCCTTGGGGGAAGTTATGATTTGTCAGGTTGTGGTTAGTTGGTAGGCCCCAATTCCATAATGAAGCTTGAAGGTTAGGTTATATCATAGTAACTCTTCGTCTGATGGTTGCGCTAGTAGGCTGGTAGAATTAAGTAGATGTTGGAGTGGGGTTATAGAACCATCTTCACTCCCAGAGACTTGATTTTATGGGACATTAAGAACATGGACGTGCTAACTCTAATAGCTTCCACGACGTATGTTTCGACGTGGTATATAACATCCTCGATTACATCCATAACATCATGTTTCAATCACCTCAAAAATAGGCAATTGTTAAATACATTAAAAGAAAAACTTCCCTTTACTCTCAAATTCACACATGGAGATGGGTGTCTAAGAAAATACCTGCACAGTGAAATGGAATTCATAATGAAAGGTACCAAGGTACTCTGCTACCTCTTTTGCATCATTTAAATCTAGAGAACCCTATGTAGACAGAAAGAAATAAATTCTACAATAGGTTTGTTTCAACTATTCCAATGGTGATTATATTAACATGAGATGATTCATCTTCATGGATTTTGGTTCTATTTGATATACATGTGTAAAAATATACACTAATAATCTTTCAAAATATTAATAAGGGACGTAGTTTCAATGATCATCTGGGTTGCTAACACAAAGATTTGTTTTCCAAGCAAGGGTTCACCCAGGGTTGGTTAATGAAGAGACTTATAATCCAACATAGAAAGAGTGTAGTTTCTCTCCCTGCTATTTTGCAACATTGGTAGCGGCCAAATGGATGATCCAAAATGACTGCAACTAAGGATGAATTAAGACCTCTTGATAAGAGTACTCTAAATGGAACATCATTGATCAACCCTTTCATGACTACCTGAATGATTCAAATAAATCATGTCACTATTTTCAAATGGATAAAAGTCATACTATATTTTTCATATGTAACCACACCAAGGTTAGAGTCGATATGAGAAAGCAACACGAGGATGAAAATGGACTATAATTTCTCGAATGCTCATCTTAAAACCAAAGGGTCATATGGAGTGGACGATATAATATTTTATGAATACCAAGGTGGGTTGTACATCTCTGCAACATCCTGCAACAACCAATAAACAAAAGAGTTTGAGATCATACTTTATTATATGCGCTGCAGAACTCAAAATGACTAAATCACATAATTTCAGTGTCAAGAAGAAACCTTTATTTAACTTGTTTGTTGGAGTATATATTTCCACGAGAAAAGTTTCAAAACCTTCATAATCATCATGCAAAGGTTTCATCTCCAATGCAATTCAAATAGATCTTGCAATAATTTTTCAATGCATTCCAAATATTATAGGTTTTGTGGATGTCAACCAAGCCGAGCATGGCTGAGATGACTATGGAAAATAATACCACAGTAGGAGTGTAATAGAAGAGAAAAGTCAGAAATAGGAGAGTTATCATTACAACAATGGCCATTACTACGTTTAAGAATATTGTTTTACATCCTGCATTGAAATTCACTACAAACCTTGAAAATTCACTTGCAACCAATTTGATAATTTTAGAAATTTGACTGACAGGAACTAAGTTAAAATCACATTTCTAAAAAATTTATTTCCAAAATATTCAGGAATTTTCAAGCAACATTTATTTAACCCAAAATCATTTGTACCCTGATTTTAGATTTTTTCATTGAGAAACCATGATTGCATTCCCACAATAGTAGGCCTGCATAATTTTCATAAACAGAATAAAACTCCCAATGAGTAGGGCTACAACCTTCCATGGCTTTGAAAAATACTACTCTCTATACTCTTGAAATAATTTTGAAAGAAACGTTTTTGCATTTGATCATGCAACCTCACATACTTATGAAATAAACTAACTAAAGAACGATGAAAGAAAGGAACAAGAAACCCGAATTTATTATTGTAAAGAGAGAGAAGGAAATGATAATAACACATCCCATCCCTGTAAAATAATTTTCAACTGCTTGTGTATAATTGGCAAGAAAGAATAACTGGGACTAAAGATTCACAAGCTTATTTTTACCAAATTAACTTGTGAAAAATGTGAATGTAGAGAAAACATTGAACAATGTGGAAGTTGACTAGACAAATGAGAGTGTCTGGTTCAAACAGATTCATGTGCTTGTTTCTACAAATTAATTTGTGAATAGAACAAAACATAAAGCACACAATATGGAATTTCAACACAAAAACGTGAGTGTATGATTAATTCATGTCTTTTGTTTGAGATAGTGAGATAGCTGACCATATTAACAAAAACATATCTCTAAAATGCTTTAACATAAGGTAATTTTCAGTGTTTGCTACGTGTTGTCTCCCTCTAAACATTGAAATCAACAATCGCCACTAACAGACCAAGGTTGTTGGAGAGACAAAATTTATGGTATATTGATGCGAGAACTTGGAGGGTGAAACATCCTGAAGTATGATCAATTCATTTAATGGCTTGTGAGATGTGTCGTAACAATAGCCTTTGGAGCTTTGATGGTGTAGCGTCGCTGACATCATCCCTCAAAAAATTAAAAACTAAAGTGAAATTTATCAATTGCATAAAATTATTGTCAAATTTTTTGTATGACACTCTTCTAATACCACCTTACCAATAGTGTATGTCACTAGCATTGACATAATAAATGTTAAATTATTAATCAATTCAAACCACACAGTGATGTGATGACACACAACTTTCTCCTTCTTTTATACATCTATCATGGGCATACACTACACTTCGTTTGAAAATAATTAAAAGCTATAGAGATAAAATCTAAATTTCTCTTTTATTTATTTAAATGGATTTATTTTTCAAGAAGAGAAATTAGTTTTCGTCTCAATTCTAGGGCTAGAGTGAATTTGTTGGTATAAGGCCAAATTATAAGTATACTTAAGGGTTTGACAAGGGTCTAAGCCAATACAACAATATTCATAGGCAAGAGGCCATTACATCAATATTTATCAAGCTATTATAGCTCATCATGTTAGTAGTGAGGATTTGAACCTAGGTAGGAAAGATAACAACCATTCCACATAAGCACCCAAAATAACTCCAATTGACATTTAAATATAAACTTATACTAGACTTTGCATTAAAAACTATAGATAAAAAGTCTAAATTTCACTTGTATCCATTTAATAGCCAGCCTAGATCCATCTTAACCCCGGATATATCAAGCGTTGAGAGGGATCGAATCTCTCGATGTGCAAACCTCTTTTTTGAGTGCAAAACTTCAGGAAGGGTCTGCATTTTGAGAGATTTGATCCCTCTCGGCGCTTGATAGATCCGAGGTTAATATGGATCTAGGATGGTTTTAGTCGTGTATGGGCATACAAAATTTATTGAACATCTAATTATTTTGATCATTTTAAATATGCTAAATATGTCTAAGATTAATTTGGTCAATTTAATTTAACTTTGATGAAATAAAAATTTTAACTGCAAAGTGACAATGTAACAATGTTGAGTGATAAAAAATGTGAACAATAAGAATATAATCAATTACAAACAATCTTCATTACAATTAATTCAAAGCTATTTTCTTTTACAATAAATATATAACTTCGTATAAAAAAACAACCCAATCCAATCATACCATATATCATAATTAATACATATTTCATATTACGACCAAATTATAAATAATTTATTAAACAACCACCACAACCATCAGCATATGAGCAGGAGAATATTTGAGGTTTGAAAATCTAATAGATTACGATCTCCTTTTGGAAATTTGCATATGTTCCATGAAGCCTCCGACAACGTGGATCCTTCAACGTGTGCCATCCAAATTCATACCACACACCGCGTGCTAATGCACGTGGCCATTTGCCACATCCCTTTGCCAACTATTAATGTACACTAAATCTAAGCTGACTTCATCTCTAGATTCTCAAAATCTAAGCAACTTTAAAATCTCTGCCATATCATTGCTTGTCGTATCAAATTCATACCACCAATTATAAGGGGTATGTTCAACGTGGGATTTATGCAAATCTAAGCAAATTATGATTTTGTGCTACTAAACATGGATTATTGGTAATTTTTTTTTAAAGTTTGTAAGACTTTTTTATTTTCGAGTTTAGATGTCCATTATTGGTGGGGTTACGGGGAAGGGTAGCACAAGATTCGAACCCAAAGGTAGCACATGATTCGAACCCAAGGTTTCGGGTTTGGTGAGACTTCATTCCATGACCATCACCACTTGAGCTACCCCAAGCAGATATAGATTATTGGTAAATTTAGATGAAAAGTAGAAATAAGATATTTTTTTTTTGAATTTGGTAAAATAAGTTTTAATGAAGTCACAATATTTCATTATTTAAATTATATTTTTGAATGTATAAATGGGTTCATTATTTAAATTATAATTTTGAATGTATAAATAAATTCAGTGCTTAAGAAATTTTTTATGGTATTTAAATCATGCAAATTCAACAATTTAAGAGTATAATTTTCTCAAATTTTAATCGGATTTCAAACAAAATCGACCCAAAAAAATCTAAAAATAAAATCCAAAAATTCACCTCATCATACGTACTATTATGAAGTGTTAATATTTTAACCTTAAGTATTTAATATAAAATTATGTATCTGAATATTATCATATTTGTATATACATATTTGATAATTATAAGTATAATTTTGGTGATTAATTTTTCACCTATTTCAATGTTTCACATGATGTGAATTGAATTTTGCATATTTTACCATTTCACATTGTCTGCATTGAATTCTAAATTAGGTAATGAGATGGCATAGCAAATCTTAAGGAGGGAATTCACATTTCATCTATATTTACTGGGGGTATATTTAGGGAGGAGTAGAGATGCATATTTATTTAGTTAAATCTTTTTTTAAGACAAGAGTATGATATCAAAGTAAAGATTTATAAAGATGTTCTCAAACAATGTTATTAATTTAATGAGAATTTTACTAAGTTTTTTATTTATTTTTGGAAGTAGCATCAAATTTTTCAACCATGGTTTTAAAGACCAAATATCATGGCTATGAAAAGCACTAAAATTCATCTCTTAAAGTTTTTCTACATTACTATTTTATCTTTTTTTTAATGTGGTGATACAACATCACCCAATTTCCCTTAGGGTTAAAATTCAAACATTTTTCAACCATGGCTTTAAAGACCAAATATCATGGCTATGAAAAACACTAAAATTCATCTCTTAGAGTTTGTCTACCTTTCCATTTTATCTTCTTTTTTTTTTTATGATTATTTTTAAAGTGTTTTTCAAATTGGCCTAGATTTTATTTTATTTTATTTTATTCTATTTTTGGGTTGAAAATTACTAATTAATTAACATTACAACTGTGAATATTAACACCATAAAAATAAAGGAACATAAAATAAATTAATGAATTAAATAATATATAATATATATATATTATATATATATAATATATATATATAATATTATATATATATATATATTATATATATATATATATAAAAATAAAAATAAAAAAATGATATAAATAATTTCACCTCCTTAATGACCACGAGCCTCATTATGAGATCTCTATCTTTAACTCTAAACCTTCATATGCACACTGATCACATGCAAAAGAATTGTGAGAATCAAAGGCACATTCATTTTGACAAAAATAAAATGGATATCTTCTTAAAAGATTTAAAAAGGGATTTAAGCTTCTTAATGTATAATGATAACATTGATCACATCTACCATAATTTTCTACAATTGTTTCCAATGCCATTAACAAGTTCTCTACTGAGGTGTCATACAAAAAGAATAATAGAACTTCCAACTTGATATGATAATGCTTGTAAAATTGCTCGGAAAACAATTAAAGATGCTCCTAATGAAACCGTGAAGCTTGAAAAAATAAGTATGTACAAAACTACTATTAAAAGGAAGAAAATGTCCTATATAAATAAAATGGAATAGTGTCTTCTTCGCCTTTCTAAAGTTGAGCCTATAAAATTTTGGAGGAATATAATTGTTCATAAAATGAAATAAAATAATTTGATCCCCTTAAAGAATCGGGATATATATCTTAAGAATATTCATGATTCCTTGGACACCATGGGAGACATCTTTAACACTCTGCTAGAGGAGGATACCTTTTATTTGGAAGACATGGATTCCGGGATTAAGAAGCTCGCTAATGGGAAAGCTAGGGATATTGAAGGCTACCAAGATGAAATTCTTGAAATGGGAATGTCTAGCCTCATCCATCATATACACGAACTCCTCAACTTGGTAATGAAACATGGATTCCCTGAGCCCTAGATGCAAATCCTTATTATTCCTAGCTTTAAAAGCGGGGATAAAAACATTCCCTCTAACTACTGGACCATTATGATTAGTCACATTTTAGCCAAACTATATGGGCACATTTTGGAAAAGAATATTAGCCTCTGGCTTGAAATCCATGGTAAAAGAGCTAAAGGAAAACTAGTTTTACATATGCATCACTCAACTATTGACCATCTTGTTTCTCTTAGGATCATTTTCAAGGAATGTTGTAATAATAAAACTGATCTCTTATGTTGTTTTGTTGACTTTATAAAATCTTTCTACACAGTTCCTCGCGACAAGCTATAGAAGAGAATTGAATAAATAATGGTTCCTCTTGAGTTGAGGGTTGTTGTGACTAGGCTATATGAGAATATTATTTCCAAGCTTAAGACTACTGATGGTTGTCCTAAATAAATTAAATGCAATATCAAAGTTAAGTAAGGGTGCCCCACATCCCCTACCATTTTTAGCATTTACATTGATAAGCTAGAAGAGTGTTTGGAAGTTGCATGATGTGATGGACCTAAGCTCGCTCATATGGTCATTACTCTTTTCCTTTATGTTGATGATATTGTTCTTTTAGCTAGAAGCCATGATGATCTTGACAAAAAGCTTATAATCCTCCATGATTACTGCTCCAATATGGATATGACTGTTAATACCGACAAGACTAAAGTCATGATAATTAAATAAAAAAAGGTTAACTATGATAATTTTAGTTATGATAAAATTACATGGATAAGGTTTCTTGATGCAAATATTTAGGTATTAACATTCATCATCATCTCAAACGGAATTATAGAATTGAGAAAAGGATGAAGGTTGGAAAGCTTATTATGAGCCTGAAAACAACAATAAGTCGACTGATCTTTCGGTATGTAGTAAAAAGAAGTTCCTCTTTGTGTTGGGTTGCATTATATTCTTTCCATGACTAGCCCACATAGTTAATTGGGGGGTTAGAAGGGGGGTGGAGCCCCCCCTTCGTTGCGCCAATTGCGTAGCAGGGGGGGTGTGTCACAAGGGGTTTGAGGGGTGTAGGTAACCCCACTCTATGGGTTCCGGGGTAGCGCCCCGAAAATTTTTGTTTTTGGACCCTATATTAGGTTGGGCAGACCTACCTATGGTTTTGTGCATGATTTTTCGCACATGGTTTTGAACATGACGGTTTTTGGTCCATGGTTTTGGACGCGATAGTTTTTAGTCCATGGTATTGGATGCTTCGACATGTATAAATATGTATTGTAACATTGAAAGGAATATAATGAAAAATCAAGCTAGTAGTCCTGGTTTTGGGATCCAAGGGAAAATCTCTATGTATATGTGTTTTATGTGTTATGTTCTCACATTGTTTATTTTCTATGTTTTAGAATTCGTATGCAGGTAATTTCTATAGAGAGTTAAAACCTACACTTTGAGCCTGTCTTCACCCATGTTATTTTATATGTATGTGAGGTTCGGGGTTGCAGTATATCTAAAGAATCTTAGAGGAAGATCTAGCTTATCCAAAAGTAATTTAAAACCTACAACCTCAAGAATAAAGGAAATACTCCCTACCCTGTCCTCCTAATTGAAGCCAGCCTTTCCCCCATTTAAAGCATGACCATGTTTAGGTATCTTATGTATAATAAAAATCTTTACAACATGGAGTCCAAGAGGTTTCCTAAAATTGCTTCTAACTCTAGTCAAAACCTCCAACTACAGCTCAAGTGAGGTTGGGATAAGGATGTCTAGTCGATCATTGGGGGATAAAGGAGGAGAACATCTTGGAGAATTAGGATAATATTAAAAATGCTATTACTTCAAAATTAAGGATAAGTTGTGGGATGATAAGGAGTTAGAGGGAAAAAGGAAGTTGTTGAGTAATTTTATTATGAGTTAAATTACTTAGCATTAAATTATCAATCCAAGTTCATACACTTGTGAAGCACACTTGCACAATATATGCCAGGACATTGACTTTCAATTTTAAAAGGAAAAAATAATCTATTGAAAGAATATTGCAAGATTGAAATACAATACTAATCACAAAATGACAATAAAATGAGCACAAACACTTCTTTATCTTATGAAATAAGAAATTCAATTTATTCTAGGAAAACAATAAGGTTTGATCTATGAAAAGAAATAAACTATAAACTAGAAATAAATGAGATTTTAATCTATTTGAAATGAAAGTACAACTTTACTGTAAGAAGAATGAATGTGATTCTATTCTATGAAACCAATTCCACGCTATGAAAGATAATGGCATCCTTATACTGTAAGAAGCAAGAAACTTCTTATGCTAAATCCTTATGCAATGAAATCTTTTAAAGTTCCTATATTATGAAAGATTTTAAAGACCTCTCCCTAAGTCTATTCTACGAAAATATTTTTAAATTCTATTCTAATGAACATGGAAATGATTTATTCTATGAAATCCATAAGATGTGTTTTATGAATTGAATACTCTGTTCTAGAAAGAATTAATGTAGAAATTTTGAATAATTTAACACATATTCAATGGAGATTATCCTGATCATGTACTATTGCGGAAAACATACACAATACATAAGCTCCTCTACGTTGATCATCAATATAGCAGCATCCATAACAATAAAACATCAAGAGCATTCACACATTAACACAGTATGTATCCCGGGGAAAG
>APFE030632696.1:453654-468267 GCA_000404065.3 Pinus taeda | reverse complement strand
CCACTGAGATGAGATTCTTCTTCAATCCTGGAACATGCATGACTTCCTTCAATACAAAGGGTTTACCAGACTCCCTCTTAAAGGAAATGGTACCGATACCAGTCGCACTATATCTACCATCATCGCCCATCTTGATGTGCACTCCAAGATATTTGTCCTCCAGATCAGAGAACAAATCTCTATCTCCCGTCATGTGAAAAGACGCACCACTGTCTAAGAACCGCATTGATCCCATCACACTTGAAACCAAGCATGCGATCAATGAAAAATCAAGCTCAAACTGAGAAGCTAAGGCCTCTCCCCCTACAGATCCAACAGCTTGCCTGTTCTTCTTCTTCTGCGGACAATTTGTGGCATAGTGTCCGTGCTGGTGACAGTGAAAACACTTCACCTTGGACATATCCTGCTTCTTGCCTTTCGCACCAGACTGAGAAGCTTTCTTGCTCTTCCCTTTCTTTGCTTTGGCACCCAAAGCACAATTCTCTTTATCAGCTCCCTTTGACGAAGATCCGTCCCTGGTACTCCGCCTGATCTCCTCCTGCACAAGATCTGACCATAGTCTTTTCCCATCCTGGCAACTTCTCCCGACCATTGACAGAGTCCTGATAGGAATGCCAACTCTTCGGAAGACCAAGGAGAGCCAAGCTCACCAAGTCCTCATCATCGACAGTAACCCCCACACTTCCCAGTTCATCTCGACACTGAGTGAAATTCGTGAGATACTTGGGAATACTGTCACCCTTCTCGCATTTGATGTTTCTGAGTTTATCTTTGAGCGCCAGCTTCCTCTGATCGCTCTTGCTTTGGAATAATTCTGTTAATGATTTCCACATCAAATATGGAGTAACCTTTCCATGGAGGCTGGACACAATGTGATCCTTCACGCCCTCCAACAGAATCCTTCGACATTTTGCGATCTTCTTTTGCCAAGCATCAGCTTGAGTAGCATCAGTAGGCTTTGGGATATCCGTATCTATGAACTCCTTCAGCCCGTTATCATCCAATACTGCCTCCATCCTGTCCTTCCATGCAATATAGTTTGAGCTGCCCTCAAGAGCATACTCCAATCGCAATCCGTTGAAAGACATTGTTGCGTTGTCACCAAGAAAACACTGCTGCAAATTCGAATTCCACCAGCAACCAACTCAACCGCCTCGGATCTAAGATTCATGAGAACACAATATTTCTCGTACAGAGATTGAATGTATGGGATTTGACCGGATATTTCACCTTCCAAAGGAAGGATGAATCCAGAGGCTACCTGGCCCGATTATAGACTCTGCCTAGAGAAATAGAATGAAAACACTTCCTGAATAGTAGATCTGATGATCAAAAGCTCTGATACCATGTAGAAATTTTGAATAATTTAACACATATTCAATGGAGATTATCCTGATCATGTACTATTGCGGAAAACATACACAATACATAAGCTCCTCTATGTTGATCATCAATATAGCAGCATCAATAACAATTAAAACATCAAGAGCATTCACACATTAACACAGTATGTATCCCGCGGAAAGCATCTCGCTAAAAACCCCAACTATCTGTATATTAATGATTGAGTCATGTAACATTACACAGCATAATACTTCTCACAAGTATCTCCACCTATGTTACAAACAATACAGCTCAGATCTGAATCAATCACTGGCTCAAATCTCCTTCGCTGCTTGCCTGCCTCCGCTGCTCAATACATGCTCAAGAACTGATGATAATTCCAAGGAAACCACATATTTACTTGGTAAAATCACGTGAGCACAAGCTACAATGTGGGCAAATACGTGGGCATACTCAATCCCTTGATTTGTGCAAGATCTGATGCACAACTATAGTCACAACTGATAGCAATCTGATTCTCTAACACCTGTCCCTGCTGAACTGAACATCCACTGACATGCAACTGAGTTAACTGATGTATTCATTAGTTGTATTATGAGTTAATAACTTGTGAATTAATTAATAACTAATTCACCCAACTCATCTCTAGTCTATTCGCCAGTTAGACTAAATACAACCAGTTTAACAAAGCTAAACTGAACACACCTCCATCAACTGCACCTCCAGTCCACTAAACTCAACTCACTTGAGTTCTAACTGAAGTCCTGCATGCAAATATTAGTCAACCCATAGGTAACCACGTATTTCCTTCTGGGATCTGCATGTACCACATCCGTAGCTCATCCTGAAGTGCTCCAAGAGAATAAGACAAAGTTTATAGTCTAAATATTATTATGAGCTAATAATATTTGACTGTTCTATATTTAGACTGAGCAGTCACTCCGCTGTGATCGAAAAATAGAAGTCCATCTATTTTTCCCAACTTGATCAATTATCCATAAACAGCAACCTGCAATCCATAGACATGATAAAAATAGACATAGTCTAAAAATAGACTTGCGCCAAAAATAGCCTGCGGGCCCACTTAGTGAAGGCGACTCTTTTCACTAAGCTCCATCATCTTGTTGCAATCTCAACAATTAAAACTTTGTTTCTAAGAAAACAAATGAATTATATGCTAAGGGAAGTAAAGACGACTTATTCTATGACAATAAGAAAATAATATTATGAGAAATTGAATTGAAATTTCATCTATCTATGAGATCAAATAAAAATGAAGTTATTGGTGTGCATGTCTAGAGTTAGAATTAATTCATGTTTATGCATTATCTATAATTATGAGACTAAACAAATGCAGAGGTAAAAGACTTAAATCAAGAAGCGACTAATAATTTTTTTGTTGTTTTTTAGAGATTTATTCAACCATTTGATTTACAAAAAAATAAGAATGAAATGAACATAAAAGAGCATCTAAAGACAATGCGTACAAAATAGATGATCTAAACAATAAACTTGAAAAAAATCTTGCTTAAAATAAGTTTAAAGGACACTAATCTATCTTGTAGAAATGAAACATAAGGAAAATTTAAAATGCACTTGTACTCATCAAAGGGCCCTCCTAAGGTGCACAAAAGTTGGGAAAACTCGAGAAATTATTGATCAAACACCATATCTCATCATGAAGGCATAACCATATAAAAGGATTGTATTAACTTAAATATGTACGAACTTCAACAATTATTCAAAAGCAATGATAACATTGAGACATATTGAACAACCTTCAAAATTCAACACTATTGTTTGCTTCCTAGTGAAGCGTTTATCGAGTTTTGAAATAATTACTTCTAAGAAACTTATTACTAAAGCCTAGCTCTGTAGATCAACATCATAAACTTCCAATTATATTTAGACTCTTACTCACATCATTTGTTATGTATGAAGTGAATCATGTGAGAAACACATCATCGTTCTTCAAATTATTTATGATCTCCCTCGCTTGATAAGTATTCATCCTCACTTGATACCTTGCTTTTATGTCTAGTATATCTAAATACATCATGTCACTATTTAACTGTAAGTATGACTTTGAGATTGTGGTAAACTAGGATTCTTATACCTGTGCTCAATAGGTTGAAATATATGTAGACAAAATTTTTCATCTTTGCATGTGCTTTTGTTGATCCATCTTCCATGGGACCTATTCGAACGTTGAATTTAGCTACAAAATGTTAGTGAGGCTGTGGAAAGTTTCAAATTTCATAACTCATGCATATTGAATCAAATTTATAAAGAAAGATGTATAGAATTGAGAGCACATTTGGGAATTTACCTTATTGTTGATTTATGTAGATTTTATGGATTATATTTAAAAATGGTGGTGTGATGATGTAAATATAAGTTGAAAATAAGTGAAGGAGAAGCCAACAAACTGTAAAAAAGATGCAATTCTTCTGGTCCAACATTCCCTCACGCTTAGGGTTTTACATGTCTGCATGCACTTGTTGGTAGAAAAACTTCAAAAAATGTGGTAACATTGATCTTTAAAGAACTGTTTTAGAGGCTTGGATTAATATGTCCAAGTTACTTTGAACTCCCCTTTTCTGCATGGTAGCTTCCCATCTAGGTTTATTCATCAACATTCTAGCCTTTAATGATTTAAATTTCTATTGGAGCAATTTGTTAGCCTTCTTAAGTTTCAAATTCTTATGATACCAATCGTACATGCTTTTGAGCATTTTATCATTATGTTCTTTAAGCAACTGATTTTTTCCCTTCACATGATTCAAATTGTTCAAGTTCAACTATCTATTCCTTTAATTTCTTAATAATTTGTTGCTCCATATGGAAAGGAATGTTATCATCTTGTACAGGGCTATTGTATATTGGAATGTCATCATTAAAATTATGTTCAAAAGAAGGATTTACCTTATCATGGTGTGATTCTTTCTCCAAAAATTCAAAATAATCATATGTCTGCTATTGATTGACATCTATCTTTACTGATGACCCACCAGGTCTATACTCCACAATCGATAGTCTTAAGATACTAATGCTACACTACAAGTCTTAAAAAAGAGACTTTAACCCTTCGTATCTCTCCTTGATTCATTAAAATTCCCTCATATCATTATGCATAAACAAGGAAGGATTGGTTTTCAGAGTTTTGCGCTATACGGAATACCTGAGCATGATTAAGAGAATACATGAGTATGTCGACTCTCTATTGCTCAAAATTCTATATCAAAATATTTTTGACCAAGCACGATGCTTGTTCAAGCTAGCACCACCCTTCTGCCACTTGTGTGACCCATGGCATGACCTTTCTATCTCAGGCGCAGCCCTTCTGTCTTAGCACAACCCTTCTTCTCCTGGCGCAACCCACGGTGAAACCTTTCTATCTCAAGTGAGACCCTTCTATCTTAGCACATTCATCTTTCTCTTTCATTCATCCTTTTCTCTTCTTCCTAATATTCTATATGAGTGTGGTGAAGATGCAATCTGGAGATCCTTTAAATCTCATTTTTTAATGGTATTGATCCTAAGACTTGTGTATAATGGCCACAATATGCTTCCACTGCACTTCAATCTTCATGAATAATGGACCCTGCATACTTTCACAAGGATGCAACCATTCATTGGTCACATCTTCAAGGTTGGGAACTATATTTTATGTAATGCGTGATGGCTCCCCCATGGATTCCAATTACAAAGGAATTGTGGGTTCCAAGTTCAACCATTAATAAAACCAATGCATAAATTATCACAACCAACAAACCGATAATTTCCAATTTCCAGTGGAATCCATGTAATCTAACATGTTAAAGCTTCACACAAAAATACACAGATCTGCCTTATTACAAACACACAAAAACTGAAATTTTAAATGCCAGTTCTCTTATATAATCAAAAACCTCTCTCAATCATTATCAGAAGTTTAATTACCTCACACACTATGCCAAGGCTCAGTGGCCTAATTTACGTTCATTTGCATCCTTCTCCTCATGCCCATAGGTTTACAATTATAGGAATAATTACATAATTATGGATCATTCTAGGTCCATGATCTTCTCCATAGATCTCTCAACTAATTCCTAAAATCTCTTAATGATCCCTTGAGGATTTCAACAATAGTTCTATATCTATATTCCACCTCTATGAGAAGATTATACCAAATATCTCAATCCACTTTTAACTCAACTAATTTCCTATTCTAGGATCTCCTAATCCCCAAGATTTTTAAGAGATTTTCAGAAGTCTAACATCTTTCATATTCTCACATAATTGAGAATATTTACATTTAAAACCTAACATACCTATTTCTCACTCAATTTTTTTTTCACTGAAGCAAGAGTCGTTCCTTCTATTTCATTAAGCTAGAAAATATTTTACATAATGTACAAACATCCACCCATCACCGTGGACCCAAGAAAATTAAAATGCTAACTGCCTAAATTGTACCCCACATCCCTACAAAGGTTACCTCAGAATCCTTGTAATACAAATAATGATTGTGCTAAGTGGTCAGAAGAACGTGTGAAAAAACCACGAAAACTCCCATGCCCCAGCTCCCCATACTTGTATCTTCAATCAAAATCATCCCCTCTCCTCACGCAATCCAATGACAGAGGAAGAAATCACCGAGTGAAGACATTCGGTGTTTAACGGCCCAGCCCCCCAAATTGCACTATCATTCCTATTCGTAGATCCGCTCAACAAAATCCAACGGTTGAGAGTAATATCGCATGGTTCGAGGTCTTCAAACATTACTGCATGATGGGGGTGGTATTCTTTTCCACTCCCCTGCCACGTGTAGGACGCTGAATGGAATTGCTTCCATTTTGCTAAAACCATTTCCCACTTTAGAGTCATGCGATCACCCGAAAACCTCCATGGAGGCAGTTTTACCTCTCGAAAATGGAATTTAGGGTTATTACGGTTGCCGGAAAAGACGGGGTTCCCGTGCCGGGCATTCTTTATTCTATTCCTAAACCTAAAACCATGGAATGTTGTGAACCTTCCCACTATGCGACCACCCAAAAAACTGAGGACTCTGACCAACATACACTGGGGTTTTCTGGGGCCGACAGTGGCCTGCCCCCCACCAAAAAAATAGTCTGCTAGACAATGGTGAATCATTCTGAGATATAGTTATTTTGAACCTGCCTCCTGGGCTCTATTTTGAAATACTTCTCTATCCTCTTCCGCTTGCTCAAAACAAAGAGCTTTTAGTCTGCTCTGAGGTGGCTCCTACCACTTCATCGAAACCCTGCATTCTGTACAACTCACACCTTGGTTGGCCAGAATGTCAGCTATTTTATTGGCCTTTTAGTGAACATGGTTGAAAATTACAGTGCGAAGACCTAGGAGGTGACCTTGAATTCTTTGGAAAGCCCAGATTAGCCTCTAGTGTTTTAAGACTTTCTCTAGCACTATTCCACAACTAATTCTTTTCACTGAGTTAATGATTAACCCAGAGTCCACTTCTATAATTACATTTAAGCAGTTGTCCTGCTTCAGAAACTCTAAGCATTGCTCCAAAGACATTAATTTAGCCATGTTGTTGGTGGCTCTTCCGAAATGGCAATGGAAGATGCAGATAATGCGTCCTTCTTCATCCCTTAACACCCCTCCAAAACCAGTAGCTCCGGGTTTCCTTTTGAAGCCCCATCATTGTTATATTTCAAATAACCTTTCGAGGAGGATGCCAGAAATCCTTCTCCATTTCCATTGTGCTAGCTTTCCTATCTAGGTCTTGAGGAATGAGCCCCTGTATACCTAGCTGCCCGAGAATTCTTAAATCAGCCTCTGAGGGAGGATTCCTAGGGTGATTACGTACTGTGGTACCAACCGTATCCTTAAGCTATTTCAAGATCAGCTGAAATAGGCGACGAGGGGGATTCTTTTCATCCTTGAATATTCTCTTTTTCCTTTCTTTCCAAACATTCCATATAATGAAGCTTGGCGTTAGGGACCAAGTTGAGCTAAGGAATTCATAATCCGGAAAGTTTCTTCTCCAATTATTTATGGTATTAATGATACTCCCTTTGTCCCTGTCGGTTTGTTGAAAAATGGTAGCGAATGTATCCCATAACCAGGAGGTGAAAATGCAGCTATTGAGTATATGCTCCATTGTCTCCTCTTGAGCTTCACAGAGCTGGCATCTAGAAGGTCCCAGAACACCCCTCTTCCTAATATTGTCACAAGTCAAGATTTTCTTGTGATGTACCAACCACATGAAGAGTTTGATCTTCATCCACCCTTGGTGCCTCCATAGGTTCTGCCAAATCTTATCCGGAACAAGGGAATCCAGCTCAAGGAGAATACGTTTTTCTTCCTTATGATTAAAGGTGCCCTCTTTATTGTTGCCCCATCTTAGTTGGTCTTGCCCCCCTGTTACTAAGATCATCCTTTGTTTCAACATTCTCATAAGTGCCTCTGCTTTTGTTTTCAAGGGGCTATCATCTCTGTAATCAATATTTTTCTAGATTCCCCACTTTCCTGAATTATGAGTATGATCCTAGAAATCCTTTACCTTATTTAATCCTTGGGTATCTGTCTTGTGCTTAAGGCCCAAAAAGTCCTCTTTTAACAATGTTGGTTCTTGTTGCTATTTACCCTCCCAGAATAGTGCTAGATCTCCCTCTCTGATTTCCCAGAAACTATTTTTTTGTACTAGGCTTCTGTTTTCCCAGGCTTTATTCCAGATAAATGAGCCCTTTAAATTTCTAGAAATTCTTATGAGATCACTAGTTTGCTAGGAGTTGGCATATTTTTCTTTCTAGATACTTTCCAATTGAGCCATTGGATCTTGTACCCAACGCCACCATAGTTTGGCCCCTAAAACATTGCTAAGAATCTCCTGGTCATCTAAGCCTAGGCCCCCATGGCTCTTGGGTCTACAAATTTTTTCCCATGAAACTAAGGCCCATTTCTTTCTTGTTTCCTCCTTACCCCAAAGAAAGTCTTTTTGGATGTTTCTGAATTGTTGTAAGACTCCTTTTGGAGCTGGAAGAGCTGATAACATGAAGACATGGATTAATTGTAGTACAATTTTTGTAAGTACCAACCTACCAACCAGATTTAAAGATCTGATGGTCCACTTTCTGACTTTATCCCGCATCTTACTAATCAACGATTCCCAGATGCTCTTGTGCATAGGTTTAGTAGTCAAAGGAACTCCCAAATATTTTGAGGGGATGGAATCCCTTTGAAAGCCTAGAATTCTAGAGATATTTCTCTGATAGCAATATTGGTGTTAAAGAAAAATATTTTTGATTTGGAGAGATTAACTTCCATACCTGTAGCCATTTCAAAGTCATTCAAGATTTGTTTGTAGGTTGTAGCTTCTTTGACTGTGGGGATTCCCTGTAGCATGGTGTCATCTACAAATTGTTGATGAGTCAGTGCCTGACCATTCTTAGTTAATTGAAGGCCCTTAATCTTACCCGTTGCTTTAGCATGCTTGATAGATCAACCAAGTCCTTCCATCCTAAGGATGAAAAGAAAGGGAGAGAGCAGGTCTCCCTGCCTGAGGCCTATAGAAGGAATAAAAATCTCAGAGGGAGAGCCATTCACCAATATTGAAAAGCTGGAGGAAGTCACCAGGGCCATAACCCATCTGACCCAGTTATGATCAAATCCAAAAGAAATAAGGACTTTCTTGATGTAGGTCCAGTTTAACTGATCACAAGCTTTGGCAATATCCAGTTGCATGATTGTTCCAGCTTTCCTCTTGCTAGTTAATGAGTGAACCACCTCGTGATCTTGAATGATGTTATTTAGAATTTGTTTGCCTTCCACATAACCAGATTGTTCCCCTGAAACTAGAGTAGGAAGTAGAGGTTTAAGTCTGTTGGCCACAACCTTGGATATTATCTTGTATATCACATTGCATAAAGCTATGGGTATATACTTATCAGGAGTTTGAGTGATGTCCTGTTTAGGGATCAGGGAGATGAAGGAGGTATTGAGCACTTTCAGAACAATTTTGTTCGACTTGGAATCCTCCACTACATTCAATATATCCTGTTTAATAATATTCCAACAAGCTTTGAAAAATCCACATTGAAACCATCCGGGGCCTGGTGCTTTGCCATTATACATATCTTTGAGGACCTCACTGACCTCCTCTTCAGTTATTGGCCTGTTAAGGTTGAAATTGTCCTCTCTAGACACCAACTTAGGTATGTGCCTAGTAATGTCCCTGATGAATTTCTCTCTGTCTGAATTGTTTTCCTGAGTTATGCCTCAGAAGTGCTGAACAAACACAACTTCTATATCCTCATGGGAGATATGAAGCTCCCCACCCTCATCCTTGATCGAAGAGATTCTATTGTGAGCTCTATTTGCCATGATGGATCTGTGAAAAAATATAGCATTACGCTCTCCTTCTTTGAGCCATTGAACTCTAGGATTTTGTCTCCAAAATATTTCCTCTTGTTTACATAAATTCTCCCATTCTTGATGATGATTATAAACTTGATCACTTTTGACTTTATGAAAGCCTTCCATGATCATAGCTTAGTTGAGTTCCTGTATTTTGTTTTCAACAGATTTTTTATCCACAAAAATGTTGCCAAAATCATTCTTGTTCCAATCTTTAAGCCTGAGCTTGATGTGCTTTAGTCTTTTATGAAGAAGGAACATTCTTGTTCCTGAATCTACAAATCTTCTGACCACCATTTTTCAATATTGCTGATGAATTATGGGCGGGAAAGCCATATATTCTCAAATCTGAAAGGTCTGTTTGTGGGAGAACCTATGTCTTTGATCTCTAGTTGAACCGGCCAGTGATCTAAGCCTCCAAAGGGAGAACTCTTGCTATTATTTCCTTGTCTATAAGCATGAGATCCTCTGAGATAATGAATCTGTCTAACTTGGAGGCTACTTGAGCCTCTCCTCCTCTTTTATTATTCCAAGTAAAGAGGCCAATGTTCGTATCAGTATCAAATAGATTCATGTTATCTGTAAAGGTTTGAAATGCTAAAGAGTCTTTACTTAGAGCTTTGGTTCCACCTTTTTTCTCCGAAAGAGATTTTATCATGTTGAAGTCCCCTCCCATGATCCAAGGTATTCCTGCATGTCTGTCCCTAAGATCCACAAGGGAATCTAGAAACCTGAGTTTATCACCCATTCTTTGAGGGCCATAAACATTCGTGACCAGATAGGTATCCCTCTCTCCTATAGGCAGAATAACTACCGATAAATAATTCTTAGATGCCTTAGCATCTATTACATCAATTTTTTGGGGGTTCCAAAGAGTGAGAATGCCCCCTACTGTATTCTCTGCTTTGACTTCTAGAAACTCAAATCTACTGAGCCATTTGCTATGAATTTGTCTTAATTTTTGTATGGAACATTTCATTTCCTGGATGAAGATTATATACGACATTTCTTGTTTCATTCTATTACTAAGCATTCTCTGTTTTCTTTTACTACCTAGACCCCTTATATTCCAAGATGTGAACTTCATGATTAAATATTTGTAAAGGAGTAAATGGCTAGATCTTTCATCTTACCTAAATCTATCATTAGCTTTCCACACTCCATCAACAGCTCATTCTTCTTTTTTCTACCTCTTTTCTTTCCTAGAATTCTAGTTGCTAATCCAGGAGTTGTTTTTATTGTTTTCGCAACTCTGTTATCCTGCTTGTCAATGTTTTTTCCTTTCTCCAACTCCTTAGCCCGAGTTTTCCATAAAAACAACTATTGTATTCTATTGAGCTCTTCTTGAGGTATTGAATCTATCCCTCTCGTGGTTCCCTGTATCAAGAACCCTCCCAGATCTAGGTGTTCCTTGTCAAGAATCTCTTGTAGCTCATGATCCTCCAGTTCCATTTCACTCTGGGTCATTTCCTGATCCATCTCCAGTTCTACATCACTCATCATAGTCTCTTTCTGATTATCAATATCTTGTGTTTGTTCACAGTTTTCTTCTTTCTCCTTTTCCCCAGGACTTCCTTCCATTGCTTGGTCTTCTTTTGTAATCTCTTCATCCTCTTCAAGAACTTGGAACTTGTTCTAATTGACCTTTTTCCCTTCATTTTGATGTTGCTTTGGCCCTCTTTTGCCGCCTTTTCCTCTATTTACCACTTTGTGAAAGCTATCAGTGTCCTTCATTGTGTTATCTTTTCTCTTGTTTTCTACTTTACTGAGAGGGCAGTCTCTGAATAGGTGCCCATGTTTGTGGCATCTACGACAGCTGAACGGAATATGCTCATAATCTACTATTTGCACCCATTATTCATTGAAAACTTCCAAGATTACCTCATCCAGAAGAGCTCTGGATAGATCCATTTCCACACATATTCTTGCAAAGGAAGTATATTTTCCCCTTCTTGTGGCTTTAGAAGCTTTGAAAAAACGACCTAATTTATTGCCTATGGCAGCTAACGATTCAGTTTGCCAGTAATCGAGAGGTAGAGAATAGAACCTTACCCAGGCCGGTACTGAAGTAAAAGTCTCATGCTACGGGACAAAATTCATCATCCAAGGTCGCATATAGAGGCCAACTATTGCATAGAAGTAGGGCCCTCCTTCAAACACTCTATCTTTGTCTTCATTGTTTGTAAACACCACAGTGAAGAATCCCTTTGACCCAAGATGTAGGTCAATGCTTCCTTTAGGTTTCCAGTGGTATTTGATCCACGTCTGTAAAGCTTTTTCAGTGGGCCATAATCCCATGAATTTACAGATGATAGCATAAGTCCGCATGTGATCCCTATGCGCCTATAGAGCAGGATCATGTTTCCAGTGGTATTTGATCCACGTCTGTAAAGATTTTTCAGTGGGCCATAATCCCATGAATTTACAGATGATAGCATAAGTCCGCATGTGATCCCTATGCGCCTATAGAGCAGGATCATTTAAAACTACTCTAGGTGTGATCTCAGCTTTGGGTTTACAATATCCCTTTTGTTTTTTGTCTTTAGTTCCCTGATTTCTGTCTTCTTCGTCCTTGTCTTTTGTGCTATTATTTTCCTTCATTTTGTTTCCTTCTATCTCCTCCTCCGTATTCCTTTTCCCTTCCTCAATAGTACCTCTGACATTTTCTAGAGGTTTCTTCCCTCTGCTGGTTACGACCTCCTTATAGGAGGGAGTGGAACTCCCTCCTCTACGATCCTCCATGTGGATCAACCTCTATAACTATATGAAACCCTCACTGTTCGCCCTCCATTCCTCCGTCCTCCATCAGAAAACCTCTTTTTCAAAACCAATTTCTCATTGATATTATTAAGAATATACAAAATTTCCTATTAAGAAATCAAAAACATCAGATCCCGTAAGTCAACCAAATATAAAATGATTTTCTTGAGTAGGGTGCTCTTGCATCATCTATACTTTTTTCTTTTGGGGTTGGTGGAACTGGTGACTCTTGGAGGTCTATAACATCTGATGAAGAGATTTTATTTTGTTTTAGCATACTTCTTATGATTCTTCGACTCTTTCTTCCATGCTCTGGCTCCTCAACATTTTTCCTCTTAGTATTATGCTTTTATAACTTGGGTGGAACAATGGTCTTCCACTTCTCTTCTTTCATTGTCGTGAATGGTTTTGACACTTCTTCCTTCTGTTCTTTAATACTCTTATTCTTTTTAGGCCACCCTCTTGTTAGCTTCACTAGAGTATCTGGAAAAATTGAACCCTTTTATGGCTCAATTGTATCTGCAATCTCTTTTAATGGAATTTCTAGGGCATTGAACTACTACACTCCTTCAGTGTGGATGCCCCTTGTTTCTACTTGCTCATTTTCAGTCTCTTGTACTGAAATTTCTTCTTACATTTTATTTCTGTGGTTGAGGGTTTGGAGGAACCCTAATTCTTCTTTTCCTTTCTTTTGGGACTGTTTCTTCATTTGAGACTTCGATAAAGTGATTTCTCACTAAAAAGTCTCTCCAGTTGTCGTTTCAGGTCTTCAATCCAGCTTCCACAATAATCTTGACCAATCCATGGTGATAAAGAAATCTATCCACATTTCCTGAGTTTCTTTGAATATTAAAGGCCACTTTCCTTAGACTACTCAACATATAGTATGGTAAATTTAACTCTTTACCCTTTATGAAATCCATCAATAATCGAGCATGATAAAATAGAATGATGCCATATCTACCTTCACATGTGAGAATTTTTTCAAAACATATAACAAATTATGTAATTTCCTTTTGAATGTAGAGACTCAAATTCCTTTTTTAAATTCTAAGATGCCCATTTCTAGATTTTGAAAGAAACATTTCCACAGTTTGTATTTCAGTTTCTAGCATTTGAACTAGTTTTCACAAACCCTTGAGATCCCTATAGTCTTTGTTAAGAATGATTATGTCATCTTCAGTTGAATGTCTCCAATTTCAACCTCAACTCCATCAAATGCCCTTGAGAATTCCCTCACGAATGATATTGTAACCTATGTATCATACTCTTCGAGATTCTCAAAGAATATCAACCATCTAGATTTTTACAATTACTTCTTGACTTTTAAATAAGTAGCCAAGAATTTTATTCTCTCGGGCTCATAATGGATTATGACTCCCATAGTTGTAAGTAAACATTTGCTTCTGGATTTCACTTCATAAGTTATTACAGAGGATGGTGAGAAATGGATGAAATGGTTTAGTGAAATGAACAAGGAGGATGAAGGATAATAATAGAGAAATCATTATAATGAAACAATGTAGCGATAGTGAAATAGGACTCCATTATTCATGTAATAATTACCTCTTGTCACTTAATAAAAGTATTGGTTTGCATGATAGGCTTGTTATTTGGTATTTTCCAAATAGGTTAAGGAGTCTTTTTAGATATATGGAGCAAGTTAGTGGATTTTATTCAAGCCATCATTAGAATTTGAGGCTTCTCATAAGCCTAGATTAAGATTTTATTGAAAATAATGGTAACATTATCCATCTATACATCTCAAATCCTATAGTTAAACTTTAATAAATCGGCTAATTATTCATGCTAATATCTTTCATATTACCTCACATTTATGTCTTTGAAATTGATTTTCTTATAGTTCCAAATATAATGATTTTAGACTCCTTAGAATGAGTCAGCTACGAAATGCTCCACTTGCTACGAAATGTTACCAATATTAAAGATTTGCTTCAAATTATTTAAGGACGATTGTTGTCATTGGTGTTAATGATGCTGATGAAATTTTATTAAAAGAGAAACAAATTATTTAGACTAATTAGTTTGAAAAAAAAAAATTGCAAAGGGAAAAGGGAAAGGGAAATCCAAGTTACCAAGAATCTTGGTTTTCAACTAGGATTT
>APFE030632696.1:423235-453491 GCA_000404065.3 Pinus taeda | reverse complement strand
AATGAAACCAAACATATTTTGGTAGTAGAAGAGAATAATCCCCTATTTCCACCAATTACAAATCAAAACTTTTATGCAAACTTTGAACAAATTCTTCTCTTGCCAAGGTCCTATTCCCATTAACAATAAAATTGGTTCCTTCATCATCAATAGTCTTAATCCTTACCACTCCATTGTTTAAAAACAATTTCTATCTCATAAGGTCCTAACTAATGTGTTTGGAATTTCCCTTTAAAATATTTAAACTTGGAATCAAAGAGAAGGGCTTAATCACCTAATTTGAACAATTTTCCTTTGATAGACTTGTCATTCTATCTTGTACTTTAATGTTTAATTATGCTTGTCATTTGAATGGAATCTTGTCTAATCTCTTCCAATTCATTTAGTTGTTCCAATCTTTGTTTTGATCTTCATAGAGATCTAGCCCCAATTTTGTTGTTGTCTTGTATGTCTCCACTTGAAATTCAATAGGAAGTAGAACAAGCTCATAAGGAGTATGTCCAGTGGTATTCCTCTATTAGGTCCCTATAATACTGGTGTATTCCCTCATTTTTATTTTCAATGTAGACCCCTTATTATTATTGTTGTGCCCATGTAGTCCCCATATTGTTATTATTGTTCCCCATAGAAGCCCACTATTGTTATTGTTGTGCCCTTACTTTATTATTGTTATGTCGACTCTAATTATATTGTGACCCCTTAGATTCCTATATATGGAAAGGGGGTTTTTTTCATTTGAATCATCCAAGAATTATTCATTTATGTAATTTAAAGGAGGTTCGCCCCTCGAAGAGGATAATTTTTAAGTATTTGATCTATCTATTTGTGAGCTAGTTCCATAAAATTTTGTATCAGAGCTTTGGATTCTAGGGTTTCTCTTATTCAAACAAGTCATCTTAGAATTTTCGCTGTAATTTTTTTTCTATGAAGATGCAGGTGATTAATTGTTACCTCGTGGAGCGAAAATTGTAGAGAACTTTGTGTAAAGCTTTAAGATCTTGGTTTGCTATATTTTTAGATATATGCTCTGAGGAAGTTAGGGATTTTTTGGGCTCCAAAATTCCGTCTCAAACATGTGACCTAGGAAAACTTTTCATAACTTTTTTTTATACGAGGATTCAAAAGCTTAAATTTTTACCACATGGATCTGAAATAGCAAAGAAATTCGTGTAAAAATTTCAGATCTTGGTTCACTATATTTTTGGAGATATGCTCTGAGGAAGTTAGGGTTTTTGTGGGCTCCAGAATTCTGTCTCAAACAAGTGACCTAAGGGAAATCATCATAACTTGGGTTTTAGGCATCCAATTTGAATTTTGGAAAAAGTGGCTAAAAGTGAACGGACTATAGTTTTGTTTTGTAGATGTTTCAGGGACGAAGGTTGAAATAGTGACACGAGCAATCCCGTACAATTTCTTTCTATGCAACCAGTCCATAATCAGGTCATTGTGGGACATTTGGCATAACCCTTTCTTGGTTCAATCTTGGTATGACTTGTGGAATTGGAAAGAAGACTCAGAGGGATACCATTGGATGAAATTTCAAAGCTTAAAGATAAAAAATTACATATATACAATATATTAAATATCGAGCTCCTACAAAGTGAAAAAAAAGGTGTGTAGTTTTTTAAAATAGGCATAAGCTTTGTTTGAAAAATTAGTTTGAAGTGGTTAAAAGGACATAGTGAAGAATAATTATCTTTAATTGATGTCCCAAGTAAATAAAATGGAAACACCTAGTAGGCAACCTGAAATATCTATCACGACACATGAAGAAGAGGAAGAAATACAACATGATATATTGAAATTACGAGACCAAGTGCAACAAATTTTTCTCTCACAAAAGGTAACAGAAGCTAAGATGGATGGTTTGAGGAATGAAATCAAAGATTTGATCAATGGTTTTAAGAATGACATAGAAGCTAAGATCGATGATATAGAAGTAAAACTAAAAGGAAACATCGAAGATTTGAAGAAGGACATGGAAGGTTTGAAGGAAGGTTTGACAAAGTTGCTACAAGAAAGGCGTCCTAATGACGAAAAGGTAGTAGAGGAAACTCATGATGGGAACAAAAGAAATGTTAATAATTATTGCATAGACTCTAAAATTGGATTGAAGACCCATCATATTCCAAAGATCGATATGAGGAAGTTTGATGGCAAGGATTATGTAACATGGATACTATAGATGGACCAATATTTTGATCTCCATACTATGAAAAACACACAAAAGGAACATATTGCAACTTTATATTTAGAACCCAGTCAGTTTGTATGGTATCAATGGATTTTCTCTCATAAACAAATTGTCACTTGGTCAATTTTTATGGAGGAAATAAAGAGCAACACCTTATTTAGCCAATTGATAAATCTCAAACAAAAGGGTTCAATGGCAAAGCACATTGAGGACTTCCAAAAATTGAATATAAGGGTAAATGATATTCCAGAGGATCATAAGATTGATGTGTACGTAGGGAATTTAAAGGATAACATCCAACATGAGGTTCACCTTTGGGAACCTGATTCACTGGAGAAATCATTTAGGTTGGCAAGAAAAATTGAAAGAAAAATTATGGCAACAAGGACGCCTACCACTCATAACTATAAACATGGAAATGTTGTTGCTCCTCACCTTCCATAACCTACAAGGTTGATACCACAACAATTGGAAGAAAAAAGAGAAAAAGGGTTTTGTTACAGTTGTGATTGAAAATACACTAAAAGTCATAAGTGTGCTGAGAAGAAATTAATTTACATAGATGGGGAAGAGGAGGAAGAAAATTGGAACAAGAAATGTCAAAATAAGAGGATATACACCAGGAACCAACCCAAGGAATCAATTGGCATGGAAACCAGGAAACATAATCAACTCTAATGGCATGACAAATATTCTGAAGAAAGAAAAATGGGGAGTAATTGCACAATTATGTTCACTAGAGGTTCAAACATCGAAATAATATATCTCTCTAGATCTCCAAAAAGTCTTGGAAAATCTTTCTAAGGTTCAAGTAGTGGAAGATCACATCAATAATCAACAACAAGTTCTATAACTCTTAAAGGATAACCTCACTTTGGTGTGGAGTAGAATGAAACAATAGACAAATCAACATCGCAATGAAAGAAGTTTTGATGTAGGTGACTGGGTATTTTTACGGCTACAACGATACAAACAAATGTCCCTCAAGCAAGCTAAGAAGGATAATAAATTATCATCAAAGTGTTGCAAAATATTGGTATTATGGCATACAAATTAGAGCTTTCTGCATCTTCCCAAGTGTACTCAGTTTTCCATGTTTCATGCTTAAAGAAGTTTCTAGGTGACAAGCTCCCAAATCAAACAATATTCCTAGAACTTGACGAGGAAGGAAAAATCATATTGGAACCTAAGTAGTCACAAAAACAAGAAATCGAAAGATATGAAATCGATCAATTTCAGAGTATTTCATCAAGTGAGAGGACTTACCGCCGAAGATTCCACATGGGAGGATGATAATTTTATACATAAGCACCTATAACTACTCAAGCGTTGAGGAAAACACTTCTTTGAAGGAGAGGAGCATGTTAGGTCCCTATAATAATAGTGTATTCCCTCATTTTTATTGTCAGTGTAACCCCCATATTGTTATAATTTGTTATGCCCATGTAGTCCCCATATTGTTATTATCATGCCCCATAAAAGCCCACTATTGTTATTTATGTTCCCTTACTTTATTATTGTTATGTCGGCTCTAATTATATTGTGACCCCTTAGACTCCTCTATATAAAAAGGAGGGTTTGTCATTTGAATCATCAAAGAATTTTTCATTTATGAAATGTAAAGGATGTTTCCCCCTCAAAGAGGATAATTTTTAAGTCATTCATATATCTATTTGTGAGTTGGTTGCATAACATCCTCCATGTGGTTTGGTATTCCCAAATTTCTTCTAGAATTCTATCTGCCCATTCTCTTCAATGTAGATGCATAATCTTGGTCATTAGGGATTCAAGAAATTTATTTGTGGATTGTACTTGTCCATTAGCTTGTGGATGATATGGAGTGATTTGTGATGCCTTATCTTGTATTTCTCCATGATATTCTACACAAGCTTGGATGTAAATTGAACACCCTGATTTTTCACAATTTCTCTTAGTACACCAAAATGAGTGAAAATGTCCTCAAAAGGAAATGAAACAACAACATTTTTAGTATAAAAATTTAGTGGCTTCGATTCTACCCATTTAGTAACATAATCCATGCAAAAAAAATATGTACCTCTTTTGCTTGGATGGAGGATTAAAATCTAGATCCCATTTCTCAAAAGCCTCTATTAGTATCTGTGGTTGTAGAGGAATTTCAGCAGATTGCATAGGTTTCCCCTTCCTTTGATAGCTATCACATCCTTTGACATAGTTTTTGGCATATTTGAAAAGAGAAGGCCAATAATATCCCAAAATAAGTACTTTGTATGCAGTTCGTTTATCGGAAAAAATGTCCTCCACAAGGTTCATCATAACATGCTTTAAGTATTTCAGGTACCTCATCTTCTTGAACACATATTCTAATGATTAGATTGACTCATGTTCAATGTAATTCTCCTTCTATCCAAAAATAAGGTGCACTAGATTTGATGACTCTTTATATTTCTTTGTTGATAGCTAAGGAGGAAACTTTCCTGTAGACAAATAATTATAAATGTATGCAAACCAAACAGTTTTAGTAGATATTGCAAAAAGATATTCATCAAGAAAATTATCTACCACACAAATATTACTACTATAGTTTTGCATCCTGGAAAGGAAATCAACAATTGTATTTTCTTTTCATGTTTGATCTAAAATGGTAATATTAAATTCCTGTAATATTAGAATCCATCTAGTAATCCCACCATTAGTTATTGGTTTATTCATAATATATCTAATGGCATAATGATCAGTGTGAATAAAAGGATCATATCTAGTGATGCAGTGTCTAAACTTGTTGATAGCATGAACAACTGCTAAAAAATCATTTTCTGTGATTGTATAATTCAACTTTGCAGGAGTTAAATTTTTGCTTGTATATTAATATATAGCGTAAGGATTTAAGTCTTTTTGTCCTAACACAGCCCCTAAAGTTGTATCTAAGGCATCGGTGGAAATATGAAATGGAAGGGGCCAATTTTCCCATATTAGAACAGGTTCCTAAAAAAAAATACTTTCAACAATTGATAAGCTTTTTGACAATCAAATCTCAATGAAATTCACAATATTTGGTGAGTAATTTGAAAAGTGATGAAGAAAGCTTTGTGAATTTTTTTGTAAAGCTTTTATAGTAACCTATGAATCCAAGAAAACTTTGAACATCATTTTGACATGTAGGCATTGAAATTTTAGAGATGATTTCAACCATTGATGAATCCACTTTGATTCCAGAACCTGAAATATGATGACCCAAAACAATTCCTTCATTAAACAACATGTATCATTTTTCATTACTTAATGAAATATTAGCTTCTTTAAATCTAACAAGGACGTTTTCTAATTTTTCCAAAGTTTCTTCAAAAGTATTCCCATAAATAGTAAAATCATCCATATACACTTCTGCACAATCATGGACCAAGTTAGAAAAGATACCTAATACTTCTCTTTGAAATGTAGCAAGTGCATTGCACAAACTAGAAGGGAGTACCCTATAACCATACGTACCCTATGGCCATTTAAAATTTTTATTATCTTGACCTTCAGGTGCAATTTAAAATTGATTGTCTCCACTGAAACCAACAAGAAAAGAGAAATATTTCTTTCCTCCTAGTGTATCTAAAACTTTATCAATGAATGGTAATGGGAAATAATATTTTAAATTTTCTTTATTTAATTCTCTATAATGACCAAGGAAAATTTTAAGGATGGAAAATTTTCTTGAAGTTTAAAAACATTGGCGAATCTCACTAATCCCTAATATGCAAACTATAAAATGTCTATTGATATATTTGTAAAATTATTCAAATTTATAATGATTTTATATATAGTTTCTATATAATGTTGGCAATTTTTAAGGTAAAATAATTCTATATTCTAAAATTTGGGTGAATCGTATTTTATAAAATTGGAAATTGGCGAATCTTATTTGTGGAAAAATCATGGAAAATTAGCCCGGTGGGCAAACATTAGCCCCTAAATTTTTCTAGTATAATCTATGCACACCATCCACTTTCCATTTTTCATTAGCACAATAACCAAGGGTGAAACCCATTAGCTATGTGATATTGGGTAAATAAAATTCACATTGAGCAATTTATATAACGCTTATTTAAAAATCTATCTTAGATTAGGATTCATACTTCTTTGGGGTTGTCTTATTGGTTTGACATTATCTTGTATATAAAGGTGATGCATGCATGCATTTGGATTGATTCCTTTCATGTGAGGCCAAACGGATAACACTAGGGCTCAACTTCCCAAACCCGGATAAGGTATGGAAGGACCTATGGCAGAACCAAAACTGGAATAAAATTAAACTGCTTATGTGGTTAGTGTAGCATAAAAAGATTCCGACTTGGGAAAACCTTAGGAAAAGAGGGGTAGCCAGTCCATCTAGATGCCAACTATGTGAATTACAAGAAGAGACTGTGGAACACCTTCTCAACCTCTACCCATTCACCTCCACCTTATGGACTTGGATGACATCAATCTTTAGACAAACAGACAGGGACATTGGAAACATCACTAGTACTTTGAAGAATTGGACAGAAAATTTCTCTACAAATGAAATAATCAACAAAGCGTGGGCTTTGGTTCCAGGCTTTATAATCTGGGATGTCTGGAAAGAACACAACAACAGAATCTTCAAGAACAAGTTTGGATCACCCCAGAGCATCATGGCTCAGATTATAAGTCAGCTCAAAGAGACTGTAGGAACCCTCATAAAAACCCCCCCGAAAACCAGCCTCAAGTTCAGGATGAGCAAATTCTTCTTAATTTGGGACTGCAGGGGCTTTTCCCCTAGGGAATTAACAATACTGTTGGTCATATCACAACTGATAAGGAATTCTGGAAACCTCCACCTCAGGGTTTTATGAAATTTAATATAGATGGAGCCTCAAAAGGAAACCCCGGTATGGCTGGTTATGGAGGAGTGATAAGAGATGAAAAGGGTTTCATGCAAAGCATCTTTCACAGTCACTTGGGGAGAGCCACCAATAATATGGCAGATCTCATGGCCATGGAGCAGTGCCTAGAAATCTTGAGGGCCTCAAATTTACACAACACCATAATTGAAGCTGATTCCGAATTGATAGTTAATTCATTCAAGAGAATTAGCAATGGCTCAGTACCAGAGAAAGTGTCGAGACACTGGAGGTTACTGCAAGTTTATCAATGTATTCAATCCCACTTGCAGACCATGAGAACCCTTAGTTTTATCCATGTGCATAGAACAACCAACAGATTAGCGGATATTTTGGCAAACAAAGGTGTGCTCTGTTCCAAAAGAAATATAAGATATGACTGGATAAGGACTCCCCAAGGACATTTGTGGGAAGAATGCTCCAAACAGGCAACCTTAGACAGAGAGTTCTATCAAAGCAAGGAAAATAGGCAGGATGAAGCCTGATGGAGACAAAGGATTTTTGGTCCACAGGGGAAAATAGTATATGGCAAAGTGTGAGCAGGAGGTCAGATAGCCCTCTAAAGTTTGCATATGGTTTTTGGGCAGTAAAATTCTCCTGGAACTATATGCAATCATGGTTCTCGAGCAGGAAACTATAAATAGGCCTTGTCTCTGCATGGACCCTAATAACATCAAGAAGGGCCTCTTAATTTTTTGGGCCATGGAGTCATTTAAAATGGTGGCAAGTTGGCACAATCACAACAATCCCATGGATTTCACGAGGACAACAGCAAGAAATTTAACTATTAAATCAGACTCGGAATTACTTAGGCCAGATTTTTATCAAGCTTTGGGTCCGATTTGAAGGTTAAGTTCCGTGCTTGTTGCACTGTCATCCTGGAATTGTGCACTTATGGTGGATTTTGGGCAAGTCCCCAGGCAGACCTGAAATGACTTTTAAAGGTGGTTCAATGGTCTTATCGGGTCCGAGTTATTGGTTAAAGGGTGTGCATGTGTGCCACTCGAAATGCCTCACAACTATTTGATCTATGGAGGAAGATTGCTCGGTCTTCGGAGAAGATTTCGTATTGTTTTGTGGGCCCTCAGACCAGGGTATGTAATTTTGGCTCAGTAACAAAGGTCGGGTTGGCTTATCATTTCGGTGGGCCTCATCGCCTTTGTTCTTTATGTACAAATATGCAAATTTCTAATTAATTGAATAGAAGGAATCACTCTCGCTTAAGCAAAAAAATACTATTAATGGCATGACAATTATTTTAAATTGTTAAAAAATTATGGTGTTTTTTATTTTCTTTGAATTTGTACATGAAAATTATACATTGTTTTAAAAGCTAAATTTTCAAGAGATTGTAATTTTAGCTATTTAAAATATATTTGTGAGTGTATAAATGAATTTAATATTTGAAAAAATGTCAAACATTAAAATTGTTTAAATGAAGCTTATGATATTTTGGATTGATGGTGAATGGGTGTATTGTTAAGACACTCCTTGAGATAGGTCATTGGCTCAAATTTATAGGTGTTGAATACGCCCCTCTAATCACTTTAATTAAATTCAAATAACATTCAATAAATACTTGTGTCTATAAAGTACCGTGATTGCAAGACCAAATTCAACACATTCAAGAACAACAACCAAGTAGCCTCACAAACAAACGAAGAAATCGATAGTCCCTTAATCATAAGATTATATGATCTACAATCCATGAAAGTAAAGTTGCTAGGTTTCTCGGTGTAATTTCTCTTTGTTAGGAGCCTTGTGGAAATACAAAAAGCCCCCAAATATCTCATCTAATCCTTCTCTAGACATAACATGTAACAACCCATGGATGATTTTCCATGTAAAAAAATATAAGACCAAGGTCATGGGACATGTATTCCAAGCTGAATGTTGGGAAAAATATCCTAGTGGGTGTCACTTTTGGTTTATTTATGGCTAAGGAAATTGGAAAAGGCATTGATAAAGGAAAAAAGGTATTGATTGACATATTATTTATGAAATAAAGGAAAATAGGTAAAAAGGAAGGTGAAGAGACACATATTTGCATTAAGAGGAAACTGAAGGAAAAATGAAGGAAAATGAAGAAAATAGAGGCCCCAATGATAAAAAGGATTTTGAGGATCAATTGCTAATATTTTTGTCAGTGCAATTTTGGAGTTCTCTTTTATTCTCTCATGCTCTTGCACACTTAGAGCATTCATGGAGCATGCTTGGAGCATTCTAGTTTCACTTGGATTTGGAGAAAGAAGGAAAATGAAAGAAGGAAAGCACAAGGGAACAATTGGATCAACAACTACAAATGGATTGCTTTGTAAGTAACAAGTTGGATGTGTGATTTCCTCATGGATGCATGGTATGTGGATGTGATTTTTTGGTTCTTTGTTATCATTGGCATGGAGATTTTCTTGGATTGATAGTGGTTTTAGCCTTGCCTTGCCATTTTCTAGCTAACCATTGCGTTGTGGGGTTTTCCAATTGATTTTGTTTCTCATTGGTGCTCATAATTCCATATGGTTGTGCATTGGAACAAACAATTTGGAAGCCTTGGAACAACTTGGGTTGAGTTACTAGCCCTAAAGCCTAGGTTGGGACAAATTCTCTAGAGCCCATCGTGGGTTGAGTTACTAGTCCCTGGAGTTGGTTTGGAAAAACGCTCTGGAGCCCTAGAAGGTTCTGGCTTGAGTTACTAGTTCCTGGAGCCCTGCATAGCTTGGGTAGAGATCGATCTGGATGGTGTTAGTGATGTCCGACCATGAGGTGGAATCATTGATTGAGGGTTGAGGCAGTTGGCCTTTGGAAGCCTTGGTTTGGTTTTGTCTTGGTTTATTCCATGTGATCCCACATTCATTCTTGGAATATGGTGCGAGGGTGATTGGATGAAAGAGAGATTTGGTTCAACCCAATCTATGGTCGGGTCGTGCGTGGAAGTCCCTGACTTAGTTGGTATTTTCATATATTAATAAGAGTTATTTTCTACTGTGATTCATGGATACTTGTAGTGATTATGTTGGCGATATTATGGCTGAGTTTCCATGGCTTCTATGATGGTTATTTTCTAGTTATACTTTGGTTATGTGATGTAATTTTTCTATGGCTCTTGACATGTTTGATGAATATATGAATATTTGATGAATGCATGGACTAACAAGTGCTATTGCAACTATCTAGAGAGGGTTTAGAGCCTTCTAAGCAATTCTCAGGTGAAGACTATCAGTTTATGATCAGATATTCATTCATGACCAATAGCTTACATATTTACCATGTGTTTGACGAAATCTCTGCTAAGTACTAGGCATATCTAGGTCAAGCTCTTATTGAAGTTTAAATGTTTGGCATTGTCGTCATGTAACTTATGCTTCTAGAAATTTTCAAGAAGTTATGGGTAGTGGTATGGAGGATGGAATGAAAATGTGGCACTGATCCCGGGACCACATGCTCTATACTGAATATTTTGGTCACAACTACAATTAGACATTTTTGTGTGTGCGAATGGAGGCCTTCAAATGCACCCATGCATTTTCACGCATGCGGTTGGGGGTTAAGTTGTGTGAAAAGAGACCACATATTAGGGTTTGGTCACTTGTGGTGGTCCTTTGGCCCCTGAGTGTCCTGTAGCCTTGAGGGAAAATGTGAGTTGTCAGGTTGTGGTCAGTTGGTAGGCCCCACTTCCATAAATGGAGTTTGGAGGTCGATTCACGTCATAGTACCTCTTTGTCTTATGGTTACCCTGGCATGCTAATGGAATTGGGTACATGTGGGTAGCATGGTTACAAGGTGGTATCAGAGCTAGTTTCCATTCTCTTTAGGTGATATATAATACCATAGAGTGGTATCAGAGCATCCAGGTTCAAACACATGGACTAGATGTACATGGTTATGCATGCATAGTAGGTTAGACATGCATCACGGTGGTCATTATGTAGTTTGTGTCAACATGATGTTGTTGGTATGTTAAGATGTTGATACATTGTTGGCCGAGATGTTGCAGGAGATGCAAATCATTATAGCGAGGTTGCAACACTGGATCTCATGGTAAGATCAGATCATAGTATATGTTTGTATGTTGGGCATGCAGGTATGTTGGTTAATGGTTATTATATGCATTATGGTTATATACATGTATGCCATTCTATTGTTGTTGTGGCTACATGCATAATAGATACTAGTTGTTCAGTGCGGTCATATGCACGTGCGTCAGACAATCATGAATGGTAGTAACTTGTTATTATATGCATTTGGTCATACACATGATGAGTATGTCATTTAATTTATGATCTTGATGTTATATGTATCATGCTAATTTGGATTTGCATGTGCAGATAGTTATGGTTATGTTATTCAGGTACGAGTCGATATACCTGTGATATTGTGTCATATTGATCTGGACAAAATTGTGCAAATGTGATAGCCTCCCCTGAGATACATTGAGGTATGAGTTTGATTATTTCATCTATTTGATTTTTATAACATGGTATGTTTATAGGAAATAGAAGACCAGGGATGAATAATAAAGGAGTGGACTATTGTTCATAAGACTTTCCTTAGAGGTCTGACATGAAACCTACATAATGAAAAGTGACATGATTATGTGGCATGTTTTCAGTTACAAAATGTATAAGAAATGAAAATCGGGTTTTGGAAAGTGTGGTTAAATTAAGTAGAGATTTGGAGATCAGACCAGTATGGTAATTGCCTCCTTCTACCTTGGAATGGATCATGGAAAGTAAGAAGTTAGGTTTACAAGTTGTTTGAAAGTTTGGTTAATTACATGATATGAGTATGTGTCTATAAGATTTCATGAAGGAATGATTTTGTTTTAAGATGGTTGTACTAACACTATATGTGTTGAGACAACTAATATTCACTTGAGTGCAAGTGGGTGATAGTTGTAGTATTATGACTGTGAGTTGATTATTACATTGTTGTTAGTCTTGGTAAAGGTTGATTTCAAATTAAAAGATATGATTTCTTAATATTTGGAACACGTGACTGACATGTGTGAATTGTATGGAAACATGCTTGGTATTAACATGACAAGGTAACCATTGATTTGTTTATATATATAACAATTGGGTGATGTGATAGCATATAATAAAACTCAATTGCAACAAGGTAAAAGTTAAAAGAAAGGAATTGGGTGAGAATTCCTTTGGCTATGTTTGGAAACTACTAGTCCAAATGAATTAGTCCTTTGCATGAGTATATGAAGTCTTCTTAACCTTGATTTTGTTTAACATTATGCGGATATGTGCTAGATTCATGAAAATGTATTTGATAGGTATAACAATTGGGTTTTGGTTATAATTGGATTCGTCAAGGAATTGGAGTCCCTTGAAAGATGATATATGTACATGTTTAGTTATGGGTTAGTGTGCTTGACACAACAAGGTAAGGTAATTGGTATATTGTTACCTTTGTTTATGTATTGACAGTTGTGTTTTTATAGTAGTAAGATGCAAGGGAATCAATGGAAAATGAGACTTCCATGAAATCTTGAAGAAGGCTTGGGTTGATATTTCCCTTGGAAGCATTGGGAACCCATGGGGTTGAGTCATGGTGTTTGTTTCTCATTTGTGCTTTTGATATTATGTGATTTGTTTGTGTTTGATGTGAAATTTTGCTTATGTCTGGTACATGGCCATTCCTCTTTGGTTGTGGTGCCATATTGTTATTGTTTTTCATGGTAAAGTAAATTAAATGGATTTTAGGCGTCAGATGCCTTGGATATGTTGGGAATTGTTGTTCTCAATATTGTGCACGTTGTGCAAAAATAAAGGGATTTCTCTTAACCTTGACCTTATGATATCTGGTATTTGTGTTGTGATTATGATTATCTTGATGTCTACATATGTATGTCTGTATTTATGTAGGTCGTTGTCTAACATGATTGTAAGGGATCATGCTTGTGGAGGAATGATTGCTTATGCTGGTGAATGGCATGAAGAGGTTCTTGGATTATGAGGCATAAAGTGGGCAGAGTAGCCTTGACCAATCTGTGAGTTTAGTATCATGTGGATATGAATTGATATTATGTGCTTATAGTATGATTATGTTTATGCCATGATAGGTAATGCTAAGTGATACATCAATAGAATGAAAGAAGTGTGATCTACGACATGTTGGGACAAGCATGGATAGTGGAAAGACACTAGAAACAAAGTTTCTTTGTAGAGACAGTGTGGTCGTGGGATGTGTAGTACTATTGTTGTGTACATGTTATATATGTGGTATTGTGTACATATAGAGTTGTGTGCATGTTGCATATGCGGTGTTGTGTGTATGTTGCATTATGCGGTGTTGTATACCTATGGTGTTGTGTACATGTTGTATATGTGATGTTCTGTACTTGTTGTATATGTGGCAATGTGTACATATGGTGTTGTGTTCATGTTGTAGATGTGGTGCTCTATGCATGTGGTGTTGTGTACATGTGGTTCTTTATGTATGCGGTGTTGTGTACATGTGGTATATGTGGTGTTGTGTGCATGTGGTGCTATGTACATATTGTGAAAGTGGTGTTGTGTACATGTGGTGTCGTGTGCACTTTGTGTAGGTGATGTTGTGTACACGTTGTGCAAGTGGTGTTGTGTACATGTGGTACTGTGTTATCTATATTATGTAGCCATTATATTGCGACATGTGTATTTGTTATGTGGTACTCTATGTACTTTTGTGTATTGTGTTGTACACCATGTGTAGGTGTATGTTTGGTGTTGTGCATCGTGTGTAGGTGTATGTATTGTCTGGTGTTGTACATCAGGTGTAGGTGTATGTGTTATGTTGTACACCAGGTGTAGGTGTATGTGTTGTGTTGTACACCTTGTGTGGGTGTATGCATGTGATGTACACTCTGTGTATGTATACGTGCTTGAAGAGAAGAGAAATCATTGGTTGCTTGCTAGGTATGGAAACCGATTCAGTGTGTGTATGAAAAGGATAAAGAAAAAAGGTAGAAGCAAGGACTAATTGGGAGATAAGTATCAGTACTTTATTTTCATTTTGTATTTTGCATGTACTCTATGACTTTGATTTATGATGGTTACATGTGATCTATAATTATGATTTATGATGGTTTATTTTTGAACTAACTGGATGTGATATCTTATACATGATGATTTGATCAAAGAGCTAGTTTGACTTGTAGTGACAGGAAGTAAACATAATTGCAAGTGTACCTTATTGACAAGCTACCAATGAGGTACGATTCGAATTTATTTCAATTTATTTTGAATATAGTGGCACTTATGTGCTTGGTACAAGAAAACGTGGAAATGCCTAGGTTCAGGTGGTTGAAAATGCTCAGTTTGTGTGGTTGGAACTGGCTGTGAGAGTGTTAACAATAGGAGTGAAAGGAATTAGAACATGCAACAATATGTTGGTAAAACATTCAGGAGTAGTGCCATTGTGGGACATTGGTAGTCAATAATTTCCATTGATTTCCATGAGCATGCTATGATTGGTATGATGGTTTTGAGGCAGGGATATGCCTTGGTTTTTGGACCTTCTGATGCGAGGAAACCTTGCCAAAGGATAGATCACCCCAGGGAATGTGTAGTAGAGAAGGGGATGCCAACAAAACATAGAAGTTGTGTGACTACATGGAAGGAGGTGACTGGCTTTCCCGAGGCACTGTGTAGTAGAAAAAGGAAGGCTGGGGAATGAATTTTTTTTGTCATTAGAATTACTAGATGGAATTAGAAGCACATTGGGAATGTTCCCTAAAACAATGAGTCGATAGCTATTAGAGGAAAAGGGAAGATGAAGCTTTACTATTAGGTATAAAAGGTTTTAGGCATAAAAGGGTTTGAGAAATTTGATTGCGACATATATATATATATATATTGGGAAGTTATTATTTATTACTCCTTTATCGATTAAGTAAGTCCAAGAATGACTCCTCGCATGATGAGGTAAGTATTAAAGAAACTTCCTCAATGAGAAGGTAAGCATTAGATTGACTTCTCGATTCCACGAGGATCATAGCGCTAGACATTGTATGCAAGTTTGACCTTGGCAATGGATTCTAGACTTTCTAGGAAGGAGGTGAATCCTAGTATTAATTTGAGGGGGGGTGTGAGCCTCTAGATTACCTTGTTAGCTGATGTGGGAATCGTATCCTTTTATTTTCCGGTGAGAGAAAATGTGCATATGTATATGTGTATATTATTGTGAATACTATATCAAGTTGTGATGATAAAGATCCATAGATAGTATGATTATTTGTTGGTTGAAGAAGATGTGCATGAGTATATATGTGGTTACTATTGTAAATATCGTAACGAGTTGTGTTATAAGCTCTAGTAAATGGTATGTTGGTCATGGTTTTCAAGATTTGTTTATTGTAAATACCACAATGATTTGGGTTATAAATATCCATAGGTAGTTGTTTTGGTTTTAACGATTTCCTGGTCATAGGTGTCATAGAAAACCAAGGACAGTGTTCCTGCAAGGGGAGGGGTTTATAACAACCCTTGGTTGATTTTCCATGTAAAAAAATATAAGACCAAGGTCATGGGACATGTATTCAAAGTTGAATGTTGGGAAAGATATCCTAGTGGGTGTCAATTTTAGTTTATTTATGGCTAAGGAAGTTGGAAAAGGAAAAGAGGCATTAATTGGCATATTATTTATGAAATAAAGGAAAATAGGAGAAAAAGAAGGCGAAGAGACACAAATTTTCATGAGGAGGAAATTGAAAGAAAAATCAAGGGAACTGAAGAAAATAGAGGCCTCAATGATAAATAGGCTTATGCGGATCAATTGCTAGTCCTTTTGTCATTTTAATTTTGGAGATCTCTTTTATTCTCTCATTCTCTCATACTCTTGCACACTTAGAGAATTCTTGGAGCATGCTTGGAGCATTTTAGTTTCACCTAGAGTTGGAGAAAGAAGGCAAAGGAAAGTAGGAAAATGAAAGGGAATAGGTGGATCAACGCTACAGTTGGATTTCTTTGTAGGGAATAGGTTGCATGTGTGATTTCCTTGCTGATTTATGGATGCATGGTATATGCATGTGATTTTTTGGTTGTGTTGTCCTTGTTATTTCCTAGATAGCCATGGTGTTGTGGGTTTCTCCACTTGATTGTTTTTTTATTGTTTCTCATAATTCCTTATGGTTGTGGGTTTAGAAAAATGGTTTGGAAGCCCTCGAACAACTTGGGTTTAGTTATTAGTCCTGGAGCCTAGGTTGGGACACAAGCTTTGGAGCCCTCGGTGGGTTGAGTTACTAGTCCCTGGATTTGGGTTGGAAAAATGCTCTGAAGCCCTGGAAGGTTGTGGGTTGAGTTACTAGTTCCTGGAGCCCTAGACAACTTGGGTAGAGACTAATCTAGTTGGTGTTAATGATGACCGACTATGAGGTAGAATCACTAGATGAGGGTTGAGGTGGTTGGCCTATGGAATCCCTGGTTTGGTTTTTTCTTGGTTTATTCCATGAGATCCCACATTCACACTTGGAATATGGTGCAGGGTGATTGGTTGAAAGAGAGATTTGGTTCAACCCAATCTATGGTCGGGTGGTACGTGGAAGTCCCTGACTTGGTTGGTACTTTCATATATTAATAAGAGTTTTCTACTATGATTCATGGATACTTGTAGTGATTATTTTGGTGATATTATGGTTGAGTTTACATGGCTTACGTGTCGATTATTTTCTAGTTATATGTTCGTTATATGATGTATATTGTTTTATGGCTCTTGACATGTTTGATGAATATACGAATGGTTATTGAATGCATGGAATAACAAGTGATATTGCAGCTAGCTTGAGAGAGTTTAGAGCCTTGTCAGTGATTCTCAGGTGAATAATATAAATTTATGATCAGTTATGCATTAATGACTTGTAGCTTACATGTTTACCATGTGTTTAACGAAATGTTTGCTAAGTACTAGGCCTATCCAGTTCAAGATCTTGTTCAGTTTTGAATGTTTGGAATTTCCATCATGTAACTTATGCTTCGAGAAAGTTTTAGGAAGTTTTGGGTAGTGGTCTGGAGGCTGACCTAAAAAGGTGGCATTGATCCCAGGACCACATGCTCTATACTGAATATTTTGGGTCACAACCACACTCAGACAATATTGTGTGTGTAGTTGGAGGCCTTCAACCACACCCAAGCCTTGTCATGCATGTGGTTAGGGGTTAAGTTGTGAGAAAAACATCCCCAACTTAGGGTTTGGTCACCTGTGGTGGTCCTTTGGCCCCTGAGTATCTTGTAGCCTTGAGGGAAGTTGTGATTTGTTAGGTTGTGGTTAGTTGGTAGGCCCCAATTCCATAATCGATCTTTGAGGTTGGGTTATATCATAGTCACTCTTCGTCTCATGGTTACCCTGGCAGGCCAGTGAAATTAAGTGGATGTTGGAGTGGGGTTATAGAACTATCTTCACTCCCAGAGACTTGATTTTATGGGACATTAAGAACATGGATTTGCTCACTCTGATAGCTTCCACAACGTATGTTTTGACATGGTATATAACATCCTCAATTACATCTATACCATCATGTTTCAATTACCTCAAACACAAGCAATTGTTCAATACATTAAAAGAAAAACTTCCCTTTACTCTCAAATTCACACACAAATATGGGTGTCTAAGAAAATACCTGCATAGTGAAATGGAATTCATGATGAAAGGTACCAAGGTACTATGTTACCTCTTTTGCATCATTTAAATCTAGAGAACCCTATGTAGACACAAAGAAACAAATTCTACAATAGGTTTGTTTCAACTATTCCAATGGTGATTATATTAACATGAGATGATTCATCTTCATGGATTTTGGTTCTATTTGATATACATGTGTAAAATTATACACTAATAATCTTTCAAAATATTAATAAGGGACGGAGTTTCAATGATCATCTGGGTTGCTTCAACAAAGATTTGTTTTCGAAACAAGGGTTCACCCAGGGTTGATTAATGAAGAGACTTATAATCCAACATAGAAAGAGTGTAGTTTCTCTCCCTGTTGTTTTGCATCATTGGTAGCGGCCAAATGTGTGATCCAAAATGACTGCAACTAAGGATGAATTAAGCCCTCCTGATAAGAGTACTCCAAATGGAACATCATTGATCAACCCTTTCATGAATACTTGAATCATTCAAGAAAATCATGTCACTATTTTCACATGGATAAAAATTGTACTATATTTTTCATATGCAACCACACCAAGGTTAGAATCAATATGAGAAAGCACCACGAGGATGACAATGGACTATAATTTCTTGAATGCTCGTCTTAAAACCAAAGAGATGGAGTGGACGATATAATATTTTATGAATACCAAGGTGGGTTGTACCATATATGCAGCATCCTGAAACAATCAATTAACAAAATAGTTTGAAATCATACTTTATTATAGGCATTGCAGAACTCAAAATGACTAAATCACTTAATTTCAGTGTCAAGAAGAAACCTTTATTTAACTTGTTTGTTGAAGTATATATTCCTAGGGGAAAAGTTTCAAAACCTTCACAATCACCAGGCAAAGCTTTCATCTCCAATGCAATTCAAACAGATCTTGCAATATTTTTTCAATACATTCCAAATATTCTAGGTGTTATGGATCTCAATCAAGCCGAGCATGGTTGAGATGATTGTGGAAAATAATACCACAATAGGAGTGTAATAGAAGAGAAAATTTAGAAATAGGAGAGTTATCATTATAACATTGGCCATTACTACGTTTAAGAATATTGTTTTACATCATGCATTGAAATTCACTATAGACCTTGAAAATTCAATTGCAAGCAATTTGATAATTTTAGAAATTTGACTGATAGGAACTAAGTTAAAATCACATCTCTAAAAAAATTATTTCCAAAATATTAAGGAATTTTCAATCAACATTTCTTTAACCCAAAATCATTTATACCTTGATTTTAGACTTTTTCATTGAGAAACCATGATTGCATTCCCACAATAGTAGGCCTACATAATTTTCATAAACAGAATAAAAGTCCCAATGAGTAGAACTACAACCTTCCATGAATTTGAAAAATACTACTCTCTATACTCTTGAAATAATTTTGAAAGAAAAGTTTTTGCATTTGATCATGCAACCTCACATACTTACTAATGAAATAAACTAACTAAAGAACGATGAAAGAAAGGAACAAGAAACCTGAATTTATTATTGCAAAGAGAGAGAGAAGGAATTGATAATAGCATATCCCATCCCTGTAGAATAATTTTCAACTGCTTGTGTATAATTGGCAAGAAAGAATGACTGGGACTAAAGATTCATAGGCTTATTTTTACCAAATTAACTTGTGAAAAATATGAATGTAGAGAAAACATTGAACATTGTGGAAGTTGAGCAGACAAATGAGAGTGTCTGGTTCAAACAGATTCATGTGATTGTTTCTACCAAATTAATTTGTGAATAGAACAAAGAATAAGGTGCACAATATGGAAATTCAACACAAAAACATGAGTGTATAATTAATTCATGTCTTTTGTTTGAGATAGTGAGATAGCCAACCATATTAACAAAAACATATCTCTAAAATGTTTTAACATAAGGTAATTTTCAGTGTTTGCTACGTGTTGTCTCCCTCTGAAAATTGAATTCAAGAATCACCACTGGCAGACCAAGGTTGTTGGAGATTACAAAATTTATGGTATATTGATGCGAGAACTTGGAGGGTGAAACATCCTAAAGTATGAACAGTTCATTTAATGGCATGTGAGATGTGTCGTAACAACAGCCTTTGGAGCTTTGATGGGACAGCGTCACTGATATCATGCCTCAAAAAATTAAAAACCAAAGTGAAATTTATCAATTGCATAAAATTATTGTCAAATTTTTAGTATGACACTCTTCTAATACCACCTCACCAATAGTGTATGTCACTAGTAGTGACATAATAAATGTTGCATTATTAATCAATTCAAACCACACAGTTGATGGCACACACAACTTTCTGCTTCTTTTATACATCTATCATGGGCATACACTACACTTCATTTTAAATAATTAAAAGCTATAAAGATAAAATCTAAATTTTTCTTTTATTTATTTAAATGGATTCTTTTGTCAAGAAAAGAAATTAGTTTTCTTCTCAATTCTAGGGCTAGAGTGAATTTGTTGGTATAAGGCCAAACTATAAGTATACTTAAGAGTTTGACAAGGGTCTAAGCCAATACAATAATATTCATAGGCAAGAGGCCATTACATCAATATTTATCAAGCTATTATAGCTCGTCATGTTAGTAGTGAGGATTTGAACCTAGGTAGGAAAGATAACAACCATTCCACATAAGCACCCAAAATAACTCCAATTGACATTTAAATATAAACTTATACTAGACTTCGCATTAAAAGCTATATATAAAAAGTCTAAATTTCACTTGTATCCATTTAATAGCCAACCTAGATCCATCTTAATCCCAAATATATCAAGCGTCGAGAGGGATTGAATCTCTCGATGTGAAAACCTCTTTTTTGAGTGCAAAACTTGAGGAAAGGTCTGCATTTTGAGAGATTTGATCCCTCTCGGCGCTTGATAGATCTGAGGTTAATATGGATCTAGGATGGTTTCAGTCATGTGTGGGCATACAAAATTTATTGAACATCTAATTATTTTGATCATTTTAAATATGCTAAATATGTCTAAGATTAATTTGGTCAATTTAATTTAACTTTGATAAAATAAAAAATTTTACTGCAGAATGACAATGTAACAATGTTGAGTGATAGAAAATGTGAATAATAAGAATATAATCAACTACAAACAATCTTCATTATGATTAATCTGAAACTATTTTCTTTTACTATTCTTATTGTCACACCTATCAGTTATTTTCTATTACCATGTTTGAATGCAAAGTGATTAACAATGTTGAATGATGGAAAATGGGAATAATAAGTATGTAGCCAATTACAAATAGTTTACAGTTTCAGGAAGAAGACATTTCGGGTAAGTGAACATTTAATTTAGGATTAAAATTCGAGTATTTTATTTATGGTTTAATTATTGTAACACAGAAGTTGATTCACATCATTAATATTGTTTATGTGCTTACACTGAGAGAGAGTGTGTGTATGTTTTGGGGGTGAAATAGAGATATATATGGAGGGTGGGGAGAGGAGAAGAGAAGATATAGAAACAAAGATAGGGAGGAAGGAGAGATATAGGTATATGGAGAGAGAAGGGTTAGACAGAGGGAGGGGAATGTGAGGAAGAGGGGGGGGGGGAGGGGGGGGGGGGGGGGGGGGGGGAGGGTGGGGGGTGGGGGAGGGGGAGGAGGAGAGGGGAGAGAGATGAGCGAGAGATGACGAGAGAGTGTGTGTACTGTTTTGGGGGTGAGATAGAGAGATAAAGAAGGAGAGAAAGTGGGAGATAGAGATGTAGATGGAGGGGGCAGATATGTGCTTACACTGAAATTAATGCACACTATTAATCTAATTACTTTGAGCTTAATGTACATTATACATCTAGTTGCATCAAATTAGAAATCAACATCTACAATGAAATCAATGCATCTAGTGTAGGAAATCAAATATGATTAGAAATAAAAATCTACACTAAAATCAATGAATCTAGTGCAAACAATCAAATAGGATTAGAAATCAACATTTACACTAAAATCAATGCATCTACTGCAATCAATCAAATAGGACTAGAAATCAATATCTACACCAAAACCAATGCATCCAGTGCAAGAAATCAAATAGGAGAACAAATCAACATCTACATTAAACCCAATGCATCTAGTGTAAGGTATTAATATGATTAGAAACTAACATCTACACTGAAATCAATGCATCTAATGCAAGCGATCAAATATGATTAGAAAAAAACAACTACATTGAAATCAATACATTTATTTTAGTGAAAAACCAAAATATTCATGAATTTCTAGATTTAACTTCTATGTCTATGTCTATCTCCCTCCCTTTGTCCTTCTCTCTCTCCCCCTCCCTCTCTCCTCCATCTCTCTCTCTCTCTCTGTCCACCTCTTCCTCCCTTTCTCTCTCTATCTCTTATTCCCTCCCCCCCATGCGATTTATTTCTATACCTCCCTCCATCTCTCCTTATTTGTCTCTTTATCTTAGCCCCCTAAACACATGTCACACACTCTCTCTCGCTCTCTCTTCTTCCCTCTTTGCCCCTCCATCTATATCTCTATCTCCCTCTACCTCCCCTTCTTTATATCTATATATCAGCCTGCATACACTCTCTCTCTCCATATCTATCTACTTCTCTCTCTCTCTCTCTCTCTTTCTCTCTCTATACCCCCTCCATCTATATCTCTATCGTAGCCCCCAAACATACACACACTCTCTCCATATCTATTTATCTCTCTCTCTCTCTCTCTCTCTCTCTCTCTCTCTCTCTCTCTTCCCCCTCTCTCTCGATATCTCTCTTCGTCCCTCCCTCTCTTTGCCTCTATCTTCTTCCCTCTCTCCCGCCTCCATCTATATATCTATGTCCCCTTGTCTCTCCTTATCACCCCCAAAACATACACACACACACTCTCTCTCTCTCCCCCTTGTCACTCCCTCTCCCTATCTACCTTTCTCTCTCTATTTATTTCTTCCCCTTACAACTCCATCTCTCTCTCCCACCTCTCTCTCTTCTCTCTCAAGTTCTCTCTCTCTTCCTTCCTCTCTCTCCCACCTCCCTCTGTCTCTGGCCCCCATCACACACACACACTCTCTCTCCACCCTCCAGCTCTATCACTATCTCCATCTCTATCTCCTTCTTGCTCCCGCCCTCTCTCCCCCCTCCATATCTATGTCTTCTTGTCTCTCTCTTCCCCTTATTTTCCTATCTATATTCTCTCCTTTTCTCTCCCTTCCATCATCTCCTCTCCTCCTCATTCCATCTTCATCTCTCCCTTATCACTCCCTCTCTCTCTCCACCTCTATCTCTCAATGCATTTGTTCTTCCCTTCCTCTCTTTCCCCCTTCCAACTCCATCTCTCTCTCTCCCCTCTCTCTCTCCACCCTCCAACTCTATCACTATATCCTTCTCTCTCTCCTTTTTTCTCTCCCGCTCTCTCCCCCTCCATACCTATGTCTCTCTGTCTCTCTCTTCCCCTTCTTTCCCTATCTCTATCCTTGTTATATTGTAAATATTAATTTTTTATTGTCTTATTAATTAAATTTAATGATGGTTATGCAATCATTATTTTAATTTATATTGTAAAATGGATGTTAATTTACAAACACTATTTATGTGTTATACATATTAATGTGTATATTAATATATATGTGTATTATACTTTCTTTTATCTTAAAAAATGGTAGTAATTTTAATAATAAAAATCAAAATTACAATATAAAAAAGTTGAATTTAAAAAATTCTCACATCTCACATCACACTCATAAACATGTAACATGTAACATCTCACATCTAATGCTAACACTCACACATCGACCTTATCACATCTAACACTCACACCTCCACCTTTATACTACTACTAACAACAACAGTTAATAAAACTATATATTAAATTGATATATAAAATTTAATTATTTATGAAATAAATAACTAACTTAAACTAAATATTAAATTAATATATAAAAATTAATTATTTATGAAATAAAATGACTAAATTTTTTTATAACAATTTCATTACTAAAATTTACAAATATTCTATCCCTCTCAATTTTAAATATATAACTTCGTATTAAAAAACAACCCAATCAAATCATACCAAATTATAAATAATTCATTAAACAACCACCACAACCACAACGATCTCCTTTTGGAAATTTGCATATATTCCATGAAGCTTCCGACAATGTGGATCCTTCAACGTGTGCCATCCAAATTCATACCACACACCGCGTGCTAAACATACCAAGGGTCGCATAGTTTATGTTGAGGCTAATGCACGTGGCCACATGTTTTCCACATTGAAATAAAATGCATGTAGCACCATTTGCCACACCCCTTTGCCAACTATTAATGTACACTAAATCTAAGCTGACTTCATCTCTAGATTCGCAAAATCTAAGCAACGTTAAAACCTCTGCCATATCATTGCTTGTCGTATCAAATTCATATCAACAATTATAAGGGGTATGTTCAACGTGGGATTTATGCACATCTAATCGAATTATGATTTTTTTGCTACTAAATATGGATTATTGGTAAAAAAATTTTGTAAGTTTGGTAAGACTTTCTTATTTTCGAGTTTACATGTCCATTATTCGTCGGGTGAGGGGGAGGGTAGCACAAGATTCAAACCCAAAGGTAGCACAAGATTTGAACCCAAGGCTTCGGATTTTGTGAGACTTCATTCCATCACCACTTGAGCTACCCCAAGCACACATAGATTATTGGTAAATTTAGATGAAAGGTAGAAATGAGATTGTTTTTCTTTTTTTGAATTTGGTAAAATAAGTTTTAATGAAGTCACAATATTTCATTATTTAAATTATATTTTTGAATCTATAACTGGGTTCATTATTTAAATTATATTTTTGAATGTATAAATGGGTTCATTGCTTAAGAATTTTTTATAGTATTTAAATCATGCCAATTCAACAATTTAAGAGTATAATTTTCTCAAATTTTAATCAGATTTCAAACAAAATCGACCCAAAAAAATCTACAAATAAAATCCAAAAAGTCACCCCATCATACTACTATTATGAAGTGGAAATATTTTAACCTTGAGTACTTAATATAAAATTATGTATTTGAATATAAAATTATGTATCTCAATATTATCATATTTGTATATACACATTTGGTAATTATAAGTATAATTTTGGTGATTAATTTTTTTACATATTTCACTGTTTCACATGATGTGAATTGAATTTTTACATATTTTACCATTTCACATTGTGTGCATTGAATTTTAAATTAGGTAATTAGATGGCATAGCAAATCTTAAGGAGGGAATTCACATTTCATCTATATTTAGGGAGGGGTATATCTAGGGAGGGGAAGAGATGCATATTTACTTAGTTTTCACATGATGTGAGTTGAATTTTTACATATTTTACCATTTCACATTGTGTGCATTGAATTTTAAATTAGGTAATGAGATGGCATAGCAAATCTTAAGGAGGGAATTCACATTTCATCTATATTTAGGGAGAGGTATATCTAGGGAGGGGAAGAGATGCATATTTACTTAGTTAAATCTTTCTTTAAGACAAGGGTTTATGATATCAAAGTAAAGATTCATAAAGATGATCTCAAACAATGTTATTAATTTAATGAGAATTTTACTGAGTTTTTTATTTATTTTTTGGAGGTAGCATCAAATCCTTCAACCATGGTTTTAAAGACCAAATATCATGGCTATGAAAAGCACTAAAATTCATCTCTTAAAGTTTGTCTACCTTTCTATTTTATCTTTTTTTATTTTTTAATGTGGTGATGCAACATCACCCATTTTCCCTTAGGGTTAAAATTCAAACATTTTTCAACCATGGCTTTAAAGACCAAATATCATGGCTATGAAAAACACTAAATTCATCTCTTAAATTTTGTCTACCTTTCCATTTTATATATTTTTTATGATTATTTTTTTAAGTGTTTTTCAAATTGGCCTAGATTTTATTTTATTCTATTTTTGGGTTGAAAATTATTAATTAATAACATTACAACTGTGAATATTAACACCATAAAAAATAAAAAGAACATAAAATAGATTATGAATTAAGTATATATATATATATATATATTTATATATATTGTTCACCTCCTTCAATGACCACGAGCCTCATTATGAGATCTCTATCTTTAACTCTAAACCTTGATATGCACACCGATCACATGCAAATTGTGAGAATCAAAGCCACATTCGTTTTGACAAAAAAAAAAATGGATATCTTCCTAAAAGATTTAAAAAGGGATTTAGGCTTCTTAATGTATAATGCTAACGTTGATCACATCTACCATTATATTCTACAATTGTTTCCAATGCCACTAACAAGTTCTCTATTGAGGTGTCATACAAAAAGAATAATATAACTTCCAATCCTTGATATGATAATGATTGTAAAATTGCTAGGAAAACAATTAAAGATGCTCCTAATGAAACCGTGAAGCTTGAAAAAATAAGTATGTACAAAACTCCTATTAAAAGGAAGAAATGTCCTATGTAAATAAAATGCAATAGTGTCTTCTTTGCCTTTCTAAAGTTGAGCCTAGAAAATTTTGGAGGAATATAATTGTTCATAAAATGAAAGAAAATAATTTGATCCCCTTAAAGAACCGAGATATATATCTTAAGAATATTCATGATTCCCTAGACACCATGGGAGACATCTTTAACGCTCTGCTAGAGTAGGATACCTTTTATTTGGAAGACGTGGATTCCGGGATTAGGAAGCTCGTTAATGGGAAAGCTAGGGATATTGAAGGCTACCAAGATGAAATTCTTGAAATGGGAATGTCTAGCCTCATCCATCATATATGGAAACTCCTCAATTTGGTAATGAAACATGGATTCCCTGAGCCTTAGATGCAAAGCCTTATTTTTCCTAGCTTTAAAAGTGGGGATAAAAACATTCCATCTACTGGACCATTATGATTAGTCACATTTTAGCCAAACTGTATGGGCACATTTTGGAAAAGAATATTAGCCTCTGGCTTGAAATCCATGGTAAAATAGCTAAAGGAAAACTAGTTTTACATATACATCACTCAACTATTGACCATCTTGTTTCTCTTAGGATCATTTTCGAGGAATGTTGTAATAATAAAACTGATCTCTTTTGTTGTTTTGTTGACTTTATAAAATCTTTCTACACAGTTCCTCGGGACAAGCTATAGAAGAGAATTGAATAAATAATGGTTCCTCTTGAGTTGAGGGTTGTTGTGACTAGGCTATACGAGAATATTATTTCCAAGCTTAAGACTACTGAGGGTTGGCCTAAATAAATTAAATGCAATATCAAAGTTAAGTAAGGGTGTCCAACATCCCCTACCATTTTTAGCATTTACATTGATAAGCTAAAAGAGTGTTTGGAAGTTGCATGATGTGATGGCCCTAAGGTCGCTAATATGGTCATTACTCTTTTCCTTTATGTTGATGATATTGTCCTTTTAGCTAGAAGCCATGATGATCTTAACAAGAAGCTTACAATCATCCATGATTACTGCTCCAAGATGGATATGACTGTTAATACCGACAAGACTAAAGTCATGATAATTAAATCCAAAAAGGTTAACTATGATAATTTCAGTTATGATAAGAATTACATGGATAAGGTTTCTTCATACAAATATTTAGGTATTAACATTCATCATCATCTCAAACGGAATTATAGAATTGAGAAAAGGATGATAGGAGGTTGGAAAGCTTATTATGAGCTTGAAAACAACAATAAGTCGATTGATATTTGGGTTTGTAGTAAAAAGAAGTTCCTCTTTGTGTTGGGTTGTGTTATATTCTTTCCATGACTAGCCCATGTAGTTAACGGGGGGGTTAGAAGGGGGGCGGAGCCCCCCCTTCATTGCGTTGATTGCATAGCGAGGGGGGGTCATAGGGGGTTTGAGGGGTGTAGGTAGCCCCACTCTAGGGGGTCCAGGGCAGCGCCCCAGAAAATTTTGTTTTTGGACCCTATATTAGGTTGGGCGGACCTACCTATGGTTTTGTGCATGATTTTTCGCACATGTTTTTGGACGCAATGGTTTTTCGGTCCATGGTATTGGATGCTTCGGCATGTATAAATATGTATTGTAACATTGAAAGGAATATAATGAAAAATCACGGTAGTAGTCCTAGCTTTGGGATCTAGGGGAAAATCTCTGTGTATATGTGTTTTATGTGTTATGCTCTCACATTGTTTATTTTCTGTGTTTTAGAATTCGTATGCAGGTAATTTCTGTACAGGGTTAAAACCTACACTTTGAGCCTCTCTTCACCCATGTTACTTTATATGTATGTGAGGTCTGGGGTTGCAGTATATCTAAAGAATCTTGGAGGAAGATCTAACTTATCCAAAAGTAATTTAAAACCTACAACCTCAAGAATAAAGGAAATACTCCCTACCCTGTCCTCCTAATTGAAGCCAACCTTTCCCCCATTTAAAGCATGGCCATGTTTAGGTATCTTATGTATAAGAAAAATATTTACAACATGGAATCCAAGAGGTTTCCTAAAATTGCTTCTAACTCTAGTCAAAACCCCCAACTCCAGCTCAAGTGAGGTTGGCATAAGGATGTCTAGTCGATCATTGGGGGATAAAGGAGGAGAACATCTTGGAGAATCAAGATAATATTAAAAATGCTATTAATTCAAAATTAAGGATAAGTTGTGGGATGATAAGGAGTTGGAAAAAAGAAGTTGTTGAGTAATTTAATTTTGAGTTAAATTGCTTAGCATTAAATTATCAATCCAAGTTCATACACTTGTGAAGCACACTTGCACAATATATGCTAGGACATTGACTTTCAATTTTATAAGGAAAAATTAATCTATTGAAAGAATATTGCAAGATTGAAATACAATACTAATCACAAAATGACATATAAAATGAGCACACACACTTCTTTATCTTATGAAAGAAGAAATTCAATTTATTCTAGGAAAATAATAAGGTTTGATCTATGAAAAGCTATAAACTATAAATAAATGAGATTTTAATCTATTTGAAGTGAAAGTACAACTTTCCTATAAGAAGAATAAATGTGATTCTATTCTATGAAACCAATTCCACGCTATGAAAGATAATGGCATCCTTATACTGTAAGAAGCAAGAAACTTCTTATGCTAAATCCTTATGCAATGAAATATTTTAAAGTTCCTATATTATGAAATATTTTAAAAACCTCTCCTTAAGTCTATTCTACGAAAATATTTTTAAATTCTATTCTAACGAACATGGAAATGATTTACTCTATGAAAGCCATAAGATGTGTTTTATGAATTGAATACTCTGTTCTAGAAAGAATTGAAACTTTGTTTCTAAAAAAACAAATGAATTATATGCTAAGGGAAGTAAAGACGACTTATTCTATGACAATAAGAAAATAATATTATGAGAAATTGAATTGAAAGTTCATCTATCTATGAGATCAAATAAAAATGAAGTTATTGGTTTGCATGTCTAGAGTTAGAATTAGTTCATGTTTATGCATTATCTATAAATATGAGACTAAATATATGTAGAGGTAAAAGACTTAAATCAAGAAGTGACTAATAATTTTTTTTTGTTGTTTTTCAGAGATTTATTCAACCATTTGATTTACAAAAAAATAAGAATTAAATGAGCAGAAAAGAGCATCTAAAGACAATGCATATTGTTAGTGCCTAAATCTACCTCAGGCTGAAGGAAGGCAGGTCTAGGGTAACATCAAACCACGCTTAACCTGGTAGCTATCCCTACTAGGTCGGGAGAGGGCTCTCTCCTTTGTAGAAATTTTGAATAATAAACACATATTCAATGGAGATTATCCTGATCATGTACTATTACGGAATACATACACAATACATAAGCTCCTCTACGTTGATCATCAATATAGCAGCATCAATAACAATAAAACATCAAGAGCATGCACACATTAACACAATATGTAACCCGGGGAAAGCTTACAGCTGAAAAACCCACACTATCTGTATATTAATGATTGAGAACATGTAACATTACAATAGTCAATACTTCTCACAAGTATCCAGCACTATCTCCACCTGTTACACACAATACAACTCAGATCTGATCTCCAAATCTATTCCACTGCTTCCCTGCCTCCACTACTCAATACCTACTCAAGAATGGATGAGAATGGTTGAACCAAACTCGTATTTACCTCAAAATAATCACTCACACTGGGAATCATGTGAGCAGAGGCTATAATCACTTGGTATTGGCCAATTCTCATTACTCAATCCCCTGATTTGTGCAAGATCTGGTGCACAACTATAGTCACAACTCATAGCAATCTGATTCTCTAACACCTGTCCCTGCTGAACTGAACATCCACTGACATGCAACTGAGTTAACTGATGTATTCATTAGTTGTATTATGAGTTAATAACTTGTGAATTAATTAATAACTAATTCACCCAACTCATCTCTAGTCTATTTTCCAGTTAGACTAAATACAACCAGTTTAACAAAGCTAAACTGAACACAACTCCATCAACTCCACAATCAACTCCACCAAACTCAAATGATTGAGTTCTAACTGAAGTCATGCATGCAACAAATCAACTGACTCATAAGAAAAGCATATTTCCTTCTGACAGCTG
>APFE030632696.1:329680-423111 GCA_000404065.3 Pinus taeda | reverse complement strand
CTATAATTAGACTTGACAGTGTCACCGCTGTTGTCTAAAAATAGAAGTCCATCTATTTTTTCCAACTTGACCAATCATCCACAAACAGCATCCTGCAACTCATAGACATGATCCATATGTCTAAAAATAGACATAGTCTAAAAATAAACTTTGCGCCATAATTTGCCTGCGGGCCCACTTAGTGAAGGTGACTCTTTTCACTAAGCTCCATCATCTTGTTGCAATCTCAACATCCTTGTCAATCTCAATTAGAATATTGGCAATTAGGGCTTGAGATGATTGAAATGAATGCTGATTTTAGGCTAGGTATAGTAGATTAGGGTTTCTGTTTTGATTTTTTAGGTTTTGGTTGCTGGATCAATTGGAGAAGGCAGATTGGGTCCGGGAAATCAACTCAGGGATACAGTCATGTTATATGGGGCAAGGTAGACAAGGTTTTATGTACTAGAAATGGATTGAGGTGGTAGAGTAAGATAGCTGAGGAGTTGAGGAGAGCATAAGAAACTTTGAATCCTCTTCAAACAGTGAAAACATTGAAAACCAAATGCATTCCCAAGACAAAGCACTGTAAATTAGTGTATTTTGTTTATTCACCTTGATTCATTTAGTTTAGAAGAGAGAGAGAGAGATGTGGATACATATAAAACATAAGAAAAAACTCATTACAAAGAAGAAACAATACATAAACTCATTGTCAAAGAATCTCACAAAAATAGCTGTGAAACCTAGTTTTATTCCTTGCCAAATTGTTGATACAAATGTTCAATGAGAGCCAACACTTCTGCCAAAGTCCAACCTTTACAAATGACTAAGAAATTACATAATATAGGTAAGGAAACCACTCATGCTAGCTATCAGGGTCGAATCCGTGAGAAAAGGGGTGGTTTCAACCATATCTAAACTAAGAACATGAATATAGGCAGTGGAACAACTTGCCTCTAAAACTTAGGAAACCAATTCATTACAGTTAAAAACCACTTGGAACTTGATGTATCTACCCTATGAGGTGATTTTCATCAATATTTACATCAAACACATCATCTAACATGCATACATTTACCAAGAAAAGAATAAAAGTCAACCACAGAAGAAATTGGGCAAAATTCAGAGTTTTTAGGCAAAATTGGCAAAAATTTGCCTGATGCGCAACGCTACTTCAAGACTTGATTTTGGAGGCCTTGTACTTCACCAAATCAGGCTCACGATAGCGTGTTGGAAAGCTCTGCCTGTCTAGTTTCTGGAACACTTTTAATTTTCTGATTTAGAGTTGATTTTCCCCTTCAAAACTCATTTCTCACAAGACTGCTTCCTGTGGGTCCAAAAAGTGGCAGAGAGGGCACTTTTTGAGTGTTTTTTTCCCTTTAGGTGACCCAGATCTTCTCCAAAATTTATGAAACTTTTTGGGTTTAATTGTTTTTTCATGCTGAATCCAAAACCACAAGCCATTTAGCAAAAGAGAGAGCCAACTCAATGCACAGTACAGATGGCGCTGCACATCAACTGAAATTTCCTATGTTTTTATTTACAAAATTGCAAAATGACAAAAAGTTCCCAAAATTTCCTCAAATTTGGCAAGATGCAACCTCATTAAGTGCTTTGTTGAGCTAATGAAGCTTCAGCAAAGATCTTGATTTTATCTTTTTCTTTCTTGACCCTCAAGGCTCTCTTTAACTTAGCTTTAAGCCTATTTATCCTTGTTTTGCAAATCTTGTTCCGAGCTAAGTAATGATATGCCATATGGCGCAACATTTTCTTCTCTTTTTTGGCTTTCTCAAGCATATTCTCAAGGTGAATGTTCACCCTCTCCAACCATGAGTTTCGGTCATCCTCAATTTCTTGCTCAAGGGATGTCATCTTGATTTTTCTTCTCTTTGCCTCTTGCCTATTTTCTCTAATCATTTGCAACTCCATAATAGCTTGCTTTTCTATCAGTTGCTTGTTTTCCTGCTCAAGAAAGTTGATGATCCATTTGTCCCTCTTAAGGTCAAGTGATAAGGCTTGTATTTCAGACTCCTTCTCTTTGATAATCATGTCTTTGAGTCTTGAGCTTTGAGAGCCCAAATCAATGACATCCTCCTCAATCAAAACAAAATCCCTATCTTGCCCTTCTGTAGGGCCCTCCTCATGCATCTTTTGCTTTCCTTTATCTCTACCCTTTGACTGCTAGTCAACCTGTATAGCTGGAGAAGAAGAAAAAGCCCCTTTCACTCCTGGTGAAGGTAGCATTTGCTTGTGGTTCGATGAAGAAAACGAGATCCCTTCCACCCCTGGCGGAGATAGTACTCGCCTGGTAGCAACAAAAAGCCTCCTTGTGCCTCTCTCATAGGTGACAAACACAGGAACAGGAACCTCCTTTGTTTTACTTTCAGGCTCTTTTTGTTTCCCGGAAGGTCCACCTTCGTCTTAAGGATCTGAAAATACTTGAGGCCCCTTGAAGCATTCATGGGCAATGAAAGTTTCCCATGACACTCCCAACTAAGTGAGCTGATGCAAAACAACAATTTTGATGATAGAAAATTGATAAATACTATTAAGCTGTTGTGGATATGGTTTTCTTTTTGCAATCACTGTCATCCTCTCAATGTTTTTACATATGAAGTAAGGAATGCTCATCATTTTGACCCTGGTGAAGTGCATAAGCAATCTAATGTGGTAGGCATAAAGTTTGGAGAACCTACCCTCACATGTAAAATATTTGATAAAAAGTATCATGAGTGGAACATACCGGTCCTCCAAGAATTTGAAAGGAAACACCCTGCTAATTTTACCATGGTACTTGGCCTTGATATAAGGCTCATAATGCTGCTTACTGATATTTTTCCTTTTGTTCCACTTTTCCCCTACATCTGGCATTCTTGTGGCCTCTACAATGATAGTTGGTGAAAGGGTGAAGTTGACCCCAACAAGATGCACCATATTTTTATCCATGTTTATCACAAACTACCTTGCTAACTCATGGTGATATTTGACCCTCTCAACCATTTCACAAAACTCAAAACATGACTGATATTTGAAACATGTGTTGGCAAGTGGGCAAGCAAGGAGTTCACTCATATTGATAGGTTCCTCCATAATGGTTTTTCCACCTTTGTGAGGCTTCCTGGACTGCACATTTCTTTCCCTTGAGCTATCACTAAGTGTGTCCTCTTTGAAATCTAATTCACTGCTTCTTTCCATACTTGTCTTAATGATGTAATGTGATGATGATATGGTGAACAATGATAATGGGTGGCGACCAAGAAGATGAGTATGAAGAGATTTTGCAAATGGAACAATAGTAATGAAGTGGAGTAGGGGTATGAAGGGAAAGATTTGGAAACTAGGGTTTTGACTTATGAGGGAATTAGGGTTTGGTAAAGGGGATTAGTTACTTAGGGGAATAGGGAAAGGGAAAATGGAATTAATGGGTGATTTTAGAGCAATGAAGTTTGAGAAAAGGGACAAGTTTGGCAATGAGGTGAAATTTTTGCAATGGGGTGAAAAAGTATGAATGCAAGCTAGGGTTTTGATTTTAAGAAGCAAAACTCATGAAGAAAACATGAAGATGAATTATTTCAGCTCAAGATAGATGAAGACTTACTTGTAGGAGATAAATGCAGCATTTGAGAGAATTTGGGATGAAATTGAGTGAGTTTGGAGCCTCCCTGGCCAATGCGCAACGCCTGCCTGATGCACAACACCTGTATAATTTAACACAGAGAAAATTTTTCTGATGTACAACGCCAACCCTTTGATGCACAACGCCAGGCAAATTTGCTGCAAAATCCAGATTTTCTTCCTCTTTTGCTCAATTTCCCTTCAAAACACGATTTTGTCTCTCCACTTGAATTTTTGCACAATGAAATGAGTAATGAGCATGAATTTGCTTTATATATGATGCACTTTAATTTTTCCTCATTACAAACCCACTTTTATAAATTCTTAGTCACTTTTCTCAAAAACTTTGTTTTTTCAATTAGAAGTTTGGCTTTTTCTTGGCATTTTGATGGATTGATGTCTTGGTGTTTTTTGTTTTTGTTTTTTGCAGTGGAAGGAGTTGGAAAGGTGACCAGGAAGAACTGTTGAGCTTATTACATATACAAGCACTTAAATTACATGAAATTTTTACAAAAAATGGAAAAACTCTGTTTTCATCTCAAAACATAGTTTTGAGGTAAAAAAGATTTATTGAGCATATCAGAAGTGAATTTATGACATTGTGAACTTATTTATCATCCTCATGTGCCTGCTGACCTTTTTACTCATATTTGGATGACCATGATGACAAACCTTAAGACCTAGTGAAACTAAACCCTAGAACTGGATGAAATGAACTGAAATGACTATAAATGATTGAAAAAAGGTTTTGAACAAGCCAACAGGTATATGACATGAGGAAAACTGAAATGAAACCACTACCATGAGTTGATCCATGACCTAATGGAATGCAGCTAATCGAATGAGACACCTAATATGCGAGAAAAAGAGCAATTTGATCACTGATGGAAGTGTGAAGACATTGACACTAACACGTACAAAATAGATGATCTAAACAATAAACTTGAAAAAAATCTTGCAGAAAATAAGTTTAAAGGACACTAATCTATCTTGCAGAATGAAACATAAGGAAAATTTAAAATACACTTGCACTCATTAGAGGGCCCTCCTGAGGTGCACAAAAGTTGGGAAAACTCGAGAAATTATTGATCAAACACCATATCTCATCATGAAGGCATAACCATATAAAAGGATTGTATTAACTTAACTGTGTATGAACTTCAACAATTATTCAAAAGAAATGATAACATCAAGACATTTTGAACCTTCAACATTCAACACTATTGTTTGCTTCCTAGTGAAGCGTTTATCGAGTTTTGAAATAATTACTTCTAAGAAACTTATTGCTAAAGCCTAGCTCTATAGATCAACATCATAAACTTCCAATTATATTGAGACTCTTGCTCACATGATTTGTTATGTATGAAGTGAATCATGTGAGAAACACATCATCGTTCTTCAAATTATTTATGATCTCGCTCGCTTGATAGGTATTCATCCTCACCTGATACCCTGTTTTTATGTCTAGTATATCTAAATACATCATGTCACTATTTAACTGTAAGTATGACTTTGAGATTGTGGTCAACTAGGATTCTTATACCTGTGCTCAATAGGTTGAAATATATGTAAACAACATTTGTCATCTTTGCATGTTCTTTGGTTGATCCATCTTCCATGGGACCTATTCGAACCTTGAATTTAGCTACAAAATGTTAGTGAGGCTATAGAAAGTTTCAAATTCCATAACTCATGCATATTGAATCAAATTTATAAAGAAAGATGTATAGAATTGAGAGCACATTTGGGAATTTACCTTATTGTTGATTTATGTAGATTTTATGGATTATATTTAAAAATGGTGGTGTGATGATGTAAATATAAGTGGAAAATAAGTGAAAGAGAAGCCAACAAACTATCAAAAAGATGCAATTCTTGTGGCCCAACATTCCCCCACACTTATGGTTTTACATGTCCACATGCACTTGTTGGTAGAAAAACTTCAAAAATGTAGTAACATTGATCTTTAAAGAACTGTTTTAGAGACTTGGATTAATATTTCCAAGTTACTTTGAACTCCCCTTTTCTACATGGTAACTTCCCATCTAGGTTTATTCATCAACATTCTAGCCTTTAATGATTTAAATTTCTATTGGAGCAACTTGTTGGCCTTCTTAAGTTTCAAATTATTTCGATACCAATGGTACATGCTTTTGAGCATTTTTCTACATGGTAACTTCCCATCTAGGTTTATTCATCAACATTCTAGCCTTTAATGATTTTAATTTCTATTGGAGCAACTTGTTGGCCTTCTTAAGTTTCAAATTATTTCGATACCAATGGTACATGCTTTTGAGCATTTTATCATTATGTTATTTAAGCAAATGATTTTTTCCCTTCACATGATTTCAAATTGTTCAAGTTCAACTATCTCTTCCTTTAATGTCTTAATAATTTCTTGCTCTATATGAAAAGGAATGTTATCATCTTGTACAGGGCTATTGTATATTGGAATGTCATCATTAAAATTATGTTCAAAAGAAGGATTTACCTTATCGTGGTGTGATTCTTTCTCCAAAAATTCAAAATAATCATATGTTTGCTATTGATTGACATCTATCTCTACTGATGACCCACCAGGTCTATACTTCACAATCAATAGTCTTAATATACTAATGCTACATTACAAGTCTTAACAAAGAGACTTTAACCCTTCCTATCTCTCCTTGATTCATTAAACTTCCCTCATATCATTATGCATAAACAAGGAAGGATTGGTTTTCAGAGTTTTGCGCTATACGGAATACCTGAGCATGATTAAGAGAACACGAGTATGTCGATTCTCTATTGCTAAAAATTCTATCTCAAAATATTTTTGACCAAGCGCGACGCTTCTTCAAGCTAGCGCCACCCTTCTGCCACTTGCATGACCCATGGCATGACCTTTCTATCTCAGGCACGATCCTTCTACCTCAGCACTACCCTTCTTCTCCTGGTGTGACCCATAGTGCAACCTTTCTATCTCAAGTGTGACAATTCTGTCTTAGCACATTCATTTTTTTGTCATTCATCCTTTTCTCTTCTTCCTAATATTTTATGTGAGTGTGATGAAGATGCAATTTGGAGATCCTTCAAATCTCATTTTTTTAATGGTATTGATCTTGAGACCTGTGTATAATGGCCACAATATGCTTCCATTGCACTTCAATCTTCATGAATAATGGACTCTGCATACTTTCACAAGGATGCAACCATTCATTGGTCACGTCTTCAACGTTGGGAACTATCTTTTATGCAATGCGTGATGGATCCCTCATGGATTCCAATTACAAAGAAATTGTGGGTTCCAAGTTCAACCATTAATAAAACCAATGCATAAATTATCACAAACAACGATCTGATAATTTCAAATTTCCAGCAGAATCCATGTAATCTACAATGTTAAAGCTTCACACAAAAATACACAGATCTACCTTATTACAAACACACTGAAACTGAAATTCTAAATGCCAGTTCTCTTATATAATAAAAAACCTATCTCAATCATTATCAGAAGTTTAATTACCTCACACACTATGCTAGGGCTTGGTGGCCTAATTTACATTCATTTGGCCATCCTTCTCCTCATGCCCATAGGTTTACAATTATAGGAATAATTACATAATTATGGATTATTCTAGGTCCATGATCTTCTCCATAGATCTCTCAACTAATTCCTCAAATCTCTTAATGATCCCTTGAGGATTTCAACAACAGTTCTATATCTAAATTCTGCCTCTATGAGCAGATTATACCAAATCTCTCAATCTACTTTTAACTCAACTAATTTCCTATTTTAGGATCTCCTAATCCCCAAGATTTTTATGAGATCTTCACAAGTCTAACATCTCTCATATTCTCACATAATTGAGAATATTTACATTTGAAACCTCACATACCTATTTCTCACTCAAATTATAAAAAATATACAAAATTTCCTATTAAGAAATCAAAAACATCAGATCCCCTAAGTCAACCAAATATACAATGATTTTCTTGAGCAGGATGCTCTTGCATCATCTAGAGTTTTGCTTTTGGAGTTGGTGGAACAGGTGAGTCCTAGAGGTCTATAACGTCTGATGAAGAGATTTTATTTTGTTTTAGCATACTTCTTATGATTCTTTGACTCTTTCTTCCATGCTCTAGCTCCTCAACATTTTTCCTCTTAGTATTATGCTTTTATAACTTGGGTGGAACAGTGGTATTTCACTTCTCTTCTTTCATTGTCGTGAATGGTTTTGACACTTCTTCCTTCCGTTCTATAATACTCTTATTCTTTTTAGGCCACCCTCTTGTTAGCTTCACTAGAGTATCTGGAAAAATTGAACCCTTTTATGGCTCAATTGTATCTGCAATCTCTTTTAATGGACTTTCTAGGGCATCGAACTGCTACATTCCTTCAGTATGGATGTCCCTTGTTTCTACTTTCTCATTTTCAGTCTCTTGTACTGATATTTATTCTTACATTTTATTTCTGAGGTTGAGGGTTTGGAGGAACCCTAATTCTTCTTTTCCTTTCTTTTGGTACTGTTTCTTCATCTGAGACTTTGATAAAGTGCTTTCTCACTAAAAAGTCTCTCCAGTTGTCCTTTTAGGTCTTCAATCCAGCTTCCACAATAATCTTGACCAATCCATGGTGATAAAGAGATCTATCCACATTTCCTGAGTTTCTTTGAATATTAAAGGCCACTTTCCTTAGACTACTCAACATATAGTATGGTAAATTTAACTCTTTACCCTTTATGAAGTCCATCAACAATCGAGCATGATAAAACAAAATGATGCCATATCTACCTTCACATGTGATAATTTTTTCAAAACAAATAACAAATTATGTAATTTCCTTTTGAATGTAGAGACTGAAATTCCTTTTTTAAATTCTAAGATGCCCATTTCTAGATTTTGCAAGAAACATTTCCACAATTTGTATTTCAGTTTCTAGCATTTGAACTAGTTTTCACAAACCCTTGAGGTCCCTATAGTCTTTGTTAAGAATTATTATGTCATCTTCAGTTGAATGTCTCGAATTTCAACCAATTTCAAATCAGAACTTTTATGCAGACTTCGAACAAATTCCTCTCTTGTCAAGGACCTATTCCCATTAACAATAGATTGATTCCTTCATCATCAATAGTCTTAATCCTTACCACTCCATTTTTTAAAATTAATTTCTATCTCATAAGGTCCTAACCAATGTGTTTGGAATTTCCCTTGAAAATCTTTAAACTTGGAATCAAAGAGAAGGGCTCAATCACTTGGTTTGAACAATTTTCCTTTGATAAACTTGTCATTCTATCTTGTGCTTTGAATGGAATCTTGTCTAATCCTGTCCAATTCATTTAGTTGTTCCAATATTTTTTTTGATATTCATAGAGATCTAGCCCTAGTTTTGTTGTTGTCTTGTATGTCTCCACTTGAAATTCAATAGGAAGTAGAACTTGCTTTCCATAAACAAGTTCATAAGGAGTATGTCCAGTGGTATTCCTCTGTTAGGTCCCTATAATATTGGTATATTCCCTCATTTTTATTTTCAGTGTAGACCCCTTATTATTATTGTTGTGCCCATGTAGTCCCCATATTGTTATAATTGTCCCCCATAGAAGCCCACTATTGTTATTGTTGTGCCCTTACTTTATTATTGTTAAGTCGACTCTAATTATATTGTGACCCCTTAGACTCCTATATATGGAAAGGAGGCTTTTTCATTTGAATCATCCAAGAATTATTCATTTATGTAATTTAAAGGAGGTTCACCCCTTAAAGAGGATAATTTTTAAGTAGTTGATCTATCTATTTGTGAGCTAGTTCCATAAAATTTCGTATTAGAGCTTTGGATTCTAGGGTTTCTCTTATTCAAACAGGTCATCTTAGAATTTTCGCTATAATTTTTTTTCTATGAGGCTGCAGAAACTTATTTTTTACCACGTGGAGTGAAAAATGTAGAGAACTTTTTGTAAAACTTTCAGATCTTGGTTTTCTATATTTTCAGATATATGCTCTGAGGAAGTTAGGGATTTTTTGGGCTCCAAAATTCCATCTCAAACATGTGACCTAGGAAAACTTGTCATAACTTTTTTTATGCGAGGATTCAAAAGCTTAAATTTTTACCACATGGATCTAAAATAGCAAAGAAATTTGTGTAAAAATTTTAGATCTTGGTTCACTATATTTTTGGAGATATGCTCTGAGGAAGTTAGGGTTTTTGTGGGCTCCAGAATTCTGTCTCAAACAAAAGACCTAAGGAAATTCATCATAACTTGGGTTTTAGGCATCAGATTTGAATTTTGGAAAAAGTGGCTAAAAGTGAATGGACTTTAATTTTCTTTTGTAGATGTTTCAGGGACGAAGGTTGAAATAGTGACACGAGGAATCCTGTACAATTTCTTTATACGGAACCAATCCATAATTAGGACATCGTGGGAGATTTGGCATAACTCTTTCTTGAAGAATTCAATCTTGGTATGACTTGTGGAATTGGAAAGAAGACTCAGAGGGATACCATTGGATGAAATTTCAGAGCTTAAAGATAAAAAATTACATAGATACAATAGATTAAATATCGAGCTCCTACAAAGTGAAAAAAAGGTGTGTAGTTTTTTAAAATCGGCATAAGCTTTGTTTGAAAAATTAGTTTGAAGTGGTTAAAAGGGCATAGTGAAGAATAATAATCTTTAATTGATGTACCAAATAAATAAAATGGAAACACCTAGTAGGCAACCCGAAATATATATCATGACACATGAAGAAGAGGAAGAAATGCAACATGATATATCAAAATTACGAGACCAAAGTGCAACAAATTTTTCTCTCACAAAAAGTAACAAAAGCTAAGATGGATGGTTTGAGGAACGGAATCAAAGATACAATCAATGGTTTTAAGAATGACATAGAAGCTAATATCAATGATAGAGAAGCCAAACTAAAAGGAAACATCGAAGATTTGATGAAGGACATGGAAGGTTTGAAGGAAGGTTTGACAAAGTTGCTACAAGAAAGGCTTCCTAATGGCGAAAAGGTAGTAGAGGAAACTCATGATGAGAACAAAAGAAATGTTAGTCATTATTTCATAGACTCTAGCATTGGATTGAAGACCTACCATATTCCAAAGATTGATATGAGGAAGTTTGATGGCAAGGATCATGTAACATGGATACTACAGATGGACCAATATTTTGATCTCCATACTATGAAAAACACATAAAAGGAACGTATTGCAACTTTATATTTAGAACACAATCAGTTTGTATGGTATCAATGGATTTTCTCTCGTAAAAAAATTGTCACTTGGTCAATTTTTATGGAGGATAGAAAGAGCAACACCTTATTTAGCCAATTGATAAATCTCAAACAAAAGGGTTCAACGACAGAGCACATTGAAGACTTCCAAAAATTGAATATAAGGGTAAATGATATTCTAGAGGATCATAAGATTGATGTGTTCATAGGGAATTTAAAGGATATCATCCAACATGAGGTTCGCCTTTGGGAACCCGATTCACTGGAGAAGGTATTCAGGTTGGCAAGAAAAATTGAAAGAAGAATTATGGCAACAAGGAAGCCTACCACTCATAACTATAAAGATGGAAATGTTGTTGCTCCTAGCCTTCCACAACCTACAAGGTTGATACCACAACAATTGGAAGAAAAAAGAGAAAAAGGGTTTTGTTATAGTTGTGATAGAAAATACACTAAAAGTCATAAGTGTGCTGAGAAGAAATTAATTTACATAGATTGGGAAGAGGAGGAAGAAAAGGAGCAAGAAATGTCAAAACAAGAGGATATACACTAGGAACCAATCCTAGAGAAAGAATAAATGAATCCGACCATATCTTGTAATGCATTTTCAGGAATTACCACTCCTCAAACTCTCAAGATAGCATTGATTGATTTGGGTAGTACCCATAATTTTATTCATTGTAAGATATCCAAGGAATTGAATTGTTTCCTATATCTAGTACCAAAGTGTCAAGTGATGGTTGAAAATGGAGGAATCATCAATTGGTATGGAAACCAGGAAACATAATCAACTCTAATGGCATGACAAATATTCTGAAGAAAGAAAAATGGGGTGTAATTGCACAATTATTTTCACTAGAGGTTCAAACATCGAAATCATATATCTCTCTAGATCTCCAAAAAGTCTTGGAAAATCATTCTAAGGTTGAAGCAGTGGAAGATCACATAAATAATCAACAACAAGTTCTCCAACTCTTAAAGGATAACCTCACTTTGGTGCATAATAAAATGAAACAATAGGCAGATCAACATCGCAACGAAAAAAGTTTTGATGTAGGTGACTGGGTATTTTTACGACTACAACGATACAAACAAATGTCCCTCAAGCAAGCTAAGAAGGATAATAAATTATCATCAAAGTATTATGGTCCTTACAAAGTGTTGCAAAAGATTGGTATTACAACATACAAATTAGAGCTTTCTGTATCTTCCCAAGTGCACCCAGTTTTCCATGTTTCATGCTTAAAGAAGGTTCCAGGTGACAGGCTCCCAGATCAAACAATATTCCCAAAACTTGACGAGGAAGGAAAAATCATATTGAAACCTAAAGTAGTCACAGAAACAAGAACTCAAAAGGTACGAAATCGATCAATTTTAGAGTATCTCATGAAGTGGAAGGACTTACCACTGAAGATTCCACATGGGAGGATGAGAATTTTATACATAAGAACCTATAACTACTCAAGCGTTGAGGAAAACACTTCTCTGAAGGAGAGGGGCATGTTAGGTCCCTATGATAATAGTGTATTCCCTCATTTTTATTGTCAGTGTAACCCCCATATTGTTATTCAATTGTGCCCATGTAGTCCCCATATTGTTATTGTTATGCCCCGTAAAAACCCATCTATTGTTATTTATGTGCCCTTACTTTATTATTGTTATGTCGGCTCTGATTCTATTGTGACCCCTTAGACTCCTATATATAAAAAGGAGGGTTTGTCATTTGAATCATCAAAGAATTTTTCATTTATGAAATGTAATGGAGGTTTCCCCCTCGAAGAGGATAATTTTTAAGTCATTCATATATCTATTTGTGAGTTGGTTGCATAACATCGTCCATGTGGTTTGGTATTCCCAAATTTCTTCTAGAATTCTATCTGCCCAATCTCTTCAATGTAGATGCATAATCTTGGTCAGTATGGATTCAAGAAATTTATTTGTGGATTCTACTTGTCCATTAGCTTGTGGATGATATGGAGTGATTTGTGATGCCTTATCTTGTATTTCTCCATGATATTCTACACAAGCTTGCATGTAAATTAAACACCCTGATTTGTCACAATTTCTCTTAATACACCAAAATGAGTGAAAATGTCCTCAAAAGGAAATGAAACAACAACATTTTTATTAGAAAAATTTAGTGGCTTGGATTCTACCCATTTAGTAACATAATCCGTGCAAAAAAATATGTACCTCTTTTGCTTGGATGGAGGATTAATGGGTCTAAAAAAAATCTAGATCCCATTTCTCAAAAGGCTCTATTAATATCTGTGGTTGTAGAGGAATTTCATTAGATTGGATAGGTTTCCCCTTCCTTTGATAGTTATCACATCTTTTGACATAGTTTTTGGCATATTTGAAAAGAGAAGGCCAATAATATCCCAAAATAAGTACTTTGTATGCAGTTCGTCTATCGAAAAAATGTCCTCCACAAGGTTCATCATAACATGCTTTAAGTATTTCAGGTACCTCATCTTCTTGAACACAGCTTCTGATGATTAGACCAACTCATGTTCAATATAATTCTCCTTCTATCCAAAAATAAGGTGCACTAGATTTGATGACTCTTTGTATTCCTTTGTTGATAGCTAAGGAGGAAACTTTCCTGTAGATAAATAATTATAAATATATGCAAACCAAAGAGTTTTAGTAGATATTGCAAAAAGATATTCATCAAGAAAATTATCTACCACACAAATATTAGTACTATCATTTTGCATCTTGGAAAGGAAACCAACAATTGTATTTTCTTTTCATGTTTGATCTAAAATGGTAAAATTAAATTCATGTAATATTAGAATCTGTCTAGCAATCCCGCCATTAATTATTGGTTTATTCATAATATATCTAATGGCATAATGATCAGTGTGAATTAAAGGATCATATCTAGTGATGTAGAGTCTAAACTTGTTGATAGCATGAAGAACTGCTAAAAAATCATTTTCTATGATTGTATAATTCAACTTTGTAGGAGTTAAATTTTTTCTTGTATATTAATATATAGCATAAGAATTTCCCCGGATGCGGGTGGTATATAAGTCATTAATGCGCATGGGCAGCCGGACAAGCAGGTGGCTAATTCGTATGGCAACCTACGCCTTCCCCTGTGGGGAATTAAGGCAAGTCCTAGCTCTTTAGCTAGCGCCATTAACCAATTTGGAAAATCAAGAAATTTATCAATCTAGAAATATGGAGCAGTGGCCCCCACATTCCCCTATTCGGCCTCTCAATTACTCCTACCATCCCTCTACAGCAGAGCCAAGCCTTCACACTGCTACCGGAAGACGTTGGAGACTCCTCTGCTGCTTCGACCTAGGCAATGGTCACCATTTTTCTCAGTCCTTTCTCTGCCACCTACATCTTGAAGTCTCGGCCCCTTCCTCTGGTCTGGATTTGAATTCCCCTACTCCCCACATCATCCCCTCTGCTGCTTCTGGCTCGCCTCATGACCCTGCAATTCACCACTCGCTACAGCTTTCTAAACGAAGAAACATGCGCCATCGTCATAGAATGAGGAGCAGGTGAGGTGGTAGTCGGGGTGGCGCTACTCGCCCTTCGTTCCCGCCCCCTTCTATCTCCACTTCCCCATCTGCCTCCCCTCCCCTAAGCCCCTCCAATTCCCGCTTCCTTGGCAGATACCCAGACACTCATAGTGGCCGAGGAAGATTGGGCACCAGCGAGGCTCAGAGTTCAATGGGATTCGCTCAGCACATCACTACCAATGTTGCTCAGCACATAGCTATCAATGCATCCTCCCAGCAAGCGCCATTCCAGTTCTGCTGCTCCACGGACAAGCCGCTCATAATTGCCACCGTCACGGTGGATTTCAGAGAGATAACTGACTCCTATCCCGAACCAAAGCTCAACCGGCAGATTAACCAGGATCATCCTAAGCTCAACATCTTTCAAGGGGAGCCAAGCTCCAACCACCCACCGAGAGACAAGGACAACCCGTCCAACAATCAACAAAAGACTATGGGAGGTGAAGCCACCCGCAAGGACAAAGGAATTCAAATGGAGGTCATGGCATGTGGTGGGCATGCAGAGGATATTAGTTTAGAAGAATTTGGCTGGTGTCCGATCATGGAGGAAGAGCCAACAGAAGCCACCTTGCAACTGCATGACAGGTCACGTGTCGGGCCTTAAGTTCGATTTTGATTATTTTCATTTCCAGCTCAATATTGAATTTCATTTCATGTTGGGTCTCTTTTTGAACTTCATTTCCAGCTCAAGTTACAAGCATTGGTTCACATGAGCTGTTTTAATGTGGAGAATTTTGAGCTAAACTACGGAGGTATTATTGAAATTTACAGCCTTTTGGTCACAATTTTTGAATTTTGGAACTGTAGCCCCTGTGAGGGTAAAATGAACTTTCCCTATCTCGTTCTCGGACTGGTTTCCCCAACTGGGGCAGTTGCGATATCAAGGCTCGATGTCCAAAATGGTCATATAATTGACCCAGTACAGCTGAGGCCAAAGCCTCTTTGTACATTATGTATTTATTAATATACCAATTTTACTTAGAAAAGAAAAAATATAACGTAAGGATTTAAGTCTTTTTGTCCAAACACAACCCCTAAAGTTTTATCTAGGGCATCAGTGGAAAAATGAAATGGAAGGGGCCAATTTGACCATATTATAATAGGTTCCTAAAAAAAAATTGTTTCAACAATTGAAAAGCTTTTTGACAATCAAATCTCAATGAAATTCACAATATTTGGTGAGTAATTTGAAAAGTGGTGAAGAAGGCTTTGTGAACTTTTCTGTAAAGATTTTATAGTAACATATGAATCCAAGAAAACTTTGAACATCCTTTTGACATGTAGGCATTGAAATTTTAGAGATGATTTCAACCATTGATGAATCCACTTTGATTCCAAAACCCGAAATATGATGACCCGAAACAATTCCTTCATTAAACAACATATATCATTTTTCATTACTTAATGAAATATTAGCTTCTTTAAATCTAACAAGGACTTTTCTAATTTTTCCAAAGTTTCTTCATAAGTATTCCCATAAATAGTAAAATCATCCATATACACTTCTGCACAATCATAGACAAAGTTAGAAAAGATACCTAATACTTCTCTTTGAAATGTAGCAAGTGCATTGCACAAACCAAAAGGGAGTACCCTATAACCATACGTACCCTATGGCCACGTAAAATTTTTATTATCTTGACCTTCAGGTGCAATTTAAATTTGATTGTCTCCACTGAAACCATCAAGAAAAGAGAAATATTTCTATCTTGCTAGTGTATCTAAAACTTTATCAATGAATGGTAATGGGAAATAATATTTTAAATTTGCTTTATTTAATTATCTATAATCCAAGGAAAATTTTAAGGATGGAAAATTTTCTTGAAGTTTAAAAACATTGGCGAATCTCACTATCCCTAATATGCAAATTATAAAATGTTTATTGATATATTTGTAAAATTATTCAAATTTATAATGATTATATATATATTTTCTATATAATGTTGGCAAATTTTAAGGTAAAATAATTTTATATTCTAAAATTTGGGCGAATTTTCTTTTATAAAATTGGAAATTGGCGGATCTTATTTGTGGAAAAATCATGGAAAATTAGCCCAATGGGCAAACATTAGCCCCTAAAATTTTCTAGTATAATCTATGCACACCATCCACTTTCCATTTTTCATTAGCACAATAACCAAGGGTGAAACCCATTAGCTATGTGATATTGGGTAAATAAAATTCACAATGAGCAATTTATATAACGCTTATTTAAAAACCTCTCTCAGATTAGGATTCATACTTCTTTGGGGTTGTCTTACTGGTTCAACATTATCTTGTATATAAATGTGATGCATGCATGCATTTGGATTGATTCCTTTCATGTCTGTATATTCCCATGTGAATGAAGAGGAATGTTTTTACAACATCTTAATTAGTTGTTCTTTTTAAAATTCTTCCAAGTTATTATTGATATTTAATGTTTTTCCCGGATTAATCTCTATAAAAGTATTGCCAAATTTTTCAATTGATTTTAATGATAGTTTGGATTATCAAGATGAAAAGTCTCCAATACTACAAATTTCTTGAAAACTTTGATCTAACATAAGCACATAGTAATTTTGTTGAAAACACGAAGAAAAATCATGATTATTCATTAGATTCAATAATTGATTTTCCTCAACATTTTATAAGATAGTTAAAACTAGTTGAATATTTTCATAATCTTCATCAACATCATTAATCCATTCTTCATTCTCTATTTCAATTATTTCTCTTGCTAGTGGATATAAGGTGAAATTTTTAGTTTAATTTCCATCAGACTCATAAACATGTCACTAGAACTACAACTAATAAATGCATTAGTCGTGGCCAACCATGGCTTACCAAGTATCAATGGATGACCTCCTGTATTAGTCCCTAGAGTTGGAATCATGAAATCAACTAGATACTCCCATGAATCTAGGGATACTAATACATCCTCTAATATACCTTTCTTTAATAACATATATGTTTTCTAATTGCAATGTACTAGGAGTACATTGAAGATTAATTTATTTTAATTCATCCATATTACTCTTTGTCATGACATCTATAGTTGCACCTAATTCAATCAATGTACCTGGGATTTTGACACTATTGATGTGAATATTTACAATGGGACTTCCTAGATCTAATTATTTTTCAATTGTAGATTTTCCCCTCGTAATTTCTTCAATTTCCTTATGAGTCCTATTTTTTTCTTTTTATTTTTCTTTTTCTTCTAGGTTTTCTATTACGCAACTCCTTTAATGTTCTTGAAAAAATAGGAATTTCCTTTATTGCTTGAATGAAATTGCAAACATTTTTCAGCTCATCTAACATATTATAATCTAGTAAATAATTTTTTTCTCTACACCTTTATCAATTTGTAGTCTCTCTGGAAAAGGAGGTTTTTGAGGGATATAGAGGGCTGCTTAGTTAGAGGAGTTGTAGGAGTTGGTTTTATTTCATTGTCATATTTTTGTTTAGGAATATCTTCCTTTTGATGAGTCTCCTCCTTTTCAAGAGTTTTATCCTCTTTATATTCTTGAATGACAATAGGAGGTGTTTTCATTTGTAAAACTCTTCTAGATCTAAGATCAACATCATTTAAATCTATAGGAGCTTTCATGAAAGTTTGAAAATTTTCACTTCAGCGTTGTAAATGGGTTGTTAAGGTTATTTATTATTGGGATTGGGGAGTGGTTGTGACGGTAACTAATTTTGTATTTGAGAAAATTAAGTAGATGGTAATGGAAGGGGTTAACTAGTAGTCGATTGACGATGGAATTGAGATTTGAGTATGTTGTGGAGGCTGAGTTGGAGAATAATATTGAGGCTGATATTAAGGATATTTTTGGAAATATGGAGGGTATTGTGGATTTCTACCATAGGAACCTTGTCATCCTTATGACCAAGATGATTTTGAGGTTGAGGAGGCCAAGTTTGGCAAGGTAGGGGTTTGTTCCAATTATTATGAGGTTGTGCATAAGATTGAAATTGTGCTTTAGGATCTTATGCCATACCTAGTTGATGAGGTTGCTAAGGCATTCTAAGAGAAACATAACAATTTGTTTTTGGAATTTGACTTGTTCCAGCTTTTTCATGGTAAGCAACCTTTAATCCTAATATTGAAGGGAAATCCATTGTAGCATGTTTCTCTACAAAAATAACACAAATTTCAATATTGTCAAGAATACATTCTCCTAAATCATGTTTCTTCCTACATCTAGGACAAAATATATACAAAGAAACATTTTCATCTTTTTACTTGTCTTTCATTCTCAACATATCAATTTGTTCATTAAGATTACCGAGAATATCAATTTTAAAGTTATCAAGAAAATTACCAAGTTCTACTCGACTTATCGTTCTCGATGTAGAATTACTTACCCTTAACAACTGGATCTCTAGAACTCTTGCCATATTTTTCCTTTCCTCTTGAGATATGTTTTCAAAACTCAAAAATATCTTCAAATGATAGTTGAGACACATCTCCTTTACCATAAGACAAATCCATTCATATCTTATAGCTCTTAGTAAGAGATTTTTTAATGTATCAAGTCCTTACTTATGCAATTTAGCTTTTTTGACATTATATGCAAATATCTCTACTAAATCCTCAAGGATTTCAACTTCTTTTTTAGTCATTTAAAAAAAATATTCTCTAAGGTCATGATGTATACATCAATCCTTGTACTTCTCTAAGAATAATATTTTCATATCATCCCATGTCCTTTTAGAATTAGTTCCTAAACCCACCATTTGAGAGCTCCATATTTCAATGTCGCTGGAAACAATTTCAACTATTGAGCATCAAACAAATAATCATAAGATCTACATAATACTTCAAATTTAAAGAGAAATGTTTACAGATCCTCAGTCCTGATACTGTGAAATTAGGAAGAACATATATAAAAATGTTTTTCATAGTAACAATAGTGTCAATATATTGAATAGGAAATCCAAAAGGATCTTCGTCTTCATTGTTATCTCCACCATTTACTCTTCCTCCTCTTCCACCTTTATCACCTATACCACCTCTAGGAGGAGACCTTATACCTCATCTACCACCACCAAATGGTGGTATTTATTCTCCTCCTCCTAATGTGTGTACATCATGTACCTCTCGTTCTCCTTATGCCATTGTTGATTCTTCAGAGGTTATGTAAGGTCCTCAACTGGATTGTATTCCTCTTCTTCCTCTATAATTGGTTCTTTAGGAAAAGTTTATTCTTCTTCCTCTTATTCTTCTTCTTCACTATTTACTTTTAATTATTGTCCAATAAGGTGTTCACCTATTGAAGAGAGGAATATGACTCCATTGAATATAGATGTAGGTTCTTCTACAACTACTTCTATAGATGAAGTTGGTTCTTCTCTAGTATAATTTTTTTTTTATCTTTCTACCTCGGGAAGTCTTATTCTACCTGCAAAAGATGGAATGTGTGATATCGATGGTGATATGGATCTTATAGCACCACGTGGTATAGTGGGGGTGGTTGTTGATGATGGGTCTGAGCTACATCCTCTAACAAATCTACCCCTAGAATCTCATTCCATATACATGCATCCTAAATTTTTGTCATGAATTTTAGTTATGAACCTAAAATGAATCAAAATAAAAATGAATGCAACTAAAATGAAATAAAATTGCAACAATTTTGGTTAGGAATAACCCCTCAATCATGATGTGCACATTCTTACTTCTCACCTTACTGCTCCTAAATAGAGTTGTGTAAATAAAAAGATATTCTAAATTGAAAGTAAATACATATGTATACTTCCTTGGAAATGGTGCCAAAAATGTTTGGAAATTTAATTATGAGTTAAATTACTTAACATTCAATTATCAATCCATGTTCATTAACTTGTGAAACACACTTGCACAATATGTGCTATGAAATTGAATTTCAATTTTAAAAGGAAAATCTAATCTATTGAAAGAATATTGCAAGGCTGAAATAAAATATTAATCATGGAATGATATCTAAAATGTACACACACACTTGTTTATCTTATGAAAGCATAAATTCAATATAGAAAGAAATAAGGTTTTATCTATGAAAAGAAATAAATTATAAACTAGAAAGAAATGCAATTTTAATCTATTCAAAATGAAAGTACAATTTTACTTTAGGAAGAATAAATGTGATTCTATTCTATGAAACCAATTATATACTATGAAAGATAATGCAACCCTTTAACTATAAATAGAAAGAAACTTATTTTCTCAATCCTTATGCTATGAAATATTTTAAAAATCTCTCCTTAAGCTTATTCTATGAAAATATTTTTGAATTCTATTTCAATGAACATGGAAATGATTTACCCTATGAAATTCATAAGATATGTTTTATGAGTTGAATATTATATTCTAGAAAGCAATAAAACTCTATTTCTAGAAAAAACAAATGAATTCTATGCTAAAAAAGTAAAGCAACTTATTCTATGACAATAAGAAAATGATATTCTAAGAAATTGAATTGAAATTGCATATATCTATGAGATCAAAGCAAACTGAAGTTACTAGTTTTCATGTTCAGAGTTAGAGTTCATTCATGTTTATCCATTATCTATAAGTAAGAGTGTTATATAGAATCTAACACTGTAGACAAAAGTATCTTCCCTAGAATTGATGGCCTACTCTAGAACAACAAAAAGAAAAGAGAACAATGTTTTCCTTAAATTAAATGGACAATGGGATGAAGCCTACTTGGAATATGTCGTAAGCTTCACTCCTCACTTGACTTGTATGCTTCAATCCTAGCTTTGGTCGCTATAATTAGAACCTACACAATTAACCAACACAAGCTAATGATCTACGACATCTATTTAGTATCATCCAATCACTTTATTCAATGGATCAACATGGCATCGAAATAAATGAAACCATAACATCACATATAGGAAAATAGTGAACTATTTGTATTAATAGAAATGGAAAGAGTTATAACCAAATATAGGAGTTGATCTTGTAGAAGAACTTCTCCAAGTTGACTTATCCTTCCTTGCCACAAAGTGTACCTTTATTTCACCCTAATGCATGGAATAATGACTCTCACAACAACAACATGAGGGTAGAATCTATCTCCAAAAGCTAACGCCTAGCTTGTGGATGGCACTGAATATATAGGAGAGGATGGTAGTTTAGACATTATTATCCATTTAACAATCTAGGCTTGAGATCCAATATTGATGGGAGGATGAGATCAAGGGATAAGGGGTGAAATATACAAGGTAGTATAGGATAGGATTCAATACTTACATCTAAGGTAAATGGTTATAACAACCTCTGGAAACTTCTGGAAGAGGAAGCTTTGGGATTCATTTTATTTTTTCCCAAATTTCTAGAATTAGCACACCCCCAACAAGGTGAAAATTGTTGGTGATCAACACAGGTCTAAAGAGGGCCAACCTCCTAGTGAATGCAGTCTCCTAAGGCAAAAGGGTGCATTGAGGCTTAAAAGAACTGAAATAAAGCAGCTAAAGGCAAATTTAGGGATTAGGGATACTCATGCTTAGGGATTTATGCAAAAGTGATGACAAGGGGTAAAAGGATGTTGATTTATCTAGTTAGAAGACCTATTGACTAGATGTGACGTAATGTCCTATAACAGATTTCCCCCTAAAGAAAAAAGTCAAAAATGGAAACCGATGACTTTAGTGCTTTACCTTGTGACAAGTCTGGATCAAGAACAACTAGCGAGATCATTATCTATTACAATACATTTACATTATGATATATTTTTCGAGGGAGGCATACCCATCCTCAACATATAAGATAACTTTACATGTGAAATGATCAAAAGACATGTCCACTAATGATAAAAGGTAGACCCATGACTAGATGACTATCTATATGATCATAGCCATCATACATTGTGATCTTGTATTAATCCTGAAATCACAACTCGAATGGATGGAACTAGATCAAAGTCTTCTATCTCATTCACACAATCATCCAATGTGTGAGTCTAACCATGCGAATAAATGACATGGATTTGAACATGGTAAACACCATCTAATTACCAGCCAATGATGTAAGTCTTTAACAGACGCGAGAGAAACTAATGATGATGTTAATGGTTCTCAAGGTACAATAATGAAATTTGTATGGTGTGAATGAATGAGTTGAAGTCGAACACCACACAAAATCTGTCGGTCGAAGGCCAATGATGTAAATTTGTCGCCGAGAGTGAGGAAACTTTCCATTGATGTATGTAAGCACTAAGGTACCAAAGGGTTGTTCCTAAGTCAACTTCCTGGATAATGAGTTGATGTCGACAAGAAGTGACTTGTTGCAGGAGGGCCTTGATGTATTCCCCATCAATGACACGAAATGGGTATCATTATTTGAGATAGAATGATGATGATACAAAACTGGATCAGGAACGACAAACATGGAATGAAGGCTTAAGAGTATCGTAGCATATATAAATTGAATGACTTGAACACATCAACGACACTGAATTGAGTTGGAAGCATTGACCCAAAACCAAAAATGGAGGCTCTGAAATGGTATGATGAACAAAAAGACAAGAATATTTACCAACCCAACAACCACGGAGATGAAGTGGATCAGTGTCATGTTGAAGAGTGACTTGCTGTCATTAACAAGCTGATTACCCTATTTTCCCAATTTCCCCAACCATTTCTAGTAGGTACCTCTTTATTTTTTAACAATATTGAGGAGGATAACATGTGATTGATTTGTAAGTTCATCCTTCAGATGAATCCTTTTGAGTATATTTAATGAATCTTGAGAAAGATTGGTTCATTCCCATCATGATCAACGAGCCATTGTTGTTTTATGTTTTAACGAGTCCAGTGAAGGTCTAATTAAACATCATTTTCATGTTCAAAGAGTTTAAATAAAAGGTGAAAACAAAAACTTCAAAGGTTCCTTTTGTAGATAGTCTCTTGAGTCTAAAAAGGTAGAAACCAATACTCAGGAGAACCTCTTAGACATGTTTGACTAAGGTATTCATTTTTCATAGTTATTATATCTCAGTACAGAAAATGGTCATTAAACTTATAATGAGTAGACGTCTTTTCATTTAGTTTAACGAGTTGAAAAAGAGAAGTTCTCGACAATCTTTTCATATTTTGGGAGTTTGAAAAGAGCTAAAAGAGGAATCCTCCTAGAACAACGAGTGGTATAAAGGTAGCGATTGGTTCCAGTAATGATGGAACTGCTCAAAACATGTAAAGGTTAAGAGGTTGGCTAATAAGACCACTCATCGTGACGATTCCTCCGAAAAGGGTAAAACAACCAAGTGAAAGCATATGATTGGCCAATCAAATAGTAGTGATGGAGAGAGAAAACCAATGCTCATCTCACATAAACAAGCTAATAAAAAAGGAAATCACAAGAGGATAAATGGGAATGATTTCATTTTTACAAAAGCTTGAAACACTTGAAACTATGCTTGAAATTTGTTTCATTTCTACACAAGATTTAAATGAAGAAAAACTATGCTTGAAATAAGTTTGCATGCCCCCAACATAATGAATCAATTCGGGGTACATGCCCCCAAAGCTTTATTCTTGCACCTACGTAGCCTATTGGTTACTAACAGGTGGATGGAATGAAGGTTCATTTACGAGATCAAGTGAAAGACTCGACTGAGAATTTACAAGATATAATCAAAGACTAGAATTGGAAGGGCATCTGCTTCATTTTTTTATGAACTTGACACATGAAAAGAAATATGCTCATGACCTTGTTTCATTTTTTAATGAGATTTACACAAGAAAAGGAGTTTTTCTCTTGGAACCTTGTTTCATTTTGTAAGGAGCTTGACACAAGACAAGGAACTTTGCTCCAGAAATTTGTTTCATTTTTTAATGAGGTTGACACAAGAAAATGAACTCTGCTCAGGGACCTTGACCATGAGCTGCAGAAGTCCATGGTTTCCAAGAGGTTCTCATTAGATGGGATAAGAATTATCTGGAAGGTATCACAGTATCAAATGGAAATATCATACTCCAATTCCCCCTAGTAAATGATGCACTACATCACCTACTAGATCATCAGTAGAAACGGGCACGAAACAAGTTTCCATATAATTAATTTGTGGTGAGGAAGATATCACTTTCATATAAGGACCATTTATGGAATATGGTTGATTGGGAGTCAAATTAGGACTAACATATTAAATTTGGTCAATGGTCACAATTATTCCTTCATGTGGGAAAGACATCACACGAAAGAATGAAGAGACAAGGGATCCCATGTCGTAAACATAGTCATGCCCAAGGAGTAAATTAAAATCCAAAGGGCCTTGGACTACCATCATATCTTTATAGATAGTATTTCCTCCACAAGTAACAGAAACTGAGGAAGGATCCCTAATGGTTGTCTGGTTCCTTTGTTAAAATCCATCAAATTATGGGTAATGGGAACAAACTGCGGAGAGCCTAAAGCTTGCCAATTAGTTGAGGACATAATACTAATAGATGTGCCTCCATCTATAATTGTACCATGTATGGGCATATTATAAGCATGTACCATGATCTGGAAGGGCACATAGGGAGGAAGACGATATCCTGTCAATCGACTCCAATCAAAGGAAGTGACCAAACTACTTGGAGGGGGTGTCGTAGGAACGAGAGAGCTGCCCCCTTGTGCCATGGGAATGGGAGGATTTTCCCCTAGTTCATTAGAATATAAGAAATGAGAAGAACCTGAGAAGTATGAAGTTCACTCTCTACAAGAAAGGTACGATCAACTAAAGGTGGAGTCGAGTCAACTATTTTCTCAACCAATGGTGGGTCGGAATAGACTCAAGGGATTCACATTCAGAGAGAGTGGGATTGATTGGAGATGGATTCTAATTAATCACTTCATTAACTAGTGGAGTATTGGGAGAAATATTTTGATAACTAGCCAGAAGTCGAGGCTGAGAAGTTTTAAGGTTTTTCAACACATTTGAGGCTTCATCCATATAAGGACAAATGTGAATAAGATGATTCCCTTCACATAATATACAAGGAATATTGACTTTCCCCTTCTTTCCATGGACCTTACTATCACTAGTTGATGGTTTGTCACCAACATGAGCTCCAAAAGCTAACAAAAAAGGTTAATGTGGGCCGGTGGAACACACTTCTAATACCTTTGGAATACTAGGAAAATCTCTAAGAAGGTGGTCACCCTTACATAACTTGCAAGGCAATTTAACCTAGCGGGGATGATTGGAATATTTTTCCATATTAGTTGCATTGGTAACAATGATTTCCTGGTTGTCCCATGCTTATTTTGCTTCTTCTTCTTCGTCCTTTTCTTGTTCTTCTTAGCTTCTTGGTTACTAGAATAAAAAATTTCACCAGGTGAGGAGGAAGAAAGGGATGAAGAAACATCATGAGAAGAAGTTGGAAAAGGGTCAACTTTAAGATTAACTCGCAGTTGATGTTGTTCAGGTGGAGGATAACTTCGTTGAGGAGCGGCTTGGACATTCGAAACCATAGGGTTTGAAAAAAACCAAATTGGAAAATCAATGGTAAATCCAGGAAGGGACGATGTTTCCATATAAGGAGCACCAATATTTCCAAAAGAAGGAAAAGGACCAGGATTCCTATCAGAGGGATTTACTTGACTAGTGTACTCGGGAACTATTTCCATTAGTCTCAACCTAATATTCACTAAGGATATGTTCCATAGTGAGGATGTTATTCCATGGTCAATTAATTGATTTAAGAAATTAAAGACACAAAATAAAATAAAGGGGTAAACTAGGAAAAAGGATTTACCAAGCAACTGTGAACTGTAATATACCACCTTGGAGAACCAAGGATTTACGTACAAGTAGGAAATATTCTCGAATGTTGTTTTCAGTGTATCACAATGTATAAGGCGTCCGACTTAGTTACCTATGGTGAGGATAGCAACCTATGGTGGACTTCCAAAATATACTCGACAGTACATGGAAATGTAGTCTGTGTTAGTGTTGTCTAATGCGTAATCATACAATCAGAGCATTACCATATAATTTTCATGCGTGGAGTGCCATCTAATATACCCGGAGGTACGTGGAGAATGACTCGATACACTTACGCACATGGAATGGGATATCACCGCTCGAATTCAATGCTAACAAAAAATGACAGCTCCTATTTTTAAAGATGTTGGAACACGTCTCTAACCTAGACCTCTAGATGTTTGCATTATTGTTACAAATGCTCCTTAGGTTGATTCAGTAAATTTTAAAGTTTATCTTCAATTAAATTTCATCTTTGGGGCTCATCGTGAGTTTCACCTAAATTCCCTAAAATGCAAGCTAGCATGAAGAAATGGAATATTTCACTTTCAATGAAAATTTATCTAAAGGAGGGAAGAGAGAAAGAGTATGCATCATACAAAATGCAACAAACAATATGATAAGTGAAATTCCCTTTTAATGCAATTATTACAATATTGATGCACACACAAAATCCTACATGCTAATGCAAAGAGATTTTTCTTTTCAATTTCACTTAATTTTCAAATATGAAAAAAACTAAGATGCATGTCTAATCCCTGATAAAACAAAACTTTTCATAAAAATGACTAGAACACCAATTCATTCAAGCACTCAATGATCAAACAAATTAGTTTGTCAATGACCTAATGATAACAAAGGAAAATCTAAACGAATCCTTATTAAAGGAACACAAAACAAAAATAAAACCAAATGGCGGATTCTTAGAGACCACAAGATACTTCTGGACTCAAGGAAGAGCAGTTGGAACAAAGTTGTACATAGATAAAATCGGAAAAAGGAAAATTTGTGCATGAACAGGGACCAACACAGGTGCTAAAAGGGAACAACTTCTCTGCAACAAAGGCACATAGAACACTCAGGAGCATCACAACACTCTTTCTCTAGAATAGAGGGAGCGTTTACAAGGGGATGCATGGTTCCGACACAAAAATTTCAATTGAAACTCAATGAAATGTATTCCTAGGTATACTCTTGACTAAGTAAGACAACGAATGTTTGAAGAAGAGGTAAAACAAACATTAAGGACAAGGAAACCACCAAGGGAATACACAAATCCCTAGTATGGTTGCCAATTTGTTATACGGAATCTACGACTATAGACAGAAGTATGTTCCCTAGACTTGATGGCCTAGTCTAGAACAACATGAACCAATGAAAGCAATGTTTTCCTTAAAGTAAATGGACAATAGGATGAAGCGTACTTGGAATCTATCATAAGATTCACTCCTCTCTTTACTTGTATGCTCCAATCCTAGCTCTGAACACTATAATTGGAACCTCCACAATTAAACAACACAAGCCAATGATCTACGACATCTATGTAGTATCATCCAATTACTTTATTCAATGGATCAACATGGCATTTAAATACATGAAATAATAACATCACATACAGGATAATAATGAACTATTTGTATTAATACAAATGGAGAGATTTACAACAAAATATATAAGTTGATATTGTAGAAGATCTCCTCGAAGTTGAGTTCTCTTTCCTTGTCACAAAGTGTACCTCTATGTCACCCTAATACATGGAATAATGACTCTCACAACAACAACATTAGGATAGAATCTATCTCCAAAAGTTAACCCCTAGCTTATGGAGGACAGTAAAAATGCAGGAGAGGATGGTAGTTTAGGAATTCTTATCCATTTACTAATCTAGGATTGAGATCCACTCTTGATGGGACGATGAGCCAAAGGGATAAGGGATGAAATATCCAAGGTAGGATAGGATAGGATTCAAACTTTCATCCAAGGTAAATGATTAGAACAACCTCTGGAAACTTTTGGAAGAGGAGGCTTCAGCATTATTTTTATTTTTCCCGAATTATAAAATCATCGCACCCCTAGCAAGGGGCAACCTATTGGTGATCAACACAGATCTAGAGAGGGTCAACCTACTAGTGAATGCAGTCTCCTAAGGTAGAAGGGTGCATTGAGCTTTAAAAGAAAAGAAATGAAGCAGTTAAAGGCATAAATTCAGGGATTAGGGAGAGTCATGCTTAGGGCTTTGTGCAAGGGTGATGAAAAGGGGTAAAAGGATGTTGATTGATCCAATGAATAGGCCTATTGACCATATGTGACAAAATGGCCTATAACAATGAGACTAATTAAATGTAGAGGTAAAAGACTTAAATCAAGAAGCAACTAATAGATGTTTTTTTTTTTTTTTTTTTAGAGATTTATTCAAGAACTTGATCAACAAAAGAATAAATGAAATGATCATAAAATAGCATCTAAAGAAAATGCGTACAAAACAAAGCATATAAACAAATGATTTGGAAGAAATCTTGTAGGAAATAAGGTTAAAGGAAACTAATCTATCTTGAAAAAATGAAACATAAGGAAAATTTAAAATACACTCATACTCTTCAAGGGGGCCTCTTGATGTGTGCGAGAGTTGGGAAAACTTAGGAAATTATTGTTCAAACACTAGATCTCATTATGACGGCATAACCATATAAAAGGATTGTCTTAACTGAATTGTGCATGAAAATGAGAAATTATTCAAAAGTGATGATAACATCTTGACATACTGAGCAACCATTAACATTTGACATTGTTGTTCGCTTTCTAGTGAAGCATTTTATAGAGTTTTGAAATAAGTGCTTCTGAGAAACTTATTTCTAAAGGCTTTCCTTATAGATCGACATATTAGACTTCAAATTCTATTGAGACGCTTACGCGCATGACACACTATCTATGAAGTGAGTCATGCAAGAAACAAATCATCGTTCTACAAATTCCTCATGATCTCACTCACTTGACAAGGATTGAACCACACTTGGTAAGGATTCGGCCTCACCTGATACCCTATTTTGATGCCTGATATATCCAAATGTGCCATGTCACTATTTGACTATAAGTTCGACTTTGATATTGTGGTCAATTAGGATTCTTCTACCTACACTCAATATGCGGAAATCCATGTTGGCAACATTTTTCATCTTTCCATGTGATTTGGATGATATATCTCCCATGGGACCTATTCGAACCTTGGATTCAACTGTGGAATGTTAGTAAGGCTGTGGAAAGTGTCAAGTTCTTTAACTCGTGCATATTGAATCAAATTTATAAATAAAATATATATAATTGAGAGCACATCTAGACCTTTACCTTATTGGTTATTTATGTAGCTTTGATAGTTTTTATTTTAAAATGGTGGTGTGATGATGTAAAGATAAGTAGAAAATAAGCAAAAGAGAAGGTAACAAACTGTCAAAAAGATGCAAGTCTCGTGGCCTAATAGAAGCTAAGGAATTATAAGGAAATGATCAACTCTAATCTTGATAAACATATTTATCTTTCTATCTTAACTAGTGCTAAGAAAATGAAAATTATGAAGATAAGAACTAATTCTCATGAGCTTCGAAATGAAATCGGTCATTGGTCAATTCCCAAAACATTTTGGGATGAAAGATTATGATACCTTTTCATACTAAGAAGGTTGAAGATGAAATCACTTTCTCTTGGATTGCCCACTTCTTACTCACATTCGATCTCATTTCTAAAACCTTTTCCACTCTACGAACTTTCTTGGCTTGTTAAGTTGGCAAAACCATAGTGGTCTAGGAATGCTTATCTCCCTTCTATTTGATCATAGAAATAAAATATGTAAGAGTCTTAATTAATCTCTTACTTTTTAAGGTATGATAGACCATATTAGTCTTAGCAGATATTTGGCATCCCCCTGCAACAATTGTGTTGGCCGTGGGGGAGCGCGGATTATGCAACCGACTGCTTGGCTGACCTAATGGGCACAAGGATGCCCAACCAACAACATGGCCAGCCCTATGGGTGGAGGGGCAATGTTAGGAATCACCCTCCCCCACACGCAATGATTATGTTGTTTGTAGGGGAGCACAAACTGTGTGACTAACTACTTAGTCAACCCCATGGATGAAGTGGCAATGCCAGCAGTCACCCTACCCCATACTATAAACTCACACAACAAATTTATTTTATTTTTTTGTTTTGTTGATTATGATATATCAATGGTGCGGGTAGAGTAGTCTGTAATCTTCGCAAGGCCATAACCTTGAGGTCACGTTCGAACCAAGTAAACTATATCTTCTTTCCTTCTTTATATGTCTTAGATGTTTAATTCCCTCAATGAAATGATAGCCCAACAAAAGGATTTTTTAGTGAACGTGCCAGCATATGAAATTCGCAATCTTCACCATCGTAAAGTGCACCTACACGGCCTCATCGAGTTGTTCTTCGAAAATGGGAAAGACCTAGAGCCAACTATGAGAACTTGGATTGTCCGTATCTTTATTTTTTTCAATTTATGTGTGTTTTTTTAAATTAATGTTAATTTTTTTCAGTTGTTTTTAAATTTTGTTTTTTTTTTTTCAATTATAATATAATTTATTTTTTATATCTTAATACAATTAATCTCTTGTAACTTCATTATTTCTAAATTTCTATTTTGTTTTTTATTTTTTATATTTTTAAATGTTTTTTAATATATAGTTTTTATTTTTCACTAAAATTATTTTGAATATATATAAAATATATATATATAATAATATATATATATCTATATATAATAATATATATAATATATATACTAACTACGTTTTTTTTAAATAAATGTTTAAAAATTTTTTCATTTGATTGTTGAATACATTAATTTTTCTAAGTTTAATCATTAAAGACAATTTTAGTTTAATAAAAAAAATTAATTGATTTGTTAAAAATATTTAAAGTTTTTTTAGAAATTCTTTCATATTTTTAATTCAAAAATTGTGTTGTATTTTTTTAAAGGGTCATTTTCATGATTTTTTGTGTATATTAATGATGATTTTATAAATCATAGTTAAAAAATATTGCAATTTTATTGCTCAATTGAAAATCGGTTAAGTTGTACGTGGCTAGGATCTCAAAAGAGCTAAATTTTTAGGCTAAAAATTGTTATGAATATACCTTTTCATTTAGATGTTAGCTTTTAAGGTTTTTAAGTCATGATATTCGGTTTATAATGCCATGGTTGAAAATTATTGAAATTTTAAAGTGTTTTTTGTACTCATTGCGTTGAGAGACACTCTACAACTTAGTATGAGGGAGATATGTAGGCGTTAGGTGTAATGTAAGAAAGACTCTATGTCAAAATATATATAATAAATAAATAAATAAATGTTAGCTTCATATGTTTTAATTGCATAGAGTGGTCAACAAGCCAATTGAATTTTACAATCTTGCTTTAGAGGGAGCTAATAAATTGAGATTTGAAGTGGATAAATTAATTGATTGTTGAGGCACAAGGACTTGCATAAATTTTGGTGGTTATTCACCACTAATAAGTCTACACATTTATAGTTTTACTCCTACAAAAGCACTAAGAAAAACATAAATAATGGTGTGGAGTGACTCATGATAAATATTTTTATTTACATCTTATTTTTATCCATTTTTTTATGCAAAGACTTGCTTAAATTACGGTGAGAAGTAATTGATGGTATGAGTTATTTTGAATGATTTTATTTTTGGATTAAAAAATCAATACACAAAAATCTTGAAATCGTGTATGAATATTGGAACCATATTTATAAATTATGACATACAATGTGTGACCATATTTATAGATTATGACATACAATATGTGATGCAATTATCTACATGGCATTATATTATGCAAAGGATACAATAAGACCTTCAAGTTATGGTTCAATCAAATGTTTTAAAAATATTTTTTTAACAATATTAACAAATAAATATTTATTTTTCAATGTTAAACATTATAAGTTGCATTGGTCAATGCTAAACTAATAATGATCAACAAGCAAACCAATTGCTAGAGTCCTACCTTGGCAGGGACTAATTTCCTAGAGTCCTACCTTGGCAGAGTAATAATGATTTTATAACCATATTTAAATTTAATTAATAAGCACATAAAAGCTCAATACTTAGAATAAACTTTTACCATGAATATTATTAAGTTGTAACTAGGCTTTGTCACAATACTAAGGGCCAATACCATGGCTTATCAATACCACATTCGCAAAAACCTTGACCCATTTCACAATCAAAATATTTTATAAATATTTTATTTTAATTTAATTTTAACAACATTTTTTTAGTTAAATATAAAAGAAAAATGTTAGACTTTTGGGATATATTTAAACCCTCTACCCTCACTACTACTAAAACTACTCTATGGATATTCCATAGAGATTAAATCGAGGTTTTAATCAAATTAAAAATGAGTATTTATATATATATAGATGTAAAATTTACATAATATTAACATAGATCCATCTTAGCTTCAGATCTACCAAGTGCTGAGAGATATCAAATCTCTTTTCACTCCAAAAGAGGTTTGCACCTAAAGAGATTTGATCCTCTCGGCACTTGTTAGATCCAAAGTTAAGATGGATCTAGGTTGGTTAAATTTGGATTTGATTCCATAGTTAAAAGTTGTTACAATTTTAAGGTTTTTCAAAGTCAGGGTATTTGATATTTAATGCCATGGTTGGAAATTGTTAGAATTTTGAGGTTTTAGTTTTTAATGCCATGGCTAAAAATTGTTGCAATTTTAACCAAAACAAAGGGTGATGCAACATCACCACTTTTCAATTTTAGGGTGTTTTTTCATGTTTTTGTGCAAAAATAGGGGTTTTATGGGCTAGAGTTCTCGTTTTGAGATTATAGTTCTCATTAAATTGGTAACATTGTTATCAAAAGAGACTAATAATTAACAATAAGGATCCCCAACAAACATGAAACTCTCACCTAGATCAAATAGGAATCAGAATGTAGTAGCCTCATCTTTCGTATTATATTCATCTCACTCATGAAAATACATTACAAATGTGTCAAATTGAAATAACATCAAATAGTGAAAGATGATTTTTTATAATTTGAGAAAAGTGATTTTTCTATTCATGACACCTAAGGGATGTGAATAATGGATACATCTTAAAATAAGAAAAAGATAAAAATGATGGAAAAACCATCTTTCTAACTAAATAATAAGTTGTTTGGGTCGGGCCTCAAGTATGCCCTAAAACTTCTTCTACTTGGCCATGAGCTCATCTTCCTCAGCAATAAGGAAACAGGTTAACGACCCAAGACCCAGAGGCATCTAGCAGGAGTGAAAACCTTCCCCCTTACGGACCACCAACGGGTTATTCCAGGTGGCGTAGTTTTCCTTGAATAACAGTGATGGGCCAGCCTGCATTTGCGTTTAACAGCGAGAGATGGATGTCCTCATTGTTGGTTTGACAACTGAGTTATGATAGGTTTTTCGACCTGTGAAAAAGAAGAAGAAAAAAAGTTGTTTGGGCTCTTAAAATAAATAAATTTGTATATACTTATATTGCAACAAAGAAAGTCCCTATATATACCTATGATGTGGACTAAAAACAAGCATTCCTCCATTGGGTTGTTGAAACTATGTTGAATTTCATGGGAATATTGTGAGAGTGGATCGTTATAGTAAAACCCTTATCAAGCCAATATTTATGAGGAGAGGGGTCCACATCTTCCTTCATCTAAGTACACAAACACAAACCAGTGGATGTGGTTGTAGAAATTAATAAAAATTTGCTACTATTGATGAAACTAAATTGAAATTAAGAGATTACAAATTTCCTCTATTATTTTGCGAAATGAAAATCACAATTTAGAAACACATGCAATTACATGCAACCTTTAAAACACCAAAAGAACATAATGATTTACAGGGGAAACCAACTCGGAAAAACCCCTCCACTTCTTTTCATTAATCAAATGAGAATGAGAAACTATTATAATGTCTTGCTTTGAACCTGAAGCACAACCTACACTGTAAACCTATTCTCTTGTTGTCTGTCCTACTCTAGCCAACACTTAGCCAATTCTAGGCTCAAACTACCTCCTATTTCCTTGTGCAATCCTAGAGGAAATTAGATCCTGAAAAGTAGGAATTTTCTCCTATTTTCTTGTGCAATTCCCAAGGAATGTTTTACCTATTTAATACTAAGCTTTGTACACTCAACTAGTATACAATTGATAATTACAATGTGCCTTTTCCTCCACTCCATCTAGGCAATTCAAATTCCATGCATGTTTGGGCTATTTTTAACTTATTAGCTAGTTTAACTGAGAGATCACTGAGTTAACAATAGTTCTACTACTCAACTGACCTTCAACTGACTCAACTAGGTACTTGAGATTAGTTAACTGAGTCAAACTAAAAGTAACTTAACTAGATTGATCAATTTTAGCAATCATCACATGAACAACTCTACTTCTAGCCTATAAATCGAATTTACGAGTAAACTAGTAGACACAAGCCATGTCACACAAGTTAATTGGAATCCAGGTCATCCCCTGATGTGGAAAATTGAATTACTAAATTTGACTAAGGCACAAGTAAAATTTAACCTTTCTTGCTACATTTCTAACACTCCCTCTTACCAAGAAAGTGATTTTTCACCACCCTTATCCTGCACATACGGAATTTGATATTGCCTCTTGACATTGCCTCCTTGGGATTTTGCATCATAATTCTCCTATGAAAACAATCTCGTAAGTGATGGTACCTAATATCAATATGCTTGGACCTATCATGAAATACTGGATTCTCATAGAGTTTGATATAACTTTGAGTATCACAATAAATCATTTTCAGATCCATCTCCTGACTCAAAATACCCACAAGTATTTTCCTATGATACCATGTAGAAATTAATATAAATTTGCTACTACTGATGAAATCAAACTGAAATCAAGAGATTACAAATTTCCTCTACTATTCTCTAGAATGGAATCACAATTTAGAAACATTTGCAATGACATGCAACCATTAAAACACCACAAGAACACAATGATTTACAAGGGAACCCAACTGGGAAAATCCCTTCCACTACTTTTCATTAATAAGATGAGAATGATGAACTATTACAATGTCTTGCTTTAAATCTGAAGCACAACTTGCACTGTGAACTTGTTTTCTTGTTGGTTGTCCTACTTTGGCCAACACTTGGAAAATTATAGGCTCCATCTAGCTCCTATTTCCTTACGGAATTCTTGAGGAAATTAGCTCCTAAAAAGTAGGAATTTCCTCCTATTTTATTGCATAATTCCCAAGGAATTATTCACTTTCTTAATACCAAGCTCTGTACACTCAACTAGTATATAATTGATCATTACAATGTGCCTTTTCCTCCACTCCATCTAGGCAATTCGAATTCCATGCATGTTTGGGATATTTTTAACTGATTGACTAGTTTAACTGAAAGATCACTGAGTTAACAACAATTCTACTACTCAACTGACCTTCAACTAACTCAACAAGGTACTTGAGCTTAGTTAATTGAGTCAAACTGAAAATAACTAAACTAGATTGCTAAATTTTAGCAATCATCACACGCACAACTCTACTTCTATCCTATAATTCGAATTTACTGAGTAAACTAGTAAACATAAGCCATGTCACATAAGTTAAATGTAATCCAAGCCATATTGCTAATGTGGAAAATCAAATTACTAAATTTTACTAAGGCACAAGTCAAATTTATCATTTCTTGCTAAATTTCTAACAGTGGAATACCCACAAAAGGGTGGAGGGACATTCCCGTGAATGGATAGTGGGGAATACATACCTTCTATATGCATAAATTTTCTTAGTTTGATCCCACATAACTTGGTGGGAACTATGTGGTGGAATATGTTGAAAGGATGAGCGAAATCCCACTTGTTAAGCAAGTTGTTACAATCTGCAAAAACTCATAGTAGTGTTTAGGAACAATTATAAGAAAACACGTATACTATAGCATCATTCAAATGAGAGTGAATAAGAAAATTAGTAAAACAAACAAGAAATGACTACAATTTGAAAATGGGAAGTAAAGACTCTTTTATTGATTGTGGATAAAGATAACTTTGTTCTACTAAGTGAGAGATAAAGGATGATGTGGGGTTGGTGTATCCATCTTCAATCCTCCAATGAAGGTTCCTTTCTCCTTTTGCAAGTTCTCTCTCCTTGTAAGTTTCTTCAATGGTGAAGACTCACAATTTTGCAAGGCACATGTAATCAAGCTTGGAAACAAAGATAAATTCTGACTATATTTTGGCAGCATAACCAAGCAATTCTTCTCTTACCAAAGTGGCTCCCCAAGGCTAGTATTTATAAGGATATCCAAGGCATTCATGGGATTGGTTCATTGAATTAGTGTTTATTGTTTCATGGGCTTATCATGCTTGAATGGAGCATGAGGAGTCCTTTCAGGGCTTCAAGTACTCCTCCCCAAGTGTGTGGTAGCTTAAAGATAGGTTATCAAAATTTGTATTTTTCATCTACCAGGATCTTCGTGGTTCCTCACACCATTATTTATAAATCCACCAATTTTTATGGATCTGCATGCTTTTCAAAGGAATAATCACATGAATAATGCAAATCATGAATGGTCACTATGCACAAATGGGAAAAAGAACCAAATTATAAAGTCAATCCAACTACTCGTGGGCTACTGATTAATTATCTTCAAGGACCTTTGTCTTACTGAATTAATGATGTTTTCTCGTGATCACTTGTACAACGATGAAAGAAATAGTTTCCCCTTAATGTATATGGTTAGGATAAAACATATAGTGAGAAACATAATCATTTTCTTACCTAATATTTACTAAATGATATTGAGAGAGAGAAGAGAGAAGGACATCCAATAGTAGATGAATAGGAGTATATGTATCGAACATACATCTTATGACAAGAGATATTTATTATATATAATGACTTTGATAACAAAGTTACAATGATGGAGAAGGGAGTGGTCATGTAAAAAAAAATATTGGTGGGCATGGTAGGTTGTGTATGTTGAAGTAGATAACTATATCACCCTTAGGGGTGCCTAGTACTAGTAAGAGAGATGATTTAGATGAGAATTATACCATAGCCTTGACATGATTAGGATGTGTGCATTCTATTAATTAATGAGTGTTGATCAAGCTCACGGGTCTTTGACAAAGATAGAAAAAAATAATATTTGCAAGGTAAGATCAACCCGAATGTGAACAAGTGTTGAAATCAAACATCAAGGACACTAATGGAAGCAAAGAGAAATGATGAATCATTGTGCTCCATTCAAGGTTATTCATCATATATAGGACTAAGAAAAAAATACCACTTCATTCCTTGAATATTTGAGTTGATGTCAATAGGAAGTAAGACATGACCACAAAGGGAAGAGGACCATTAGAAACTAAAGTGTAGTGGACTCAAATACCAAATAATGATGCATTGATCTAGGATAATGATGAATGAAGTTAGTAGAGACAAAGTGGAGACTATGAAAATCCCTTAGTTAGAGCATAATTGATAATGGATCAAGGAGTGGAAACCAAAATCTATTAGGAGAGACAAGACTCTAGAATTAGGAGGATAACCAAACGGCACATTTGATGGGTCATTACTATGATTGTGTATTGATATGTTCAAGAAGATAAGAAATGGTGAATTTTAGTTGGGTAACCAGAAGACACAACCAAAGGTAATTATGGTGTACCAAACATATACTGATAATGTGTGAACTAAATGCTCCAAACAAGGGAAACTAGTGTTAGGTAAAATTGACTCGGGGAAAGAGTCAAATTTGACTAGGTCAACGATAGTGGTTTTGGGCCCATGGTTTTTCGATTTCCCATGGTTTTGTGCCTCTAGGTTTCATGTAATGAAGCCTTTAAAAGGCTTGGCCTATGGTTTTTCGATTTCCCATGGTTTTGTGCCTCTAGGTTTCATGTAATGAAGCCTTTAAAAGGCTTGGAAGAATTCATTGTAAGGGGCCAAGGGAAGTGAGCAGTGAAATCTCACTTGGATGGCTTGGTTGGGTTTTGGCTAAGGGATTAATGAAATTCCATTATCTTGGTTTTTCTCTAGAATTGGATTTTTCCCAAGGTAAACATGGTGTTAATGTTTGCATGGTTTGTTTTATTTGGTTGGTTTAATGTTCTTATAAGTAAATATTTTATGTCTCTTCAATTTTTTTTTTTTTTTTTTTTTTTTTTTTTTTTTTTTTTTTTTTTGGTATTCAAGACGAGTGTTGTCTTCAGGGGGACACCTTTTTTACTAAGGATTTATTTGTCCTGGTGAAACAAATTGTGAAGAAAAATGAGTTGTGTCCTAAATTACCATGCTAGACTAGAATGAGATAGAGGAGATTTCCATTTTTGTTCCATGAGAGCGGATGGAGGAGAGGATGGGAGTAGAAGATATTGAAGCATGAACGTTAATCTAAAATATCATGAGAGAAATCTAAAGTTGAGAGCCATAGAAGCATTGTTGTTAGCTAGGGTTTCTAGAGATGGTAGGAGAGTAAAGTTTTAGCATTCCAAGGTTCAACATTTGGAGATGGTGTTCCACGGTAGTTGTAGTAGTAATGAAATTTCCATATCTATTGGATTAAGATTTTGCTGGATTAAGATGTATAAAATGAAAAGCAACAACGTTGATGTTTTTTTTATAGCCATGGGAAAGTGATATAATGTTATGGCCATGGAATACTATGCAGCCCCCACTGACGTTGTAATATGGTCGTGGTGGACTATGCATCCCTTGCTAGTGCTGTAATAGATGATAATAAGCCCCTTAGGTAGGTAGGGGGAGTGGTAATGGCATTGCAGGGGTTGGATCCATTAGGACTCCAGTAGTGGTTCTCATGGTGATTTTGACTTTGAGATTTTTGGTAGGGGTCATTGCTAGAATTTGTGGCATATGCCACCTAATGGTGCATAAGGACAAAAAATTCAATGGATGGGTTAAGAATGAGTGCTTCAGTTGCATCAATTTTAGCCTCGGTGATGGACCTCGATCATGTAATATAGGTGGAAAAAACGATGGAACCAACATCATTGCAAATTGGTATTTTATTAGAGGCGATTGATCATGCAAAAGGAAATATTGTATAACTATAAACCAAGGCCTAGAGATTGATGAAGCAACTTTAATGGGCTATTTAAAAGAAAATCCCATGTTTCATGTAGGTCTAGATGATACACATTTGGCCAGAGAATACAGAGAATCAATTGAAGGCATCATTGCATCCATGTTTGCATCATCAGGAAACAATGTCCCTAGAGATGAGATGGTTATTATCATGCCTCCTTGGATAACAATGGTAGATGTCAACACTATAGGCCATGACTTCCCTACCAACATTATGTTGGGCAATGGGAATGTTATCTAGGGTGTGTCGATGTATAATGAAAAGGTAGATGGAAGGTCAATGATGAGATCAAATGTATAAGACACATTCCTATTAGTTTTGAGTGGCAACCATGAATTTGTTGGTGAAATCATCTTGGACTTTGTAGGATTTTTTCACTAAAAGTCAACTTTGGAGAGGAGAGCATTAGTCTCAAAGCATGTCAAGGTGAGAATATGGAAACATAAATGTTGGAACAATGAAAAAACAAAGAAAATAATTATTATAATGGAGTTGAGTGTTTATTCCATGTAAATGAGCATACTACTATAAGTCCTAGCAATGCATGCATGCCCTTGTGAAATTGTTAGTAAAGTCTGGTGTTAGACCTAGGTGATAGGATGGGATGAGGATACCCTAGGTATAAACTTGGAGTGGGGTAAGGGCTATCTCACTTAGCTAGTTTTGCCAGATTTATTCAAGGGAAACCCCAAGTCAAGCTTTAAGAGGGGGGGGGTGGTGGGTGGGTGGTTGTTAGGTAAGCTTGACTCAAGGAAAGAGTTAAAGTTGACTAGTTCAATAGTAGTTGTTTTGGGCCCATAGTTTTTTGGTTTCACATGGTTTTCTACTTGTGGTTGTAGGTAATGAAGCATTTAAAAGGCTCGGAAGACTTCATTGTAAGGGGGCAAGGGAGGTGAGTGATGAAGGCTCACTTGGTCAAGTTGGTTGGGTTTTGGTCAAGGGATCTAATGGAATTTTGTTAGCTGGGTTTTCCCCTAGAGTTGAGGTTTTCCCAAGGTAAATATGGTGTTAATGTTTGCATGGATTGCATTTTTTTTATGGTTCAATGTTCCTCTCAGTAAATATCTATGTCTTTCTAGTAATTAATTTTAAAAATTGGGGTTGTCATTGATAAATGGGAAAGCATGATGATGATTACGATTTTTTCTTACAAAAAGTGTTGGTACACTTTCCAAATGAATAAATTAAATTTGGTGGGAATTTGAAAATAGGAAAATGGGTGCCTTAATAAAAATGATGGCTTGCATGATGTAGCGAGTGGGGAAAATGCAAAGGGTGGAGGCCCCATTAGTTGGTATTCAGGTTGGTTGCTGAATGGAGTGTAATTTTGTAGATGGACTATTGATTATGGGGTTATGAGAGAAAATATGAAAATGTAGTGGCGCTTTAATGATGATCTGTTGAACTAGTTACAAGGAGTATAAGGGTACGAGTTAGAATAAATATGAGAAAGAAACATGAGGTTAATTCTCAAGAGATGCAAATAAATAACTTCTAGTACTAAAGATGATGAAATAAATATGCTGGTAATACAAATGGTGCTACATAGTGAGGCATTCCATGTGGGTGAAAAAATATTGACTTCTTGTGACCATGTAATCTGAGGAGAAGGAAATTTGATGCAGCTAAATAAAAGGGAGGGTAAGGGGGTGTGTTCCTACTATGATCTAGAAGGAAGTGAATCGGTAAATGCAAGGAGCTCAATTGGAAAACCAACAACTTTGAGGAGCTATTCTACAAGATCAACACCTATTTATGGTTGTAACTCACTCCATTTATATCAATACAAAGAGTTCTTTTCTTTCCTATATGTGATGTTATTATTTCATGTATTTCAATACCATGTTGATCTATTGAATAAGGTATATAGATGATGCTACATAGATCTCGTATTTTCTTGGTTTCTGTTGTCTGGTTGTGCAGGTTCTAATTTTGGCAATTGGAGCTTCGATTGGAGCATTCAAGCCAAAGAATGAGTGAAACATGTAACAGATTCCAAGTAGGTTTCATCCCTTCATCTACTTACTTTAAGGAAAACATTCAGTTCTTTATCTCTATGTTTTTCTAGGTTAGCCACCAAACCTAGGGGAGACACATTTTTCCACAATCGTAAATATCACATAACAAATTGGTGAACATAATGGGGAACGGTGTATTCCCTTGGTGGTTCCTTTGTCCATTATGTTTTCTTTAACTCTTTCATAGACCTTTGTTGCTTTAATCAACCAATAATAGACCTAGGAAGTGACTGCATTGGTCCTTGTTTGCAATTTTTGTGTCAAAATCCTCTTTCTTAAGACAAACGCGCTCTTTGGTCTGTTAACAGAGCGTTGCACCCCACCTAGGCCCTCTTTGTGCCTGTGTTTCAAAGCATTGGTGCCTCTTATGCACCTACGTTAATCCTTGTTTTTGCACAAACTTTTCCTTGTTTTCTTATTGTTGCTTTGATTAGCCTACTTCCACCTAACCTTCCCTGAGTCTTGAGTGTCTTGTGGTCCCTCTGAAGTCTTCATTTTTTTCATTTGTGTTTGATTTCCTTTGTTAAGAATTGGTTTTGTTTTTTATTTGTTCTTATCATTAGATCACTTGCAAACTTGTTTCATTTGATTGTTGATCGCTTGGATGAATTATTGTTCTAGTCCTCATTTTGAAAAGTGAATTTGAATCAGTGATTAGACTTTACATCTTAGTTTTCCTCATTTTTGAAAATTAAGTGTGGTGAAAAGAAAAAAATTGCATTTCCATTTAAGGTTTTGCATCTACATTGATTTAGGAACATTTGCATGAAAAGGGAATTGCATTGTGCACCTTTTTTACTGCATTTTCTATGTTGCACAATGTTTATCTCTTCCCTTCCTTAGCTAGATTTTCATTGAAGAGAAAGATTCCATTTCCTCATGCTAGATTTACATTTTAGGGAATTCAGGTGAAGTGGTGGTGAGCCATAAAACTGAAACTTAATTCAAAATCAAATTAAAATTTACTGAATCAACCTAACGAGAATTTGTAACATTAAATCAAACACATAGAGGTCTAGGCTAGAGACGTGTTTTGGTGTTGTTAAACGTAGGAGTTGTTTTTGTTTGCTAGCATTATATCCTGGGGTGAAATCTCATTCCACATATGTGAGTGTATAAGATCATTCTCCATGTACCTTTGAGTATAATGGACGACGCTCCACGAATGTAAAGTATATGGGAACACTCTCATCAAACAGTTACTCCTTACACAACACTACTATGGACTGCACTCCCTTGTACTATCGCGTATAATTTGGGAGTCCCCATTAGGTTTCTTTCCATCAATAGGTAACTGAATCTACTTCCTTGTATATCGTGATACACAAAAAACAACATTCGGGGAGATTGGATAGCGTACGCTAAGTCCTTGGTTTGCCAAGGTGTATATTACAGTTCATAGTTCCTTGGTAATCCTTTATGCCTAAATTACCATTTTTTTATTTTTTTTATTTTTTCTTAATAAAATTTACTATCTAACATGGAAGAAAAAAATCCCCCACCCCATCGTTTATGTAGAATTCAAAATAAGCATCCTCTCCCACCAGGGGCTACTCCTGGCCATCGTTAGAAGCATAAGAACACATAAACTACTGAACCAGGACCTTCGGGAACAACTTTTGGTCCTCCTCCTAAATTTGATCAACCATAATCATCCATCCCTTTGAGTACTAAACCCGAGGTCACATCTACGTTTTTCAGTGAAACTAACACAATCGATATTGAATTACCTAAAACTTTGTTACCTGAGGTTATAGAACCTAAACTTCCTGAGTCGAAAACTTTATTTCCTAAGGTCATCGAACCTGATGAGCCTTAGTCATATTTACCAATTACTTTAAGTATTCCACCTTCTCTTCCTTTGTCTCAAATAGATCTGCCTACTATATATCTCAGCTCCAATGGAGGACCGCTTCCACCTAGACTTGTGAGTATCGAGGATATCCCATAAGAAGAGCCTCCTCATTCTACTCCCACTCATTTGGAGGGACTTTTCATTTATTAACCCATTATCTTCTTCCTCCTCCACCTTCTGTACAAACTCCTTTTCCTGGTTCTTTTGAATCACCCATGAATTTCATGCGGAAATTTATATTAGGATTATTGACCATGACTAGAACTAGTATGGATTTCCAACCTATGTCCACCACCATGGTTGAGACATCAAATTTCATTTCCACATCTTTTTTTTCAACAGCACTAGAGGCACATATGTATAGTGTCTCATTTGTCCCACCAGGTTATTAGTCCTTATTTGGTACCTTCTCTCATGCATCTTCTAGTTTATGGACATCCCCATGTCTTCAACTTTGGGAATTCCATATGGATCTGATCTTATGAGTGTTGCTCAGCCTACTCCTTCTCCTCCTCCTACACCAATAGTTTACCCATATGTTGGCCCTTATGTTAGTGGGAAAGGTCCTCTTCAACAACCTTATTATCCTTATGTTGGGTACCCTCCACATGAGGGGCAGTTTCCTCCATCACCCCTCCTCCTTTAGTAGGGGGGTGACCTATTTTTGGTATTCCTCAAATTGGAAACCAACCTTTTTATAGTCCTCCTTATCCTGGGATGGTTACTAGTGTTTGGTAGCCTACTTTTCCCATTCAACCTGATTTGATGTTGGGTTCATTGTTTGTTTCCTAAGCTATGCCATCTTCATATCAAGTCCCTATTCCTCAATTTGTACCTCAACAAGTTCAAATCCATGTGACTCAACCTGTACAGGCTACGATTGCATCTCAACATGTTCCTTCAATATCTAGTACCTCTCAAGTCCCACTTACTCATCCTTTACAATCTCAATTGCTTGCATAAGGTATTCCTCAAATTCCAGTAGGACAAACTGTATACAACATGGAATAGCCTCAATCGAACCCTCTTATCATGGGATAATTCAAAATCCCTTCAAGCTACCATACATATCTTATAATAATATAACTCATGTGCATTTTCAAGGCTATAAAATTCATGGTTACGCTTGGGATGGTCAACAAGGTTATTTGTATTTTGGTTATCAGAATCCTCCTTATTCTAGTACCTAGGTTCATTATTACCAGAACCCTCCTTATCCAAGAATGAAAATTCTTGTTTCCCAGGCTATTCCTTCATATCTAGGTCATCCCCCACTAGACTTTAATCGGCAGTTGGCTTTTGTGGCCACTCTCGACCTTCCAGATTTGACTCGACTCACCAACGAACCCATCCCTCATTCACCTTGGTGGCTGATTATTCCTACTAAATTCCCTTCCGATATCCCTAAATTAAATGGGAATCCAGGAGAAGACCCGTCGACGGATGTCATGATGTATCATCTATGGTGTTCATCAAACCCCCTTAATGATGATTCTATTTGACTTTGCCTTTTCTAAAGAATGCTTACAGGTATCACTATTAAATGGTATATTCAGTTACCTAGAGTTTCATTCAATGATTTCAACTCCTTAGACAGAACCTTCCTCATGCACTTCCACTTTCCCATCAAATACAAAACTAGAATGGAACTGTTAACTAAATTCAAACAATTTGATTCCACTCACATTTTATATCACATTCATGAGTGGAGGCATCGTCATCGGTTCGTTAAAACTTATGTTCCCGATTATTTGTTGGTAGAATGGTTTACCAAATCTCTATTGGCACCCATTATTAATAGAAGATGTGGCCAAATGAGGATTCATGACTTAAGAGCAAGTAATTACTCATGCACAATATTTGGATTTGGTTTATACCCAATCTAGCACACTCTACGATAATATACATAATGCTCCAAGACCTTCGAATATTGTTCCTTCTCTTCCTAGTAAGGAATGTCATGTTTTTGATGGCATTATTGGTTCTACCAACTCACAAATGGAGAGTAAGCCATATGGTATTGCTCCACCCGCATCTTCTCAAAACCCTCAATCCCACTTTCCTACGGAGTTTTCTTTCGAGATAAATGTCGTTTCATCTGATAAAGGCAAATCTAAATAGAAACCTAGAAGTAAGAATAAGTTAAAAGGTAAGAAAAAGAAAGACCTCTCTTTTCAGGATAAACAAACAAATCAGTCTTCTGATGAGAAATGGAAGCCTTGATATCCTTGCTTGATTTGAAATGAGGAACACTTTACATGAGACTGTCCTCATTGTGCCGAAGTGAATTAATTTCTTAATTCCTCCACTTCTCCTATTGTGTTGGCTAGCCCGTTTCCTAATCAAGAGACTCATATGGTTCATGGGAGCCATCTTCCTCTAACACAGTTTTGATGTTGTCCTCCTCAAATCCAAGATCTGATGTTTTGGTAGCTACTAAAAACAAGGATTATGGTAATGCGAATCCATTGAATGGTCAGGATATTGATCAACCTACTAGTTTGACGCCATCCTCGTCAGATCCCACTCTGTCATTGATTCTTACCAAATTAACTATTAAACCATCAAATTATTCATAAGTCTTCTTTCAACCCTCGTGTAAGATCCACTCATAATTATAACGTAGTTGAAGACCTGGCTCAATCTCCATCAACTATGTTGACTCTTGAGGTGTTGCAAAACTTCCCCACCCAAAAGAAGGCTTTACTAAAATTTATCGGATGTGTGGATCCATTGGATTCCAACATTGATGTTTTCTCTCATGAAAACTATACCCCTCAACATATATCTCAATTAGATTTTATAATCCAAATCATCGTCCATGGTAATTCATGATTTTATCATGGATGAGGGAGCCTTTACTTGAAATATTTCCATGTCCTGCTGGAAGGCGATTGGTTCTCCTCAACTGAGTCAGTCAACTACCATGTTGAAAGCCTTTGATGAGAGAATTTACAAGCCTTGTGGGATTTTGAACTCACTACAAGTTGAATTGGGAGGAAAAACTGTGTGCATAGAAGTTGAATTTATTGACAAACCTCTCAATTATAATATTCTATTGGGACATATGTGGTTTTATGCTATGTTTGTTATCGTTTCGACTTACTTTCGTATGATCTCCTTTCCACATAAAGGCAGGATTGTAGCCATAGACCAAATCACCTTTTTTGCCTCTAATTCACATGTTACTGGAAGTGTCCCTCTTGTAGGGGAAACTATACAGTCATATCAGCATGTCGAAGTTGGATTTTTAAAGGATTCTTCACTTATGGGGACATTTTCACTCCCTCCTCCTCTCTTTCATGATAGCTCATCTTCGGCAGCCTATATCAACATGATATCATCTTCTACTATCTCGACTAATCCAAGGATTGTATCAGATAGAATTGACATCCAAATTTTTGGCAACCAAATGTCACTAAGCCCTATTGAGCTAGATTATGAATCCATTTATTTGGCTTGTGCAGTTTCTTCCTTTGATTCGATTAATTGGGTAGATAAATCATTGGATGATGGTACATCTTCTGATCCTTTCTTCTATGTATTCCCTACCAATTAAAGCATCATGGAGATCATGATGTCGGACGATGCATCATTGGATGAACATCACTATCATTCCTCCTTACCTGATTCTATTGACTCAATGATGTATACTAGCCCAATTCTATCGAACTCTTTATGAATTTTGTGTCTATTCATGAGGTTGATTCGAAAAAGAACTTTTCGAATATCAAACCAACAATACCTCTTGATATTTCCATTAAGCCAGGTGTTGCTGAAAATATACACATTGGAGAATCTTGTTCTCCATATTAGACGAGACTTATCGAGCCCTTTTTCATGAATTTCGAGATGTCTTTGCCTGGACCAACAAGGAGATGTCGGGTATTGACCCAAATATAGTTGTACATGAAATTCAGATGTATCTTGATGCCAAAATAGTTTGGCAGTGCCTCCATCTGGTCCATCCCAAGAAGGTCGCTGATATTAAGGCTGAAGTTAAAAAGTGTATTCAATATGGTTGCATATACCCCGTTCCTTTAACTGATTGGGTGTCAAATGCAGTTCCTTTCATGAAAAAACTGGAAACCATTCGAGTGTGTGTCAATTATCGAGATGTGAATCGTGCATGCCCAAAGGACAATTATCCCACCCCGTTTATTGACCATATTTTTTTATGACTGTGCTAGCTGTGAAATTTATTCATTTATGGATGGATTTTTGGGCTATAATCAAATCAAAATTCTCTTGGAGGACAAACCTAAAACCTCTTTTATTTTTCCATAGGGAATTATCACTTATAGGAAACCCCCACTCGATTTGAAGAATGTTGGGGCCACATTTCAACGTGCAATGGATTACGCTTTTCATGATATCATACACATCATCTAACCATATTTGGATGACCTCCCTGCTCACTCCAAACATTAGGTTGATCACTCGATGCATCTTCGGCTTATTTTCCTTCATTGTAGACATTATAATATTCAACTTAAGCCATAAAAATGTTTGTTTGTCAGCTCTAGTCAACTTTTGGGTTTTTTCATATCAATACAAGGAATTTGTATTGTTCCCTTGAAAGTGCAAGAAATCATTGATTTTCCTACACCTTCTTCTCTTGTTCAGTTACAAAGACTCAAATATAAATCTAACTTTCTATAGAGATTCGTCCCTAATTATGTTGAACTAACCAAAGGATTTACTCACATACTGAAAAAAGGGGTTCCCTTCCATTGGGATGACACTGCTTATAAAGCATTTGATGCCCTAAAATATGTGTTAGTTCGGGAACCTCTTCTATATCCCCCTAATTATCAATGCAAGTACTTCTTGTATCTTGCTGCTACCATTTTTACTATAGCAATGATATGGTCCAAGAAGATGATTTAGGGACTGAACATCCCATTTATTATTTGATTCGAAATCTTAATGATACTGAGATCCAATATTCTCACGTATAAAAGTTATCTTTGGCAGTTGTTCAAGCCATCCAAATATTTCACCATTACATATTGCTTCAGAAAACTATAGTCATTTCAAATTGCAACCCTATGACATAAATTTTGTCACGTCAACTAATGAGAGGAAAGTACTTAAAATGGATTTTCATTCTACAAGAATTTGACCTGGATTTTATCAAATCCAAGTCGAAGAAATCATTGGTTTTCATGGAACTAATGTGAAATATTCCTTCCCCTGATTCAAAATCTACATCTGAAGATTCCATTCTCGACATGTCTCTATTTATGATCTTGTCATCTGACCCATGGCATGGAGATTTCTTAATTTATCTCCAAACCCAGAATTTTTGGTCTAATACCTCTCGCTCTGAAGAGTGACGTATCTATTACCAAGCCCGAATTTACATCATTATCGGTGACACTCTTTACCGTTATGGTATTGATACAGTTTTATAAAGGTGCCTCACACTTGAGGGGACATCTATCTAGTTATGATACAACCCAAAAAAATTTACATGCTAGTTACTTCTGACCCACCATCTTTCGCAACTGCATCCTCGCTATCCAGAAATTTCGTGCATGCCACATATATGATCATAAGGCCCATGCTCCACCCACTCCATTTCATATAGTTATCATCATTGGTCCCTTTGCGAAATGGGGGATTGACTTTATGACATGTAACCCTCACCCAGCCAGGAGGCATGATTATATTATAGTTGTAGTTGACTACTTTACTGAATGGGCCAAGGTGATGCCTACATTCAACAACACAGGCGAAATGGTTGCATACTTCTTTGTCAACCACTTCATCGCACAGTTTGGTGTTCCACAATAAATAGCTATGGATCATGGAAAACATTTCTGGAATCACATGACAACCGAAGTAACTACTAAGTTGGAACTTTCTCGTGAAATTTCCACTCCCTACTATCCTTAAGCTAATGGATAGGTTCAGGCCATTAATAAATTTCTTAATATGATGCTTCGATGCATGGTAGGGGTCCACAAATCGGATTGGCATTTTTTCATTTATGTTGCTTTGTGGGCATACCAAACCTCAGTCAAGACTACTACTGAATTTTCACCCTTTCAATTGGTATATGGTTTGGAAGCTATCCTCCCAATTAAATGTAAAATTCCATCATTGAAACTAGCTATTGAACTTCTTCCTGCTGCTTCCATAGAGGAGGAGCATCTTTTACATCTAACTCAATTAGATGAAACTCGGTGCGATGTTGTTATAGCTAATGAAGCTCATAAAATACGCATAAAAGGCACAAGATGACAAAAGTGTCAAGCCTCATGTCTTCTCAGAAGGAGACCTTGTTATTCTATACGACTAGGAGTTTGATAAATTAGGTGCAGGAAAGTTTTGACCCATGTGGCTAGGCCCATACATTGTCAGGCGAGTCCTTGCAAAAGGGGCCTACAAGTTCATATATTTTGATGGAATTTCTCTGGTGCAACCTAGGAATGTGTTGTACCTCAAAAAATAATATGCTTAATCTTAAGTGTATTTTCATTATGTACATATTGTTTATAGGTGTGTTGACTATGTTTATAGTGTGTCTTTTTAGAGTTTTACATGGTTTCTATTGATTCCCTTTTTCGTTTGGATTGCAGATGTTGACATCTCTCGAAACTTTCATCAATTATGTTGATGGTGCCAGTCATAGTACTCGAAACTTATCTTCCACAACATGGGTTATATTTGCTCTGAATGGAGAGTTAGTGAGTTTGCAAGGGCTTTTTATTGATCGTTACATCAACAACATCATTCAGTATAGGGCAATGGTTGATCTACTATATGATGTTATTTCACATGGTATTTTTCGTTTAGTCATCAGACTTCAATCACAACCCGTAGTACTACAACTTGATAGTTTCTACTCAATTAGAAGTTCCACCATGTTATGCATGGTTTTAAGAGTTCGTCTTTTAGAAATACATTTCCATTTCATACAACATGAACACATTTCTAGGAATCTAAACACATTAGCAGATGCCCTAGATAATTATGTGTTAGATAGACATTTGCAACGGATGTTGTTAATTTTCAATTCACATCACATCATATTGGAAGTACAATAGAAACCCAGAAACATTGTGTGTGTGTGTGTGTGTGTGTGTGTGTGTGTGTGTGGTGTGTGTGTGTGTGTGTGTGTGTGTGTGTGTGTGTGTGTGTGTTGTGTTGTGTGGTGTGTGTGTATGTGTGTGTGTGTGTGTGTGTGTGTGTGTGTGTGTGTATTAATTTTGGTTTTACAAAAAAAAAATTCCCAAGACACATAAGGCTACATCGCCCATATGAAAAAACTACATGCAAGATCTAAGTAGACAAATCAAAGGTGTTCATGATATAATGACACTGCATGAACCATCTTGCACAGTAGTTGACCAATACCACTAGGCACTCCTATAGTGTATCATAGCAGTCACAGGGGAATCTAGACAACCACGGTTTCATCAATATTGTGTGTCAACCCTTCCATGTGGCGCTCTACCTCTAATAGTGTTGGAAATACTATTAAGGGAGGGGGGGGGTGTGAATCAATATTATTAGATCAATAATTTTTCATTTCCAAAATAGATTTATATACGCTACTTTTGTTAAGTGAACTAGTGTGTACACGCTACTGTGATTAGTGAAACCAGCGTATACCCAGAGAACTTGTGATTTAGTTAATTTAACATGTGTTGATCTATAACTAGTGCATCAGTAACTTATTAAACAGTGCAGTAAAAACATAATAAACCATCACACATAAGCAACACACATGAACACCAAGATTTAAGGTGGAAACCCAATGTGGGTGAAAACCACCTGTTGATGTCGTCTCTATCTTCTTTTAATAATAAGAAGATCTATTTACAATCTTGTGCTAGTGCAAACTCATACCATTACGCAAGAACCCACCTGCAGAAGGCTACAACCTTCTCTCATTTTCCAACTTCTACTAGAAGAGAGATACAACCCCCTAGCTCTGGTACTAGCGAATGTGTTTACTAGTACGTAGGCGCTGACCTACAAAAGGCTACGACCTTCTCTCTTCCTCCACGGACCACGTTTCATAAATTTTCAGACTGGAAGCTCTTGGTACATAACAATACACATGAAGGCCTCATTTCATCAATTTTTCTTACTGGACCTATCAGAAACTTTGAAACTTAAACTGCATCAACCAACAATCAGTTAATCTGAACAGTCAGATAACTATCACCAGAACATTGTGCTAAACCCAGAAACCTACATCATCATTCAGATCCAGCTGCAACCTCAAAAATCATACATCAGAATGTATACGCTACTTTAATGAACCCAACTTATGCGTAGACACTACTTCCTTTAATCAAACCTTCATATACCGTCAAAACTACTGAAACATAAAACTTATGAATCAAGTCTGTACCAACCAGAAATGTACCGAACATCTTCTGTCAATTTACAAAGCTTTACACAAGCAGTATAAAAGATCACCCTTCTCACTTATACAATAAATCAATCATATATTAAACTCCTTATGCATTCAGTTTTTCATTCAGATCCAAGAAGACTTCATTGACAGACAACAATAAAACAATAGAACTGATCAGACAGACTAGTCAGACCTGAAGAAAAGGTTTTTCCTTTGTATATGCTACTTGGAAGAGTAGAACCTGCGTGTACACATGCTTTTACCAAGATGAACCAACGTATAGATCTACAAATATTAACTCATAACTTCGTTACCATTCCGGACTTCAAACAAACCCAGATCATTACTTTTAAAAAATAGGTGTACACTACTAGATCTGGCCCAACCAATATCAGATCATTCAATGATAAGTCATTTTAGGTCTCATGATCCTGATCCAACATTGAATTCAAGGTGCACAAAATATTTCAGATCAAAATCACCAACATAGCCCCTGCAACATAAAATATACTTCAGATAGAAGTATTCCTTAGAAACCCTTTACACTTGCACACATTGGCCATATGATCTTCTCCTCCTTATATAGTTTTAGGCCTTTCTCAATACCTCAGACCAAAACCACTTAGGACCCGTGGTAATCTTGGGCGGGATCAACTAGTCATTACTCCACTCAATATTGTGGGCTAATAACATGGTATTGACCCCGGTATTCTCTAGTCTTGAAATTCCTTGATTTTCTAACATGTACGTGCTTTTCCTCTTGTGGGAGTGCATGTATACGTATATGCACTTTTTGTTCTGTGGACCTGCATGTTTACGTTGTTTTGACTAAGTGTACATGCGTATACATCTTAAACTGATTTTCACCATCCTTTACCTTCAACTTCTTCATTCTGATTAGTAGACTTTAGTTCCATCTTCCTGTTCTTCTGTACCAATGCCTTGTTACATCTGAATGGATCTGTTACACTGTGGGTTTCCTTTCATCAAAACTAAACTGACCTATGAATGAGTTGACATCAAGGACAACACTTGTATCATAATGCCAACAAATAGGACCTTTGTTACATCTATATCTCGTAGCATATCTCGTCCTACCACAGTAACCTATGTTGGTTCTACTGCCTCCTCCTATTGTCATTCTTCCACATGATGAATATATGAAGCACCGACAGGAAGAACTAGTCCCAAATATGTATGAAACATCAATAGTTTAGTCTTAGAAACATCAAAAAACACAAAAAAAATGTAAAACTTTCAAAACTTAAAAGGTCAAAATTTCTTACCTGAAGCACCCCATTCCTCACCCTCGGGAAGCATGAACTCAACATCATCATGGAATTCCATGCCTACATAAGGATATTCGTTGATCATAATAAAATGCATCCATCCGAAGAAGGCTGGTGAGAAAATAATCACCGAAAGTCCTACATGTCGGGACATGTGATCTATCCACCTCCTCATTCGTGGCACCCTCAAATCAATAGGCTCAAGTATAGCCTGTTGAGGTTGAATAAATGGAACCTGTTCTAGTGCAAAGGAAACTAAGATCGCCCCATATCCAAAGTTCTTTATTTTTCCTCCCCTTGCTTAGATATTTGTTCTTTCGTATTAACCAAAACCCCCTTGCTCTAGTTGAAGAGTGTTGGCTCTAAACACTCCAAGCCATATTGCATGTATGGTCTTCTTGCCACATGCAATGTTGAGCTACCTACCAATCTTGCAATAATGAATAGAATCATTCTCAAAGGTAATTGGGTCACATCTTTTATACTGATATTCCCATCCTTTGTTGGTTGGGATCGAGGTCTACAATAGGTGGTGATATAATCTTCACTATCTCCCCACCACTTCTCCCACCTAGGAGAGATATGGGGGCACCCCTCATAGATATTCAAGTCAGAAAGTAGATATTCTCTAAGTTATCTAGAGCAAATGTCCCCCAAACCTTAACACTTGTACTTGAACATCCCATGAATGAACAAGGTATTTCAAGAACTCCATTTGTTGCCTCGTACCAAGAAGGTAGAAGAATTTTAGCAATCCACAATTCTTTAATGCCTGGATGGTAGTAAGATCATTTTCTGCATTCAAATCTTGTTCCTCATGTTCTCTTTCTCTCCATACAAAAGTGATTTTATGTTGATGAACCCCTAAATCATCAACAAGAGATTCATTAGGATCCTTTTCATGCAAAAAAACTTGACAACTTTTGAGGGAAAAAGGTTTAACAAACTTTATATTTGCACCTAACGCACCGCAGAAGATAAAACTAGAGCATTGCACCCCTGCCTGTACTGCATGACTGCGTAGGTGCAACACATGTTTCGACCCTCTGGGCCTGTGTTGGTCCTAGGGTGAAATTTTGGAACTCCAAGGCCCTAAGAGAAGGGTTTTAGCTCCTACCTGGAAGCGACAGTAATCAAAATCATCCATTGGATTGGCCGCAATTAGCTGCAGAATATCAAGGGAAAAAAATACTCAAAACTCTCACTATTGAAGGTAAATGTGAAATTGTAAAAATGAATAGTCATTTTTGAGTATATATGGTCATATTTTCATTATTTTATTTATATTGAATGTTTTGACCTAGTCGTGATTCATACTATGAAACATGCATGTTTAATCCTTTCTATGTTGTTCTGAGCAGGTTGACAGTTGATAACAAACTTTTTTGTGCTTTAAATAGGTTATTTTTACCAAAGAGTACACTTTTATCTCTTTTTTAGGCTCTTTAAGACTACAAAAAAGGAACCTCTTGGATTCCTCTTTTACCTCTTTTCAGACTCTCAAAACATGATAAGATTGTCAAGCACTTGTCTTTTCGAAAAGGAAAACCTTCGTCGAACATCACTAAGGGGTTCTCTTGGGTATTTTTTTCTACCTTTTCAGACTTGAGAGACTATCTACAAAAAGGGACATCTAGAGTTTTCTTTTTTCGCCTATTTTTCAAACTCTCTAAACATGAAAAAGATTTCAAGTTTTACCTTCATTGGACTCGTTAAAACATCCAAACAGTTATGGACTTATCGAACATAACAAGGTCGAGCCACTCCTTCTCAGGGTTCATTAAATATACTCAGAGGAATTCACCAGAAGGATGGACTTACAGATCAATCATATGTTATCCTCCTCAAGCTTGTTAAAAAGTAAATAGGTACTAATTAGTATGGTTGGGGAAATTGGGAAAATAGGGTACTCCATTTGTTGATGGCAGTGAGTCGCTCTTGAACACGACACTCTTCCACTTCATCTCCATGGTTGTTGGGTTGGGTATTCTTCTTGTCTTTTGGTTCCTCACACCTTCACAAAGCCTTCATTTCAGTTTTGGTTCAATGCGGCCAACTCTATTCAATGTTTTCATTGTGTCCAAGAGAAGTCGTTCAGTTGATATCTGTTACAATACTCTTAAGCCTTCATTCCATGTTTTCCTTTCCTGATCCAATTCCATATTAGCATCACTCTGATCATTCTGTATTAATCATGATACCCATTTCATGTCATTGATGGGGAATACATCAAGGCCCTCCTATGACGGGTTGCTTCCTACCAACACCAATACATTACCTAGGAAGTTGACTTAGAAAAACCCATTGGTAACTTGGTGCTTGCATACATCAATGGAAATTTTCATCGATCTCAGTGACAAGTTTACATCAATGGCCTTCGACCAGAATATTCTTGGTGGTGTTTAGCATTAACTCATTTATTCACACCAATTGGATTGTACTTGAGTACCTTGAGAGCCATTAACATCATCGATGGTTTCTCTCGTGTATGTTAACGCCTTACGTCATCAATCAGTAATCAAATGGTGTCTACCATGTTTGACCTCATCTCATTGATTCACATGGTTATACTCGTACATTGGTTGGTCGTGTGAATGAGATAGAAGACCTCAGATCTAATTTCTACCATCCGAGATGCGATTTTGGGATTATATAGATCATTATGTATGATGGCCATGTTCATACTGATAGTCATCTAGTCATGGGTCCAACATCATTCATCAGTGGACATGTATTTTTATCATTTTACATCTTACGTTAGCTTATGTGTTGAGTGTGGGTATGCCTCCCTCAGTAAAAGGGTGTCATGATGTAAATGTATTGTAACAAGAGACAGACTCTCCATTTTTTCTTATTCCCGACTTGTCACAAGGTAAAGCACTTCAGTCATCAATCATCATATTTGACTTTACGCTTTAGGGGGCACTCTATTATAGGCCATTTTTTCACATCTGACCAATAGGCCTCCTAATGGGATCAATCAACATCTTGTTCTCCCTTTGCATCATCATTGCACAAATCCCTATGCATGACTCTCTCATTCCCCAGATTTTATGCCCTAAACTACATCATCTGAGCCATTTTTAAGACCAACACACCCTGGCCTCTTGTTAAGCAGTGTTCACCTATAGGTTTCTCCAATGTGGCATACGTTGATCACCTATAGGTTTCTCCCCTTTTCACCTACGATGGTTCTAGAAATTCAAGAAAAAATGAGAGAATCCTAAAGCCTCCATTTCCAGAAGCTTCCAAGATCTGTTGTAACCATTTACCTCAGGTAAAACTTTCAAATCCTATCCTATCCTACCTTGTAGTTTCCATCCCTTATCCTTAGATTTCATCCTCCAATCAAGAGTGAATCTAAAACCTTATATTGGTAATTGGATAAGAACTCCCAGCTAACCCCACTCCTCTATATGTTTACAGCCTTCCATATGCAAGAGGTTGGATTTTGGATAGCGATTCTACCCTTATGTTGTAGTGAAAGTGATCTTTTTGTGCATTTATGGTGATTGGAATTATGCTTTGTGACAAAGGAATGACAAGTCAATAACTTGGAGGAGCTCTTCTACAAGATCAACACCTATTTATGGTTGTAACTCACTCCATTTATATCAATACAAAGAGATATTTGTTTTCCTATATGTGATGTTGTTATTTCATGTATTTCAATACCATGTTGATCTGTTGAATAAGGTATATATATGATGCTACATAGGCTTGTGTTTTCTGGTTGTGAAGGTTCTAATTTTGGTAGCTGGAGCTAGGATTGGATTATTCAAGCCAAAGAAGGAGAGAAACGTGTGACAGATTACAAGTAGGTTTCATCCCTTCATCTACTTACTTCAATGAAAACATTGGGTCATTTGTCTCTCTATTGTTCTAGGTTAGCCACCAAACCTAGGGGAGACAATTTTCTGCGTAATCGTAAATCCCGCATAACAGTCTAGATTTCATTATGGGAGAATTTTGATATTAAATTAAAGAGATATACAATGTTCTATCCCTAAATGAATGGGAAGAAGAATGTGGTGAGTAGAAGTTTAGTTTAGCTCTTGAGAATCTTCAATCAAAATCATCCAAGTTATTGGGATGATAATGTGTTTTATGTTTAACACTCTTATAATGGTGTTGACAACACTTCCACTAATATTTCCCCCTCTAAAATCTATTTCTTCTACCTTCACCTTTAAATAATCTATATGGACAACATGAAGAAAGGTAAATATCATCCTTGTGTGATGCACTAAAGGCATAGAAATAAATTTATTGAAAGGATCATACAGGTAAAGTTGTAGGTTTAGGAGAGATTAAATAAATATTAGGAGAAATATAAAATCTATAAATGATGAAAACATGGTTCATAAGTATTCTAAAGTGGGAGATCAAGTAATGTTGCACTTAAATAAGGAAATTTTATAAGGGCCAAGGGAGAAAATCAAGGCTTGAAGATATGGACCCTTTGAAGAATCATGGGAAGTAGGCAATGCTTTTTATAAATTCGATCTTCCTTTCATGTGAATTTACTCCATAATAAATGTGGGGAGCCTAAAACTTTATTGTTTATATATGCTTGAAAAGGATGGAGAGGGACATTGCACTATTTTTTAGGTTTTTGACAATATATTTTGGCTTGTTGTTGGGACTATCAATTGTTCAAATAAACAATTAAATTACCAAGCATTAATATATCAACCAAGGGTTTGTCATTTCATTACAAGATAGTCTGCAAAGTCTATGCAAGAGAACTACCATTAACTAAGACTAATGATGACACTAAAATGACTTATTTCTCGTAAATGGAATTCTAATGCATAATTAACATATGATTTAGAAACTATGATCAAGAAAAATCATAAAAAACGATTTAAACCTTGTTTTAAATCATTCAACTAATTGAAAAGTGAATCAATAATTTTTCTAAAGAAGGGTTGTGTCCTTAGGAGCAACAATCGTAACTAAAGAAATAACAATAAGGAAACTATAATTAATAATAGGAAACAACATTAAATATTAATGCAAGCAATCCTATTGTACTTTTGAAAAAGAGATTATTTAGTAATCCAAACACAAAAATACCAATTGCATTGTAGAAAGAAAGCAAAACACAATTAAACTAGTAACACAAATAAAAGATATAGTCTCATCCAGAAAGCAAGCCCAACCACTAGGAGTGGACTATATTTGAAGGAAAACTCAGATCAACAGAGTAATGGATAAAAAAGCTATTTAATAAAAAATTTTGTGCATTAACTTATCTGAAGATTAAATACAACCAAAGTTCAAGTGTTGTTCTATCTCCAAAATTGTAATTTTTCCATCCCTCGCGCAAGGGAAAACTTCTCTATTTTATAATACAAAAAGAGTGATTACAACAGAAAATGCCTAGAATAAGGAACAATCTAAGAATCAAACATTCTCATATCATCCTTTCTTAACTGAGATAAGTCGATATCTTCAGGCAAAGAAACTGAGAATGTTGTATGCAACCCACTCCTTAGTTCAGGGGAAACCTCACTTGATCTTGCCACGTATAGGCTTGAATATCGTCATCTTTCATCCATCTTCGACATGTCCTCATAACCGCTTTTTATGATAAAGTATTCAACCAATGAAGTGGTAACTCACTTTATAAATAAAATAGCTTTTATTTTAGGTGAGATTATGAGAACGAATATACATGCTTGAAGCTTAAACAATATTAAACAACGACATAATTATGTAGAAAAAGGGAAGGAAACTGATATCAAAGCTAACCTATCCTAATTATAAGGATCAACATTACCCCCCAGCTAGCATGTTTGCATTTCCTCATGCAAAAATGCTTTATTAGGAAAGCAAGTAATTAACATGCAAGGCAATTAGAGATTAAGCCTCGTAAGTTTCTCCTCCCTTGCATTTGAATCCACCCCTATCTCTGATTTCCCATAAGGTCTCAAACGTACATGTTTGTTATAACGCTTAGTCAAATTGATAGTAGGATTGTGAACACCAAATCATGGGGCATCGATATCATCACCCCATCCAATTGATTCCCACTTCCATCACAATTGTGACATAGACATCGACCTTGGAGAGGGATTTTTGAAAATTATGCAACCCAAATGGCTCCATGTTCTTAACCTCTCAAGTTGACCTCATCCATATCATCTTGGTTGTACTCACAACTTATTTTCTTATATCCTACAAATATCTAAGCCTTGAAGTCAACACTCCCTCATGAATGCACTTGGGTTTAGTAACAACAATAGGATTCCTTGCAAAAAAATTATGCTTATGATATGTGGTAAAAGTATTTTCTGGTTCTCCCATTATCCACAAGTCACAATTTTTCTCATTTCGTTCATAGGTACAGGATTTCTGCCACTTTATCTGATTTACGGAAAATGATATGAATTCTTGAAATTGCACATCCCCAACAAAAGGAACAATATTTTCATTTCTCTGTTCTAAGAGAAAAAATTTATATATATAAATTTCACACAAAAGAAACTGTGTGCATTCATCCTATTTATGAAATCTAGAATATTAGTAAACTCATAGGGGAGACCATGATATACAACCTTAGTCTTGAGCATTAAATATTGCTTTGTTAAGAACAAAGCATAACTGCAAGATGGGGCTCTACAAGCCATGATATTTGAAATCATTGAATAAATATCGTCCTTCTCCTTTATTAGTTTATGAATTCATCCATATAGAATATGGATTTTTTTTTAGCACCAGTCAAATCCCTTTTTGTTTCTATATTTGTGTGTGTCAATTCTTAAAATTTCTTAAAATAATTTTTGGTTCTCTTCCATAGAGACCGTCTCACACTTGTATTTGGCTATAATCTCTTTCAATACTTTCATCTTGGCTTCTACAATTTGTGGAGTATATGCAGACATAGCATATGTTTTCACCCTTATTTCAACTAAAATTGGTTCTTCAGTATGAGTCTCGGTAGTTTGAAACTCAAAAACTTTCATTTTCTTATTAACATGAGATTGCCTTATTGCCTCCTTATGATATCATTCACCAATTATGAGCGGGTTCTTTAATTTCTGCACCTTCTCCTTCAATATGGTATTCTCCTTTTCTAAAGAAGTAATTCTTGCAAAACGTTTGTTCCTCTTTCTTCTTTTCACAACCATAGTGCTTTTAACTAATTTCTCATTATCCTTACACGAAACTATTGGGAGATTGATAGAAAAAGTAGAAGCTTTAATTTCAGGACATTCAATGGTAATCTCTTGAGTTATAGTAGTCGAAGAATCAGTTACCAAAATATCAACAAATAAATTGCAAGCCTCAGTGGTTACATAATCAACAAAGGGTTCTGAGGAAGCAACAAATTTAAGGTCATGTTGTGACTCTTGTGTCACAATTGTTAGGAGACTAATGTTATGCTCTTGTGTTATATCGACTGAAATATCAATAGGAAACTATTGAGTTATTTCTTAAAGGGAGGAAGGTTTTAAGACTATAGCTACAAAGTCAATAGAAAATTTGTGGCATAGTGTTCGTAGAGTCGAATGACAACTCTACAATTGTGGTAGCTATAGAATTAGGGGAAAGGGTTTGAGATTTTTTACTGGAGGATCAATTTGAAATTCTTGGATTGGGTCATCAAAATGCTCTTGGGTCACAGTAGTTGTCCCATCTCCCACATTCATGGACTCCAACATATTTTTCACTTTTTCCAATGATTGTACCACTTCCAAGTTAGGTTCCTCCTGATCCAAATTCATTCTTCTGGACATGGTGAATTCTTGGCATTATAAATTTCTTAGTCCAAATTCTCTTTTCAATATTTCTGAGTTTCCTCAATGTTTTGTACTTACCTTTTATCATAAATTTCCTTATTTAATTATATTTCATTTCTAGGAGGAACAAGAGAAGATGAACTTTGGCGCAACTTAATTAACTTAGTTGGCCTTCCCCTCATTTTGGGAAAAGAAGCCAAGAAATATGCAATTCGCTTTTCTACCCTACTAGATTTTTGGAGAGTTGAGACTTTAAATTGCAAGGGTGTTTGTGGATAATTTTCAAATGAAGGGGCTTCAATTTGAGGTATTTCAACATTTTATTCATTATTTTTCTCCTCAATTCCAACTTTTATACATTCATTACCCATTGTGGTTTCAAAATTTCCACTGCCAGCTAAGGTTGCCTCAGGATTTTCAGAAATTTCAACATTTTCCCACACATTTCCCAGTAGGGCCTCTTGTTAAATTTTCCCAATTTTGTTGGACTTGGTTCAAACTCCTTATCACTAATAACTTAATTAGCACATGGTGTCTTACTACAGAGGTAGGGTCTTTAGCATTTTTCATTATGTGTGCATTCTCATGTAAGACAGATTTAAAAAATAATGGGATATTTAGGAGTACCTTTTTCCTCACGTGCGCCATCAGCTTAAGGTGGCATCCTTGAACCACATCATATCTCCCATCGCATATCATGTATCTTTGAATAATTCCTTCCATAATTTTGAAAATAAATTGGGATTATATCCCTTTCATTTCCTAACTAATTATTCACTGTCATTTAAGGGTAAGAGAGCTTCGCTCTGTAATGAAGTGTGCATTTCATACCATTTCCCCCATTCTACCACAAGTCTTGTGACTTCATCTATGGCCTATCATCAACCTGAACCTATAAAATTTTCATTGTCATTATCCCTGCACTCAGATTCTGCATGAATTCTAGTGTTATTTCTCTATCAAAACCTTGCATCCTTCTGAAGTAATACAATCATCCTACATGATTTAATATATCGTTTGCTTCATTTGTAGTTTGAAAATGACTTATTTCATTCCGATCAAACTATCCTCCCATTGTTGCAACCTCTTCCACTACTTAGGAAGAAAACAACAATAATTTCTACAAAATAGAATTAGCCTTACCAATATCCTGTCATTCATAGTCAAGGCTACAACATATAAATTTGGTAGAATATTTGATACCAAAATAATAGCATGTAAGTAATATTTCGACCTACAGCAATCATAAATAATAAGTACTCATTTATTACACCCCTGCACCCCCAAATGGATTTAAAGTTTTTCCTTGGCCAAAGGTCACATCATTAATCAGTGAGGGGTCAATTGGTTGGTTACTTTGAATGATTGAAAGGCGTGGCCTTACTTCATAATTAAGTGTCCACATAAAACTATAAGGGAATTGTCGCCGAAAATATTTTCAATATCTACATAATGATTAATCCACCTAATATTCATTTATAAAGAGAGAGAAAATAATGATTAAAAATGCAAGTGGATAATTGCAAAAGATAAGGAAGTAGAATTTGAAAATGTGTCCCAATCGATACAAAGGATATGAGTAGAAGAGGTAAATTTTGAAGGCTTTAGATAAGGATCTCTTTATCTCATCCTGAAATAATAGAAGTATTATTAGTGGTCGATAAATGGTGATTTATCGGATAACACAACTATCTTTGGTTAAAGATATGAAACATATAAAATAAAGGAATGATAAATCAAGTGATAAAAAATGTTACTCAAATATCCTAAAGGCTTCACCCCTTGACATCTATAACATAAGACATCAAACCAAACCATCATCATCTAAGAACTAATTGAAATTTATCCCATAAATCATATATTCTAGCAAAGTTTATATATACAACAATAGGCTTTTGTTGGAAATTAGTTCCTGAGAACACAAGATAGCCAAGTATATCATAGTATTGAATTAACTTCTATACCGTAGGCATGGCCACTATTGCCAATAGGTGTCCATAGCCTTGACAAGAATTCCTTTTTAACCCATTGAGATGCTAGTGTCTCATCTATTAGAAATAAATATATAGTTATTAAAGACCACTTAGATGTATGTTGAAGATCATTGTTCTGGCTTGGTAACGTGTTAATAACAATGCCATTCATGGTAGCTAACAAAATTGAACATGTTGACTCACGATGAGACCTATTTTCCTTCAGCTTTATGGTCAAATTCCATTACCCTGGCTTTGTGACTAGTAGTGATAATTTCACTTCATTAGGACATATGATCATGGTAGGTTAGCTTGTGATTAGACCTCCTATCCTATAGCTACTCTTCATGTTAAAATTCAACTATAATTATTGTTAATAAACAAATACTACTTAACAGACGAGGTTTCAAGTCAACTCCTTAAGAATTGGGGATGGCGTAAAAAAAAAATATAGTAACTACTTCCAACTTGGCTATTCTAAAAATCGACATTATTCATAACTTCATGGAAGATGGGCTCCTTCATAATTTCTTGATGGTAAAGGTGTATTTGATTACCATTAGAAAGTAAATAAATACCAAATCCATCAATGGTACTGAGGTACACAGTTCCAGTGTCATATACTTCATTAACCTCATAGGGGCCCAACCATCTCATTTGAAACTTCCCTGGGAAATCCTGAAACCTGGAATCGTACAAAATTTCCAATCACCTTTCTGGAAGGTTTTTCTTTTAATAAGATTATCATGTCATTTCACCCTTTGTTGCTAGATTATAGACATTTTCTAGAGACAACAAAAGTGCATTTCATCAAAATCATTAAGCTATTGTAAGCATTCTTTATGTGCTCCCATAGATCAAAGTTGATTTTATGGGTAGTTTTAGGAGTCTTGATTTCAAATTCAATCTAAAAATTTTGATTCTTACCATAAACAAGGTTGTATGGTGAGAAGCTAGTGGTGTTATGCTAGGTCATACACTAAGCCCATAAGGCTTCAGAAATTTTGGCCGCCCAATCCCGATGATTAGCAGCCACTATTTTAGTTAAGATATTTTCTAAAACATTATTTTTTCACTCAACTTGAACATTTTCTTGTAGATGATATAGTGAAGTAAACTTGTGTTTAATATGATATTTCCATAGAGTTGCAAAAATCTTGAGTTGTAAACTGGGACTCTCCATTGATGACGAGTTCTCTAAGTAGACCATATCAGAAAAAGAGCTCAAATAAGAAATTGACAACTACCTCTTGTATGGCTCTTGGAACAACTATTGCTTCTACCCATTTCGTCATGTAATTTATACAGACCAAAATGTAATATTTATGATACAAAGGAGGATTTATGGGGCCTACAAAATCCATAGCCCATCTTTCAAATGGTTCTAATACAAGTTGTGTCTAAAGGGGAATTTTATCAAACTGAATGGGATGCCCCATTCTTTGGCATTTATAACAACATTTTATGTATTTCTTGGCATATTTGAATATTATGGGCCAAAAATAACCCATTTGTAACACTTCATGCCTAGTTTTGCGATCAACAAAGTGGCCTCCGCAAGGCTCATCATGGCAGGCTATAAGGATATCATAAACATCATATTATTTGATACACATGTGAATCTGAAGGTTTTCTTTGGTATGGAATAGGTAGCCATCTATCCAAGAAAATTGAGCACTTTGCTGGATAATATTTTTTTCTCTCGAGGTGAGAGATGTGAAGCCAATTTTCCTACTATGAAGTAGTTTGCAACATCTGCATACCATGGTGGTTAACAGACGCTGCAAATAAATGTTCGTTTGGGAACTTATCTTCCACAAGAAAGGAATCAGTTGCCAGTAAAATCCTAGACAGGAAATCCGTGACAACATTCTATTTTCTTGGTCGGTCCTTGATTATAATATTGAATTCCTACAATAGAAGCAGCCAACAAGTCACTCTACCATTAGTAACTGGTTTATTAGCTATATATTTAATAGAAAAATTATCAGTGTATAAAAATACAAGATAACCCATAATATAGTGACAAAATTTATTAACAGCATAAACAATAGCCAAAAAAAAAAAAAATTAGTCACAGTATAGTTTAGCTCTGCAAGTGTCAATATTTTTCTAATGTAATAGATTGTATAGGGATTATTATATTATTCTTGTCCCAACACATCTCCTATAGTCGTGTCAGAGGCATCTAAAGGTACATGTAACAAAAACTTCCAATTAGGGCCTCATAGTACTAGTTTTGTTGATAATAATTTCTTCAATTCTGCAAAAGCATGATTACATTTGTGAGTCCAGTCAAATTCGACATATCTCATTAATACATAAAACCGTGTTGAAAACTTTGAAAAGTGAGCTATAAAATGAGGATAATAACTTGCATAACCAAGAAAACTATTTACCTCTTTCTGTGTATGAGGAAAAGGAAGTTTGAGAATTACCTCAATCTTTGTTGGGTCCAATTGGATGCCTATAACAGAGATAAAATGTCCTAGAACAACGCCTTTTTTCATCAACATGTGACATTATTCTTTGCTAAGGCATAATCTAGTGGCTATGCACCTAATGAGGAATTTTTACATATTACTCAATACTTCATCGAATTCATCACCATAAGGCATAAAATCATTCGCTTAGAGTTTAAGTCCTTCATTAATCAAATCAAAAAATATACTTAGCACCGCTCTCTAAAAAGTTGCAAGTGTGTTTCAAAGGCCAAACGGAAGGATACGGTATGAGAATGTTCCCCAAGGTAAAGTAAAAGTAGTTCTGTCTTGGCCTTCTAGTGTGATTTGAATATGGTTGTATCCACTAAATCCATTGAGGAAAAGAAAATACTTCTTCCCAGCAAGAGTTTCGAGAACTTGATCAATAAATTGGAGAGGAAAATGGTATTTCTGTGTGCCCTTATTTAATTCCCTATAATCTATGTAGACACACCATTTTCCATTCTTTTTAGGGAAAATGAATAATGGTGAAACCCACTGACTATCTAATATAGGGTATATAAAATTGGCATCAAGCAATTTCTGGAGCTCTTGCTTAACTACCTCCCTAAGGTGTGGGTTTAGTCTCCTTTGTTGTTTACGAATAGGATAGGAATCATTTTCCATTTAAATATGATGTGTGCAAAGTGATAAGCCTCAATATTGCAACAAGAATGCTACAACTCCCAAGGCTACCAATTTAAATTATCAACCCGGGGTTTGTACAAATTTAAGAAGTGTCGGCATTATATGTGAAGCATACAATGTGTCCTTATTTATTTGATGTGATGTAATGGAGTGAATGTCATGAAATCAAAGCCTAAATTAATTGCAAAAACAGAAATGTTACTTTGAAAAAAAATTAATCCTAGGCAAGAACAACAATTTGTAATTGAAATCCTAAGAGAATAAATTCAAATAAATAGGTATAATCTACTTTGTAAAAAGGCATGTCCTAATTGGTTTTTATTCTTCCTAAATCATGGATTTAGAGCCCAAGGGTTATTATTCAAGCCTAAGAGACAAAAACAAATATTTTGGAGCAAATCTAGTCAAGTTTACACGTGCTATAAGAGTGCTACAGGAGGTTGTTATAGGCAAAAGAGAATTGCTACAAGAGGGGATAATTCACCGAATGACCAATTAAATCAAATGAAAAGTGTATGGGATTTTTTTTTTATTAAGTAGGATGTCGCAGGATTTCATTCCAAGTGGAATCACTCCAAAATACCCATGTTAACATGTGCTAACAAATAATAGAAAATTACTACTCTAAAAATTGGAAATTCAAGAACTAGTGAGCTAGTTAACCTATCAAATTCCTAACCTAATCAAATTAAAATTCAATGAGGTAAATTTTTTTATTAACTTGAATGACTTTATGACCTAATCCAAGTGTAATAAATTCAATTGAATCTCATTAACCAGTTCTAAAAAATAGCATAAAATTGCTACTATTTTGCTATAATGGACTTCCAGAAATTCTAGATTTCTAAACTAGTAAACCAATCCAAGTACCTCAATGATGAAGATGGTTTTTCAAAGTTTCTCTAAGGATTCAACATTATTTTGAATCTGTAAATAACCTTAAAAATAACTTACTTCAATCATTGAACCCAATTCTACAACAAAAGAAGCATCAATACTAAATGCAGAAAAAGAAAAAACAAGAATAAGAGATGCATGTGAATAAGAAGTGAAAAGAAGAAAGGAAAATTATACAAAAGGGCTTTGAGGCTCCTAGGATGGCCAAGCCCAAGGATACTTAGATTCCTATGAAGGATACCAAGCTTTAGAAGCTAAAAATGGGACCAAATTTCATTATTTGAATCAATCCAATTACATCACTCCTAAAAATAAAAGTGGAGCTGCAAAAATACAAGTTTTCTCCACAATAATACTAAGAAATACATTCTCCTAGAGGAAAATTCGAATTGGTACTTATAAAAATGATGAGGAATCAGTCTCGCTTTCCCCTCCAAAATCCCTCAAATAGTGGATCTGATTCCCAACACTAGGAATCTGCATTAAATGATAAGGAAGACATTCCTAGATTTTTTCAATCAATGGAGCTCCAAAATTTGTCAATGATTTTATGATATTTTGCTCATTTATTATCCAATATTGTTCCTCCTATAGTAGGGAGCAATTCCATAGATTATCTCCTCCTCCAAATCTTCATAATCTTCCCAATATTCTCACAATATTCTACAAAATAAATAATGTTAGGCACAAATACGCAATTATTTCTAAACCTTCCTAATGAACATATTAAAGTTTAAAAAACATTATTAAGTGTAGAATGAGAGATTTAATATAGCCTTTATGTGCCTACGAAATGTTATATGGGCCTTAATTTGTGTCTAATTTGGAGGCCCATCACACCCCCCTACTAAAACTACTGCTCATCCTTTGAGAAACCTATCCATCTTCTCCTCTTATTGTTATTCATACAATTCTCTTCCTTATCTCATTGGAAAATGATTTGGATTGCTTCCTACATTGGATGGATTCCATGGAAAAACTTGCCATGGTGGTGTTACACATCATTTTTTCACTGTCCCTGTACTCCCCATTCCTCAATCCTGGAAGACCTCTACAGTGAACCCCATATGCTTTCCCACCATGCAAAGCATGCCTTTACATCCCTTTTGATCTGCAAAACATTTCCTTCTTGCATCATTTCCCAAGAATCTTCCTTCAAACCCAGTTTTGAAGACCGGCGCTAGTGCTCAGTTCCTTCCTTGCACCAATTTGTAGATTTTAAAACCAGACCTAGCACCGAATGGCACAAGTGAGCCACTCATCACTCATGTCGACCCTCTTTTGGTAGGTTTCTAAAAATGGAGTCGAAGCTTCCAGGTCTAGAAGTTTCGTGAACGGAAGTCTGGTAAATGGTTGGATTGGATAGAGCCGAGAGAGTTTGTTTGGGCTCCTTTCCCCTATTACGAAGGAACAACCTAAAGAGATAAGGCCTCTCCCATCATAAGAGGATCCATCTCCCCTCTATCAAAGCTATATAAACTCCTCCTTTTCCAAGCTAAACCAACCTTTTTTGTAGCTTGAATAACCAACAAGATATCAATATCTTTGGCCTTCTAGTTTATGTTTTTGAAGGGGGAATAGGTGTGTAGTGTATTTGGTTTGGAACTAAAGGGAAGAAGCCTTAAACTTCCATTGTTGAGGCTAACCATGAGATGTTAGCAGTATTTTTGGAACTTGGATACTTCGAAGGAGACTTGCAACATCAAGGCTTCGATTGTATTTCTTTCTAAAGTTTATATTAATACAAGTAATGGTTTATTTCCTACATTGGGTGTTATATTTCATTTGATGGCTTAAGATTCCCTTACCTTTTAAGTAGATTGAATTAGATTTTATGCTATTATGTTTGTTGTTGTCTCTTGTATGTTTGTTTCAGGTACTTGAACAAAGAAACGGAAGGAAGATGGAGCAAGGAAGTGAGATCACCATCAAGCAAATTAGTGTTATAAGAGGTAGGCCCTCTTATTCGGTTAAAATCTAAGGATGTTTATATTAGATTGTCGTGTTTGTGGCTAGACCCACTCTCTTGGGCTGGAGTGATCGTCTTTGTCTGCGTTGAGAATTTACCTACTCCACAAATTGGCGACTCCGTTGGGGATCCATCCCTCTCTTTTGATTATTTTTCATTTCATGGTTTGTGTGGACTTTTGTCGTGTCACTCTTTCCCTTTGATTTTATGTGCTTTACTTGGTTTACTGCTTTGATTCGGGAATTTAGAGTGACTGGTCTGGTTTTGGTATGTGAATTTTTTTTTTCTTTGAATCCCTCGATCAGCATTGTTTATTTTCTGACAGTCGCATCGACCAGTTCAATTTACCTTTAAATAGTTGTTTCATACCCCCTTGTGGTGCTTTTTGTCAATTAGAAAGTCGCACCGATTCTTGTAGGTTAAAATCAAGGTTTCTCCTTAATCATTACCAGTGTGTCTTGTACACATAGGTTTTGTCTCTTCGCATGTTTACCTTTGTTCTCCCTGGATAGAAAGCTTAATTAGCTTGGTTTGTTTGCTTGTTTGGTTTGAGGTTTCCTTACTTGATTTTTTTGAGTTTTTGGATGGTTTGTTTCCCTAGGGTATCTAGGTCATTGTCCATTCATTTTTTTGTTTGTTCATCAAGTCAAGTTGTTGGTCAGTTGCTCCATGCATTTCGTGTTTTAGTCCTTATATTGCTTTGTTTTCAATTGAACAAGTGTAAAGAGTTTCGTTTTCTCTTCTCTTGCTTGAATGTCTCTTTTCGGGCATAGATTACATTGCTCGTCTTGTTTTTATTTAGTCTTTGCATGCTTTTTTTTGAAAGGAGTTCTCTTTATCATGCTTTGCATTTGAATGATGTTTGATTGTTTGGAAATTTTTCATCTATATGTTTATGTGAAAGATTCATTTTATCAATCTATTGAAAAAATACATCATTCTAGTCTATTGAATCGATATGTTGCATTAAGTAGCATCATTGAAAGCTAGAATTGCATCATCATGAGAATTTGAAATGCAATGAACTTATTTTACTGTTGAAAGGACTAGTTAAAGTACATTTGATAGGAAGAATAGGAAGTGGAAAGAATTTTCGTTATTTTGTTTTGAAAACCGAAGTAGTGAAGAGTCATCTTGCTTTCAGTTGCTTGTTTATTGCATTGATTGTTTTCTCTACCCTCAATTAGTGTAAACATTGATCGAATTGAAAGGGTTTTGTCTCATATAACTGTATATAGGAGTTTTTCAAGTCACATCGATAGGGCCTTAAAACTAAGACTTAATTTCAAGATAAACCTTTAAAATGTATTCAATTAACCTAAGGCGCATTTGAAACTTAACGCTGGCATTTAGAGGTCTAGGCTAGAGACGTGTTCCGACATCTTTAAACCTAGCAGTTGTCATTCGCTTCGACACTAGACAACGCTAGTACGGACATGTGCTCCTCGTACTGTCACGTATATAAAGGGAGACCCCACTAGGTTTGCAATCCTTTATCCATAGGAAGTTGAGTTTGTCACCTTGTAAACGTGATACACCAAACACATCATTCGGGGATATTTCCTGCCTATACTTCTAGGTTCGCTGGGAGGTATTCAGCAGTTTACGGTTACCTAGTAATCCTTTTTTCCTATATTATCTTAAGCAGTCATTTTGGTATTTTTGACTCTTTACATTTAAAATATCATCGAGCACTTGTCTTTTCGAGCTCGTCCAAACCAAAAGTGACTAGAGTCATCTTTTCCTTTTTCTTGACTCTTAAAACATGAAAAGGCAGTAGTCTGTTTCAACATTTGAAAAAAAAAATTCCCACGATCACATCGCATTCGTAATAGTCTTATTCTGGACCACATCATGAGTATACTATTAATATATTTTAAAGAAGCCCTTAAATTAATCTCTATTCTCTTATTGTTTGAGACAAATTCATTGTGGCTAAACCATCAGGTTCGCCTAGTTCCTCTTCCTCTCCTCCGTTTGAAATATCATCAAAGGAGCCCCTCCCGCAGTCACTCGAGGATCAAGGTTTTGAACTTGGAATTGTTCTGAGTATTCAACCTTTTTTATCTCATCCTCCTCCATCAGATACTGGGTCACCTTACAAATTTGGCCTGAAATCTCCAGATAATCGTATCCAGACTCCCAAGAGTCTTCTAACTCCTGAAGGTCAGCAAGGATTGTTTGTTTATCCTTTGAATCCTTTGTTCAATTCTGTTGTGATATCACCGTAGCATCCATAGAGTCTGTACAATCAACCAGGTATTCCTTTGGAATTATCTCCTCAAACATCTTTAGTTTTCCATCGTCGTTTGTTTCCACCCATGAGATCAGAAGGTGAGATCCCAATCTCCTCTCCGGGTCACTCAGAGGTTTCTGCTACACACATTCCTCATGTAGTTGATGAGCAGGGATATCCATTCCCTCCTGAAGGTTTCCCTTACATGGGAAGCATTATGACCAACATTTACCCTGAGTATAGTGAGCCTTTATTACTGCATGGTTATATCTATCTAGCTCAGTTGGTTTCGGGAACTCCTAGTGCCTTGTCATTATATCACAACCCTATCTGGTCTTCCAGTGCTATGCCTACCTCAGGTCTGTTCATTCAAAACCTGGCCTCTCAACCGATTGTACAAACTACAGTCACTTTAGTTCTGGCGCAACCCACCATACCGACTCCACTTGTTTCATTGTTTCATCCGACTCTTCTGGTTCAACCGATAGTCTCAAGTCGAGTCTCGGTAAGTTCTTCTACCCCTTCGATGAGTGGACAGACTATGCCACTACCTGGGGGGAAAGACCCGAATACCTCCATGATGTTTGGTGAAACCAACGTGGGTGGCTCACAAACTCATGTGGTTGGAATGAATCAGCCCTCTTACAGTACTATTCTAAACCCTGTTGGTCCATCTGGATTAAGTAACATCCAATACCATTAGCCATATGTGGCTCAGGTTCCATTCCAACCTCCTTAGGTTTCGTATGGTTCACAAGAAATGGTAAATCCGCCTTACATCCCTCAAGTTGGGCCCTATGTTCAGCTTGGTCCATCCACTGTGCCTCGTGGATATGGCCAGAATCAATTCGGTAACTTTCAGTACCCTCAGGGTGTCACCCCAGGAACTGTCGAGATACCCTTGCTCAACTCTTGCAGTAGCAAGGGAAACCTTTGCAGCAACAAGGTCCATCCTTGTAGCAGCAAGGGTGGGTAGTGCAGCGACAAGGACAACTGCAACAACCGCAGGGGAAACCCTTGCAACAGATGCATCAAACTTTGCAACCGCGTGCGCAGTTTGTTCACCAGTCTTCCCAACCTATGTCCTCGTAAGGTCAACCTCTACAGTCACAGGAACAACCTTTATAGTAGCAAAGCTAGCGTTTCCAGCAACAAAGTCAACCCAGGCAACAACAAACCTTGTATTCATATCAGCGAGGTCATTATGTGCAAGGTCAAGGTCAAGTCCTGCAGCAGCAGGCACAAAATCCTTATGTCCAAGGGAAACAGGTTCAAAATCCTTATGTCCAAGGGAAACAGGTTCAAAATCCTTATGTCCAGGGGCAACAGGTGCAAAATCCATATGTATAGGGTCATAAGTTTCAGAATCATTATGTCCAAGGTCAACAGGCTCAATATCCTTTTAACCCGTATGTTTCTTATCAGCAGCCTATGGCAGGACAATATCAAAGCTACCCCAGATCGAATCCTCCTTATGGTTAGGGTAGCCTCCAATGGGGGCAAAATCAAATTCCATATGGACAGAATCCACCACTTTGGGGGAAAATCCTTACCAACAAGGATGGGCTCCGCAATATGGGTCTCCTCAAAGGCCCTACATGCTTTTTAATACACAACTGCCCTTCTTGGTTACATTGGAGCTGCCAGATGTTTCTAGACTTACGAATGATCCCATTCTTCATTCTCCATACTGACCTCGAGTTCCATCCAAGATTCTGAGCGATTTTCCGAAGTTTGAAGGAAAAGCAAAGGAGGATCCACAATCCCACGTGATGACATATCACCTCTAGTGCTCCTCCAATTCATATGTTGATGATTCCATTCGTCTCTAAATCTTTCAACGAACTCTCGCAAGTGCTGCAGCAAAGTGGTACATCGAATTGTTTGGAGGTACCTACAATGACTTAAACACTCTCGCTATGACTTCCCCCACTCATTTCCAGCTACTGGTTCGCTATGAAACTAGTGACCATTTTCTTACATCACTTAAGCAACACACTATGACCCATATCTCCGATTACATCCATGAATGCAGGTGTCGGCGTCCCCTAATCAAGTTTGAAATTGTTGATCAGTTGTTGATAGAATGGTTCACCAAATCATTCGTTAGCAAAACTGCTAAGGACATAGCTATGATAGGTGTGTTACTGAGGAGAAAGCCATAACTCATGCCCAGTATTTAGACCTCATCTACTCACAATTTGGCACGTTATATGATATGTTACCCAATGCTCCAATACCATCATCTGATCTGACAGCATCAAAGTCTCCAACTACGCCACCAGTTGATGGAGTGATTGGTTGAGTGTCTCAGACCCCCACGAAATCTTCTTCCAAGTAGAAATCGGTCTCGAATGCTGGTTCCAATGATCCCTCGCGAAATTCACCAGGTGTTAGAAATAATAATGAGAAGGGGGGGTGAATCAGTATTAATCAAATCAATAACTTTTTCTTTTCATACTCAAATTTATATACGCTACTCAATGAAGGTAACTCCCAGGTACACGCAACTATCTTTAAAGAAACCAGCGTATATCCAGCAAACTTATGATTCAATTAATTCATCATATGTTGATCTTTAATCAGTGCATCAGTACTTCATTGACCATATAAACAGTAACCATGTGTAGTAAGAACAAAATAAACCATCACACATAAGCAACACACATGAACATCAAGATTTAAGGTGGAAACCCAATGTGGGACAAAAACCACCTACTGCTATCTTCTTTTAATATAAGAAAAACCTATTTACAATCTTTTCCTAGTGCAGACTCATACCAGTATGCAGGAACCCACCTGCAGAAGGCTACAACCTTCTCTCATTCTCCAACTTCTGCTTGAAGGGAGCTACAACCCCCTAGCTCTTGTACTAGCCGATCCATTTACTAGTACGTAGGCGCCGGCCTACAAAAGACTCCAACCTTCACTCATTTTCCAACTGCTACTAGAAGGGAGCTCCAACCCCCTAGCTCTTGTACTAGTTGATCCATTTACTATTACGTAGGGGTCAACCTATAGAAGGCTCCAACCTTCACTCGTTTTCTAGCTACTACTAGAAGGGAGCTCCAACCCCTTGGCTCTTGTACTGGCTGGTATGTTTACCAATACGCAGGCACCTACCTACAGAAGGCTACGACCTTCTCTCTTCCTCCAAGGACCACATTTCATAAATTTTCAAACTAGATACTCCTAGAACACACCACCACAATCTGAAGGCCTTGTTTCATCAAATTTTCATACTGGACCCATCAGTAACATTGAAGCTCAGAATCAATCACCACTGCAATACAACCATCAAATACATCTGCATCGACCAATCACTGAAACTCAATCATCAATATCTAAATCAACCACAACTGAATCAATCACTGAAAACCCATCATCACTGAAGCAAATCACAATCAATCAATCTGAGTAGTGAGAACACTATCACCAGAATACACTCACCAGAACACAAAGCAAAACCCAAAACTCTGCATTAACAACTAAAACAAACTGCAACTTCACACATCATATTTTATAATGTATACGCTACTTTGATGTGCTGAACCAGTGTGTATACAAGCTTTTACCAAAGCGAACTAGCATACAGATCTGCAAATGCTAACTTAAAACATCACAACTATTCCAAACTTCAGTCATACCAAGATCAGAAAATTTACAGTGCAAATCATGTGTTAGCATCTAGATCTAGACTATCCATGATCAAACCATATAATAATAATTCATTTTAGGTCTCATGATCCTGATCCATCATTATATCTCATCCCCCATCAACCGCTAAGGTTCATCCTTAGTTCAGATCCAGCAAAGCACCATAAACCCATAACATGCATATTTGCTTTTTGATCTAACTCTTCATAAGATATTCATTACTTGCACTCCTTGGCCTAATGATCTTCTCCTCCTTATATAGTTTTAGGCCTTTCTCAATACCTTGTACCAAAACCACTTAGGACCAATACCTTGGACCAAATACCTCGGACTAATACCTCGGAAAAAATACCTCGGACCAATACCTCAGACCAATACCTTGTACCAAAACCTTGATTTTCCATCATGTACGCATTTTTCCTCTTGTGAGAGTGCGTGTATACATATATTCTCTTTTCCTTTTTTAACCCGCGTGTATACACTATTTGGACAAAGTGAACCAGCATATACTTCTTAAACCACTCTCTTTCTTCAATTTCTAGAGTCTGATCTGTAATCCTTTGTTGTTAACCTGTTGCATTGTGAGTTGTCATCTATGTGAGTTTCCATCAAGGACAACACCTGTATCATAATGCCAACAATCTCCCCCTTTGGACTTGATGGCAACAACCACACCAAGATGCTCTCCCCCTTTGACATCACGGGCAAAGTGTGGACCAAGATATTCTACCATTTTGATATTCATTATGTTGTCCATGCTCCCCCCGAGTACATGTTGAATTCTCTTATGAAGCTCCCCCTTTGTACATGCTAATATGCACTAAACTGTCCATGCTCCCCCTGAGCACATGCAGAGTCTACAAAAATAATTTTCAAAAGAATAACATGACACTATATGACCTTCCTATCACCAATGACTCATACATACATCAATCTCCCAACCAAGTGGGGATACACCAATTTTGACTCATCCACCCAACCAAGTGGGGATTACCAAATGTTTATACATCACTAAAACAAAAATTATTACATCATCCTTCCCATGCATAGTGGGGTTACAAATTAGGTCTTTTCAGGACCTGTACATCAAATGATATACACGACATTTATAACAAGGACCAACAATCTAAACAAGACCATGATAATCATCCGCAATATATGATATGCGCCATCAACATCTGTCAGCAGCATCAAGATCAACAACTTGTATATATTCGTCCTCAAAAGAGTCAGCTAAATCAAACAACTATGTGGATCAAGAAATATAAGCATATTCATGTACCAAGGTCTTCTATTATAATGCCAACAATGCATTATTATAAGCATATGCTCCCCCTGAACCTGTGCCATCTAGTCACTATCAGATCTGATCATTGCATTTGTTAGTAAGAATCATCAAGGCATCATTATCAACTAGTTATTAATCAAATTATAAACTTATGAGGGTCAAAAACACTTCCAAAAATCATTAGTAGACTGTAATCATCATCAAACAGAACAGATAATTGATAATTTACTGAACCATATCAGACCCCTTTTATCAGTCTGTCCCACTGCTTTTTCCTCAAAACACCATATATGCGATTATGAAGCTTCTAACTCGCATATATACACGACTTGTCTTCATGATAAATGCGTATGAGATTTAGAACACTGGAGTTTCATACTTTCATCTCCCCCTGAGTCTGTTATGTCTGTATACAGTGATATGCCACATATTTCTGGTTGTACTTCCTTCTTCTTGCATACCTTGGAGTGTGATGTTGATTTCTCCTTTTGGTATGTTGGCCGAAATTTGCTCCTGCATTATTTTGTTATGTGCCCAAACTTGTTACATGCATAACATCTTACATGTTTCATATTCCTTCTATAGCAGTAAATGGCTTTGTGACCAAACATATTGCAAGAAAAACAATACCCCTTAAAGTACCTAGAAGCTGATGATCTTTCTGTGTGATGGTCTTGAACCATTCTACTTCTGAATCTCGCTACAACATGTCCAAAATTATTACATATAAAACATTCAACATTATTCATCAGAGGAAATAACTGACTATCACTTCCATAGTTAGGAGTAAATGACTTTCTTTTAAGACTTTCTTTCCTTGGTTGTTGATGGGGTTGACCTCTTATCTCCTTGTTAAGCAGTTTAGATTTAGCATTAGAGTTCCTTGCCTCATCTTGTGAGCTAGATGAAAACCAAGAACTGTTTTGATGGTAGGAGACCTTTGACTACTAAGAATATTATCCAAAATCTTATTACTGTCTTGAAATCGTAACAGTTTATCCTTTTCTTCTAATTTACCTTTTAAGATATTTACCTCAACCTGATATTTCTCTTTCTTTTCTAGATAATGCTTCTTCATGGTTTCTTTAGCCTTTCATTCTTCTTCCAATTGTTGCCTTAATTTGATAATATCCTTTTCTTGTTCTTCATCTAGTTGAGGTAGTTATCCATTCTACTTATTTGAATTTTCAATATCTCCTTTTAGAGAGAGGATCTTAGTTTCAATACTTTCATAGTAACTGGACTATCTTTAAGTCTCTTGATTATTGTACTCTTTTCATATACTTCATTTCTTAATGATGTCACTTCATCCTGCAGCTTTTGACATTGATCTTCCTTTTCCTTGTATTGATTCCTTACTTTGTTTGCTTCCTCCAGCTGAGCCCTTAACTTGGTAGCATCTTCTTTGAAGGCACACTCCCTTTTGTTAAATAGATCTTCCTAATTTTATATGTGATTCTTTTAACTTCTGCCTCTATATTCCTTTCACTGTCACTTTCAATATATTCAACATTGCTTAAACAAAGAAAAGTATCACTAAAAGACCAAAAATTTGTACCTGATACTTCTTTTGCTTGTTCATCTTCAATCTGAGGTGATTCTGAATATGAATACTTGCTTCCACCTAACGTCCAATTGTCTCTACTATTCCTTTGAGATGTCTTCTTCTTCTTTAGCTTCTTTCCCATTGTTTCTATGGATCTCCTTCAAGCGATCAAGCTTCTGCCAAAGGACCCCCCTATGATACCAATTGTTGGAAATAATACTAAGAGGGGGGTGAATCAGTATTAGTCAAATCAATAACTTTTTCTTATCATACTCAAATTTATATACGCTACATCAATGAAGGTAACTAGCGTGTACACGCAACTGTCTTTAAAGCAACCAACTTATATCTAGCAAACTTATGATTCAGTTAATTCGTCATATGTTGATATTTAATCAGTGCATCAGTACTTCATTAACCATATAAACAGTAACCATGTGCAGTAAGAACAGAATAAACCATCACACATAAGCAACACATATGAACACCAAAAGTTAAGGTGGAAACCTAATGCGAGATAAAAACCACCTATTGTTGTCTTCTTTTAATATAAGAAAAACCTATTTACAATCTTGTACTGGTGTAGACTCATACCAGTATGCAGGCACCCACCTGCAAAAGGCTACAACCTTCTCTCGTTCTCCAGCTTCTACTAGAAGGGAGCTACAACCCCCTAGCTCTTGTACTAGTCGATCCATTTACTAGTATGTATGTAGGCACCAACCTACAGAAGGCTCTAACCTTCACTCATTTTCCAACTACTACTAGAAGGGAGCTCCAACCACCTAGCTCTTGTATTAGTCGATCCATTTACTATTACATAGGCGCCGGCCTATAGAAGGCTCCAACCTTCACGCGTTTTCCAGCTACTACTCGAAGGGAGCTTCAACCCCCTAGCTCTTGTACTAGCCGATATGTTTACCATTATGTAGGCGCTGACCTACAGAAGGCTACGACCTTCTCTCTTCCTCCAAGGACCACATTTCATAAATTTTTAGACTGGATATTCCTGGAATACACCACCACAATCTGAAGGCCTCGTTTCATCAAATCTTCATACTAGACCCATCAGTAACATTGAAGCTCGGAATCAATCGCCACTGTAATACAACCATCAAATACACTTACATCGACCAATCACTGAAACTCAATCATCAATCTCTAAATCAACCACAACTGAATCAATCACTGAAAACCCATCATTACTGAAGCAAATCACAATCAATCAATTTGAACATTCAAAACATTGTCACCAGAATACACTCACCAGAACATAAAGCAGAACCCAGAACTCTACATTAACAACTAGAAGAAACTGCAACTTCAAACATCATATTTTATAATGTATACACTACTTTGATGTGCCAAAATAGCGTATATATGTGCTTTTACCAAAGCAAACCAACGTATAGATCTGCAAATGCTAACTTAAAACATCACAACTATTCCAGAGTTTAGTCATACCCAGATCAAAATATTTACAATGTAAATCACATGTTAGAATTCAGATCTAGACTATCCATGATCAAACCATATAATAATAATTCATTTTAGGTCTCATGATCCTAATCCATCATTAGATCTCATCCCCCATCAACTGCTAAGGTTCATTCTTAGTTCAGATCCAGCAAAGCACCATAAACCCATAACATGTATATTTGCTTTTTAATCTCACTCTTCATAAGATATTCATTACTTGCACTCCTTGGCCTAATGATCTTCTCCTCCCTATATAGTTTTAGGCCTTTCTCAATACCTTCGACCAAAACCACTTATTACCAATACCTTGGACCAAAACCTTGATTTTCCATCATGTACGCACTTTTCCTCTTGCAAGAGTGTGTGTATACATATACGCTCTTTTTGTTTTGTTAACCCACATGTATACGATGTTTCGACAAAGTGAACCAGAGTATACTTCTTAAACCACTCTTTTTCTTCAATCTCTAGAGTCTGATCTGTAATCCTTTTCTATTAACCTATTGCACTATGAGTTGTCATTTGTGTGAATTTCCATCAAGGACAACACTTATATCATAATGCCAACACCTGGTCCTGGTAAAGCCTATGAGTTTCAGGCTATCTAGTCTACTGAAATGGAAAAATCCTCTAAGGGTAAAAAGAAGGGCAACAACAAGGCCAAAGCTGATGCCCTAAAATAGGGCCCTCCTAAGTCGTCTATTGGCGATGCCTCTCAAAGAAATCCCAAGTATCCATGCCTCATCTATGAGGGGGATCACTACACTAAATATTGTCCCCGACGATATGAAGTTAGTCGCTTGCTCAAAGGGACCCCGACTATCTTGAAAGAGCCCTTTCCATCCCAGCAGACCCAAATGGTAGACCAACCTCAGTCTTCTACTTCCACAAGTTCCCAAGTTTTCATGATGAATACGCCTATAAATGTGGCTACCAGATCGAAAGATTATCAAACACCTACTCCGATGGCAGGGAAAGAAAAAGAAGGCACCCATTCCTCCTCTATCATGTCTACCTCTAGTCCTCTCCATATAGAGTGACCTAATCCTGATTCTGCCATTCAACCACCCTCTCGGGGTGTGCTGTGAAAGTCCTTGTATAATCCAAATGCTCGAGCGCTCAGCATTATAGCATTGTTGAGGATTTGGCTCAAGCGCCATCAGCTATGTTTTCTCTCGAGGTCCTTCAAAGTTGTCCATCTCAATGGAAAGCATTGTTGTCATTTATTGGAGGTATTGATCCATCTAATTCCAATCTCATTTGTTTTGATCTGGAAAACCATTACTTCATCAAATTGCCTTTCTCATTCAGGTTATCATTAATGAGAAGGCGATCCACAGGACATTCATTGATGAAGATGCTTCTACTTGCATCATGTCAGTGTCTTGTTGGAAGGCAATTGGTTCTCCTACCCTAGACCAATCACCTAACATGTTGGAAGCCTTTGCTGGACGTGATTCTCGACCATTCGGTGTCCTTCCTAATCTTGCCATTACCTTGGAAGGAAAGGCAGTCAATGTCGAAGTAGAAATTGTTGATACAAATCTTAACTATAATCTTCTACTTTAACGGAGCTGGACCCATGACATGCATGTTGTAGCCTCCTCTCTTTTCTGCATGCTCTATTTTCCTCCTCAAGAGAAAATCGTCACAGTTGACCAATTGTCCTTCTTTTCCTCTTCCTCCTTGAATGGAAGTGTTCCTTGCGTGAATCATACCTATGCTCCATATGACAGTGTGGGGAAAGGGCTTTTTAAAGATCTCGCCTTGATGGTTATTCTTCCTCTTCCACCTCTGCATGTTGCCTCAGTCAACATGATCTCGGTCAAGTCTGATCTTTGGTTCATTCCCTCTCATGATCTTGTTGATAAGTGGGGTGATGTCATGCCGTTAAGCCTTGCCAAGATTAATTATGTGGAGATTGTTTTAGCTTTAGCTTTAGTATCTACTAATCATATTGTTTCGAGTACGTCTCTTGACGCGTATTCTCAATCCCCGTGGCTTGGCTCTTCAGATTCCCCTGATCCCTTAACTGAGACATTTCCTACTAACGAAGGTATCATGGAAATTATGTCTTTTGTGGAAGCACCTTGGAATGATACTCATCATCATTCCTCATTCTTGCCTAGCCGGGAAGTCATGTCTATCTATCTTTAGAACTTCTCTTCTCATTTCCCGACCCAACCACTTCATACGCCTATCATGACCCATGAGGTTCGATTGGAAGGGAACATCGGTAATATTACCGCCACGCTACCTATTGACATTTCAGTTTACCTTGACAATGTCAAGATATTTCAACTGGGGGCACCTTTTTCTCATCATGAGTTCAGGTTTGTCTCGTCTCCTCGTGTTTCTACCATTGGCCCCCTTTTTTAATGGGGCTTTCATCTTATGACTCATAACCCTCACTCGCCTAGGGGGCATGGGGGCACAGCCGTTTATGAGTTCTAATCTATCATTTGGCCAATTTGATGCTTACTCATCATGTCAAAGTTAAAACTCTGGTTTTCATCTCTATTTTTTTATTACCGGAGTCCGACAATGGACTCCCTCAAAAAGTATTATGCCTGAGTCATCCCACATGGTTACTAATAACAAAAAGTACTATGCTCTAATTATATTATGACCCTTTAGACTCCTATATATAGAAAGGAGGTCTTGACATTTGTATCATCCAAGAATTTTTCATTTGTGTAATGTAAAGGAGGTTTCCCCCTCGAAGAGGTTGATTTCTAAGGTGTTCATCTATCTTTTCTATCTTTTTGTGAGCTGGTTTCATAATAGTTTCGCTAATGGTGCTTGTCGTAGTACCCAAAATGTATCATCCGTAGCATGGGCCATTTATAACCCTCATGGTGGGTTGGTTGATATTCAAGATATTTGTTTAGGTTCAACAACTAATAGCATTGTTGAATATAGCACAGTTACCGAACTCTTGTCGGAAGCCATTTCTCTTGACGTTTGAGAAATGGTCATTAACCTTGATTTGCAACTTGTTGTTCTTTAGCTCAACGAGAAATATTCCATCGGAAACCCTCAAATATTGAGAATGTATTTGTGTATTCGCCTATTGGAAATAAATTTTCATTATATCACATATCATCACATTCCTAGGCATATGAATACATTAACAGATGCATTAGCTAATTATGTGATAAATAGACATTTACGCAATATGTGAAAAACAAAACATTGTATCATAGTAAACAAGATATATATATATATATTATATATATATATTATATATTATAATATATATGTCGATAATGTTTGAGTGTCATATATCAAAACCCAAAAAATAACATATGTGTTCCAAGTACATCTGTGGCTCGCAGGCCTCAAAACTGTAAATGCTAAACTATGGACTACTCAACATTGTGCTCATGATAGCATGTCATTGCTCATACCATGCGAGTCAGTAATTGGTGGATCTGATCTAACACTCCCACTGTGTGCTGCTGATAATAGCATGGAATGTCCTCCATTCAAGCATACTCTAGGATGCCTCTAGTCAAGTTATTGAGAGTCCACGCAATCTCCTCCTCATTGTCAATTCATTGATGATAAAGAGCGATCTCAAACTGTCGAGAAACATGTCTAGGGATTGGGGACATCCCGGCTAGTCGCTCTAGTCCCACATCTGCAATTACAAACTCAAAGTGTCATGAATGCATATATTTCAAAAACAATAAAAAAACAAAATTGGTTTTGCTCACCTCCATCATTAAAATCCTCCCCTTTTAGGAGCGGTATGTCAAGATCACCGCGGAATTCAGTCCCGCTATATGGCCAATCCTCTACCACAATCAGCTAATGCCTCAACCATGAAAAGAAAGTGGGCTTGTATGACATGTGTTGGCCCCCTCCAGTCCTAGGCATCAGTTCACTCCATTGGACCATCCTTGGATCTCATGGCATTGGGGGATTTACCTCTGCCAGCTGATAGTGGAACAGTGGGATCCGTTCCAAGAAGAAAGTCACTAGAATGAAACCATATCCAAATTGCCTCAGGTTGCCTACCTTGCATTTGGATAATTGGTGTTTCATATTCACTTTCATGGCTTCCGCCTAGCTGAAGACAGTGGGTGTCGTGCAATCTATGGTATACTGGAACTTAGACTTATTGGAATCATGCAATGCCTAAGCCCCAACCACACTATTAATGGTCAGGAGAAACACCTTCAGTAACAGGTCATTTATAGTCATGATATCAACCTTGCCTCTTTTGGATTTTAGAGCTTCTGGACAATGTTATGCCATGAGCATGTTCGCACTTGCCCCAATGGGCCTGGCCCCATATAGTTGACCCGGTTCCCCTCTGTGGGACAGTCCAGTGATGAAGTAGATGTATGAAGTCTCTAGCTCCAACTCTTGATCGTGGATCATAAATACTTCCCGTCCAACGTCCCACAGACTGATCATGTATTTTAGCGGCTCAGGTTGAGCCCAAAGGCCCGATGTAAGAAAGAAATTGAGGAGCTCGAAGTCCCTCAATGCATCTAGGCAATTTTGATCTTCCAATGCCAATGCATCAATTCCTTCGTGCTCGTGCTCTTTCCATTCGACCACCATCTATCCTACTGTAATTTTCCTATAAACACCATGAGTTTACCCAAACATCAGTTTTTGCAAGAGGAAATTCGGATTTAAAGCAATACTATTGGGTGAAACATAAAAAAATTCAATCCTCTATGCCTCCAAGACTCTTTTAAAAACAGTAGTGCCCATGGTATAAACCCTCGATCAATGCGATCCCATGCCCGGATCTCGTGTCGACTGAGGACAATTATTTTTTGTTAAAAGCCCCTCAAAAAATTCGAAAAAAAGTTAAAAGAAAGCAAAACAGATATGAAAACAAAGCTTAGACCCTCAGCTCTTATCTGCAATAGATGGTTCATCGATGGGACTCCTGGATCTGCCGCAATCTACTCCTAAATATTTAGGGCACAAGTGGTTAAAAATTGCTCCAAATGAGGTAAAAAAGGTAAATGGTTAAAAAAAAATACTTTTTCCATTAAATTTTCATGATGTTTTAGGGTTTTAATAGCATTTTTTACCTATTTTTTACCTTAGAAAAGGATATGTTTGCTCCTTGTGCAGCAATAGGTGATGGTTTGTTGATGATGGTGTTGCATTTGTGTTTAAGCTCTTTTCTCAACTCATAAAAACTCAAATTAAAAGATCGCCAAGTATTTTTCCCTTTTTGACTCGTTAAAGAGAATAAAAATGGGGGTCTGCTTTCAACTCTTTTCCGACTCTTACAACATGAAAATATTGTCGAGCTCTTGTCATTTTGAACTCATCAAAGGCTACGAAACATCGTTTACCCAGTATACATTTACCCCCTTTTTGGGCTAGGATAAACTATTTACGAAAAGGTACTCCTTGGCTTACATGATCAAGCAGTTATCTCAAGTATTGTTTTCTACCTTTTTGGGCTCGAGGGACACAACTCTATGAAAAGAGACCTTTTGGATTTTTCTTTTCTGTGTCTTTTTCAAAATCTCTAAACATGAAAAAGATACCGAGTTTCACCTTTGTCGGACTCTTTAAAAGATTAAATGACTTCGGATTCGTCACCATGACGAACATGAGCTTCTCCTTCCTAGGGCTCATTAATATTATTAGGTCGGATTCATCTGAAGGATGGACTTATAATGCAAGAATATGCTATCCCATTCAAGCTTGTGATAAAAAATAATTGGGGTACCTACCAGAAATGGTGGGAGAAAATGAGAAATTTATACCAATTGTGTCGGCAGCTAGTCACTCTTGAACATGACACTTTTCTGCTTCGTGTCGGGTCGGGATATCCCCACTTCATCATTGACCTTCCTGGGTTTGGTTTGTCCATTTTTTGCCTTTCCATATGATCATTGCCACATCATCATGACCTCTAATCCTATGGATCCAAAATCTACCAAACTCCAGAGTCGTGTCACCGATATGTTCAAGAGTTAATCCTTCTGCAGTTTACACTCATTCTTGATACTCTGTATTATCCATAATCATTGTATCCCTTTATCTCGTGTCGATGATGTGGGATACATCATGCCCCTCCTTCGACAATGTCATTTCCTAACAACTTCAGCTCATTATTTGGGAAGTTGGACAAGATAATCCTTTCCAGTGCCTTGGATCTTGCATGCCCTAATGGCAAGTTCTTCACACTCGACGACAAGTTCACATCATTGGCTTTCGATCAAGTGATTTCACGAGTGTTCGAATTCAGTTCCTTATTCAAATTCTGTGGATTGTGTTTTTGGTACCTTGAGAACCATCGTCATTATTGGTGGTTTCTCTCACGCTTGTTAACGGTTCACATCATTGACTGGTAATCAAGAGACTTTCTAGCATGTTCAACTTCATCACATCTATTCACATGTTACAATTTGTACTTTGATCAGTTCGTGTTGGAGCACAAGACCCAGATGGATGGTTGCAACCATACAATGAGTTGTTATATGTGATCCTTCTCATTATTGGATGGTTGCGACCATACTTTGGGTTCAATATGATCCTCCTTACTGGATGGTTGCGCCCATACCTTGGATCCATTTACATGATCTTTTCTAGGTGGTTGCGTCCATATCACGATTCATGTATCATTTATTAGATATTTCAGTGATGTATATGTATCTATGCTTGCTTGCAAGTTTTTCGACAATAGTCTTCGGTTCCACACATCTACTTGTAAAGCATTTCACCCCTCACTCTAGTTCGGCCTTCACTCTTTAGGGGCATCTGTTACACATCATTTTTTCACTCTCCATGTACTCCCGTTCCTTGATCCTGGAGGACCTCTACAGTGAACCCCATATGCTTTCCCATCATGTAGAGCATGCCTTTACATCCCTTTTCATCTATAGAACATTTCCCTCTTGCATCATTTCCCAAGAATCTTCCTTCAAACCCAGTTTTCAAGACCAGCTCTAGTGCTCAAATCCTTCCCTATGCCGATTTGCAAAGTTTAAAATCATGCCTAGCACCGAACGGCATAAGTGAGCCATTCATCACTCGCGTCAACCCTATTTTGGCAGGTTTTTAAAAATGGAGTCGAAGCTTCTAGTTCTAGAAGCTTCATGAATGGAAGTTTGGTAAATGGTTAGGTTGGATAGAGCTGAGAGAGTTTTTTTGGGCTCCTTTCCCCTATTAAGATGGAAAAACCTAAAGAGGTAAGGCCTATCCCATCATAATAGGATCCATATCCCCCATATCAAAGCTATATAAACTCCTCCTTTTCCAAGCTAGACCAGTCTTTTTTGGAGCTTGAATAACCAACAAGATATCAATAGCTTTGGCCTTCTAGTTTATGTTTGTGAAGGGAGAATAGGTGTGTAATGTGTTTGGTTTGGAACTAAAGGGAAGAAGCCTTAAACTTCCATTGTTTAGGCTAACCATGAAATGCCAGCAGTGGTGTTGGAACCCGAATACGTTGAAGGAGACCTGCAACGTCAAGGCTTCGGTTGTATTTCCTTCTGAAGTTTATATTAATACAACTACTGGTTTATTTCCTACATTGAGTGTTATATTGCATTTGATGGCTTAAGATTCCTTGACCTTTTAAGTAGATTGAATTCAATTTTATGCTATTACGTTTGATGTTGTCTCTTGTATGTTTGTTACAAGTATTTGAACAAAGAAATGGAAGGAATTTGGAGCAAGGAATCGAGATCACCATCAAGTGGATTAGCGTTATAAGAGGTAGGCCCTCTTATTCGATTCTAATCAAAGGAAGTTTATATTAGATTGTATTGTTTGTGGCTAGACCCACTCTCTTGGGCTGGAGGGATTGTCTTTGTCCTCATTGAGAATTTACCTACTGCACAGGTGGCAAGTTGTACCTCCTTTTTCCTATAGCTGCTCCCTTAGCTTGTTGTTTTTTAACTATAGTTTCTCTTTCATGACATACTCCCTTAGCCTTATATCATTCAATTCCTTGCTCATTTTTTTCACTTTTTCCTCCATGAGGCCCACATCCTTTACTTCTTTTGATTTTTTAATTTGCATCCGCTAGTGATTTCAACTTCTTTTTGTAATAAATTTGTAATAAGATCCAATACCAGGCTATGGAGTGGGCTCTTGGAGTCCTTGTGGACCTTCTCCCTCCTCTTGAGTTGTTGTTTTCCCTTCTTGTAGCACTCTTTCTTCATCCTGTAGCAATTCTGTTTTTAGTTTTAGAATCTTTGTTTGTACCCTTGACATTTCCTTTGAATATTTCCTTTCTCTCCAAGGCTCTAGTGGTTGTTCTACACAAAATCTGTCTTCCTAGCTTCCTGTAGAAAATTGTTCCTTCTTGTAGCAATTGTGTTCTTCCTGTAGCAACTGTAGCAATTTTATTTTCTCCTGTAGCAACCAAACCGAATCCTGTAGTAGTTAATCCTTGCATGCCAATAGGTCTTGGGTCCACCTTTTTATCTTTTATTTTTATTTTTTGTTCATTTTTTGTTCATTTTTTCATATTTTTTCTTTTTTCAAAATTTTCTCTCTTTTTTTCATTGCATGCAAAATAAACTCAAAGTGATTTGATTTAACTGAGTCATCCCTAACTTACCCCTTCGCACTCCTTGTCCTCCATCACTACTAAATGATTACAACCCACTTTCTCAATCCCTCTTCACTCTTGTCTTGTTCCTCTCCCACACATGTGAGTGTGTTCGTGGAAAGGTGAAGTTATTTGCTAGATAAGGTTGAGGTTGCTCTACTAATAATTTTGGCTATAAAAATAACCTTTTCCTTCATACAATTGCAACATTTTCAAGCTAAATAAGTTCATAGGAAAGTTTTAAAGGATTACATACCTAAGCCTTACCCTGGGTAAATTTTTGCAGGTGATGTTGGAGCCAAAGACTGTGTTGTAGGTGTTGCATGGTGTCATAGTTCATCATTGATGCATGTTGTCAAAGGTTGTTTGTTGATGTGTTGATCCTTTGATGGTTGCAAGGTAGATATGGACAGAAGTGAGGATGCTCTTGAGAATATTATAATAGATCATTACCTTTGTAAGTTGCTTTAGGAATAATGGTTGATTTGTTGCCTCCTTGTGGTGTTATCTTCACATGCTTATTGCTCTCTACATTGGCTTTGTTCTGGAAATATGTTTTTAACATGTACTTCATTAATAGAGGCTTATCAACACAAGTTTTCTTTTATGGTGGGTCAAGTGTTGTTGTTGGAGATGAACAATGATCTTGTATAAATCTGTAGAGGTCGTGTAGCTACCCAAAATTTGAGGAAATGAGTCTCCAATGTCTTCATGATGATTGGTTCTTCATCCTGGTGCTCTCAATTGTGGTCTTGTAAGGTAATTGCAGGTTGTTACACGAATGTATTTCTTCTTGTAGTAGTCACAAAAAACCTTTTATAACAAAAATATCCTTTAGATAATGCTTCCAAAAACATTGATAATTCATGGTCAATCTATGGAAAAGGATCGAAAACCTTGGTTGTGGTGAAAGTAATGAAAGAAGGGATGAAAATGGGGATTTTTCATGGACATAGATGACGTTTTGGATGGAGAAGTGACTAAATGGTGTGGAGGATGGGTGATGGAGGTGTGGTAGACTTATTTATTCATTCCTCCAAGGAAAATATAGGATTTGACCTCTCTCTATGCCAATCGCACTCTTGTACCAATTCTAGTCCCTCCTGTAGCAATTTTGGTTACTTATGTAGCATTTCAGGACAACCTCCTGTAGAATAATTTTTTTATTCATGTAATCTCTCAAATGGTATATTGGATTGACCTAAAAAACTTTGATCATGTTTCCATCATCCTTATGCACCTCGCCATAAAAAATATTAGGCAATGGATGTACAAATCTCAAGAAAAATTAAAACTGGTTATAGGTGATGGAGGTCTATTTGTAAGAATTTACAGGGTAAGTTCCTCAGACAGAACACCAAAAGGACACCGCTCACAAACAGATCACAGATCAATACACCAGTATTTTGACATGGTTAAAACCCTCAAAGAGGGAAACAGTCCATGGCCTGTGCCAACGTGGCTACTACAGGCAATTTATTAATAAAAGAATGAAAATTTACATAAGCTTCTCTCATGCACGGTTAACCTACATATGACCCTCCATGCGCTTTAAATAGAATTCATGGACCAATCGGGTGTCAAGCCACGGATCAAGTGTCGGTAATACCGAGGAGAGAATGAACCGTCGGATCACTACATACGTGACCGTCAGATTGTAAGTTACAAATGTACATGTTAAAGAAACACACTTTACCTAACTCTATACTAGACCAAGTTATACTTAACTATTCCTACATGTCGGAATATCCTAACATCCCCCCTTAAGAACAACTTGGGATAGGATTGAAGGATTTACAAATATGACACAATAGGAGAAGGAAGGAGCCACTAGAGCCTATCCCCCCTTAGTGACAACTTCCTGAACTCCAAGCATATATCGAAGTTTAGTGAACTTCGCCTCTGTGAGAGCCTTTGTGAAGATGTCTGCAACCTGTTCATCTGTTGAACAATATTGCACTTCAAGAACATGGTCATGAATGAGCTTTCTGATGAAGTGCATGTGTAGTTCAATGTGTTTGCTGCGCTGATGCTGAACTGGATCTTTGCACAGCTGAATGGCACTTTGATTATCACACCAAAGTGTAGTCGTATGCTGCTGCTCAAAGCCAAATTCTGATAGGATCTGACAAAGCCACAAGGCTTCCTTACTAGCTTCCACGGCACCACGATACTCTGCTTCTGCTGAAGAAAGAGAAATGGCAACTTGTTTCTTGCAAGCCCATGTAATAGGTCCTGAACCAAGAGTGAACACATAACCAGCAGTAGACTTCCGATCATCAGGGTCACCAGCCCAATCAAAATCAGTGACACCAACCAATAGAGGAGATGCTTCAACACTGTAATGAATGCCAAATTGAACTGTACCTCGAACATAACGAAGTATTCGTTTAACTGCTTTCCAATGACTTTCACGTGGGGTTTGCATAAACCAAGCAACAAGGCCAACAACAAATGAAAGGTTAGGACGAGTATGGGTTAGATACAAAAGTTTTCCTACAAGTTGACGGTATAAGGTAGCATCAACTTCAAGGGAAGAACAAGTGACTGAAAGTTTGACTCCAGACTGAAAGGGAGAAGGAGTTGGCTTACAATCTTCCATGTGAAAATGACGAAGAATATCACAAGCATACTTGGACTGGGAAATGGAAATACCCTCCTTGGATTGCAAGACTTGAAGACCGAGAAAATAGTGTAAGTGTCCTAAGTCTGTCATTTCAAATTTCTTTTTAAGGTTGGACTTCACATGGTTTATAAGGTTGGGATCACTACCAGTAAGAATAAGATCATCAACATAAAGAACAAGGATGATAAGAGAGTTTCCCACTGTCTTGGTGTAGACAGTATTGTCAGAATGACACCTAGAAAAGCCAGATTCTAAAAGAAAGTTATCCATTTTGGCATACCAAGCCCGAGGAGCTTGCTTGAGACCATAAAGAGATTTCATAAGTCGACATACAAGGCTGGAGTCTGTTTGGATGAAGCCAATGGGTTGTTCCATATAGATTTCTTCATGCAAGTCCCCATGCAAGAAGGCAGATTTTAACATCCATCTGATGGACTTCCCATTTTAAAGAGGCAGCAAGGGAAAGAACAAGGCGGATAGAGTTCATTTTGGCAACAGGGGAGAAGGTTTCAGTGTAGTCAATGCCTTCAACCTTTGAAAAACCCTTAGCAACAAGACGAGCTTTATGTTTATTAACTTTCCCATCTGGTCCATACTTGGTTCTGTAAACCCATTTACATCTAACAAGTTTGCGTCCCTTTGGTAGAGGAACAAGATCCCATGTATCATTTGCCAACAATGAATGATATTCTTCATTCATAGCTACTTCCCAATGTGGATGGCCTGAAGCTTCTGCAAAAGTGTCAGGATCATGATTTACTGAGCTTGAGCCAGTAAAGAAGAGGCTCTTTCAAACTGAGAACGGGTACGTCGTTGATTTGTAGGATCACCGGCAAGATCACCTGCTGCATCTCGAGTAGCTTGGACCCATTTTTGAAGTGAAGTAGCTGCCGGAGCTGAAGGATGATCCTGAGAAGGTGGGGGAGGATTGTCATCCTCACTTTCATCATCTGAAGAAGAAATGTTTTCAAAGGTAGAAGAGATAGGAGAGGTGGCACATGCGCCGGACTAGGCTCGTAGGCTGATTTATTTTCATCAAATTTTACATCTCTTCTAATTATAACATTTTTGGACTTAAATGGAATAAGTCTATATGCTTTGACATCTTCAGAATATCCAACAAAGATACATTTTTCACTCTTTGGTTCTAAAGCTTTACGTTTTTCATCTGGAATATGGGCCCATGCTTCACTTCCAAAAACACGAAAGTGACCCACATCTGGTTTAATAGAGCTCCATGCTTCTTCTGGAGTGATGTTCTTTAAAGCTTTAGTAGGAGTGCGATTTAGTATGTAATTTGCACAGTTAATTGCTTCTGCCCAATAGTTAAGACTACGTTCTTTAGATTGAAGCATACAATTAGCCATTTACTTTAAGGTGTGATTCTTCCTTTCAGCTACACCATTTTGTTGTGGAGTATATGGAACAGTATGTTGCATTTAGATTCCATGCTCAGTGCAAAAGTTGATGAAGTCGTTTTTAACATATTCTCCGCTGTTATCTAATCTTAGCTTAAGAATTTGATGTCCAGATTGTTTTTCAACAAAGGCCTTAAAGGCCAAGAATTTATTAAATACTTCACTCTTGAGTTTTAAGAAATATACCCAAGTGCGTCTGGAGAAATCATCAATGAAAGTTAAGAAATATTTGTAGCCAGAGAATGAAGCAACTGAAAGTGGACCACATAAATCACTGTGCACAAGTTGTAGAGGGGTTGAGGCGTGCCAGGAGGCACGTTTTTCAAAATTGTCCCGATGATGTTTTTCGAGTACACATCCGTTACAAACACCATCTCTGCAAGATACCATGGGAAGACCTGTCACCATATTTTCTTTACATAGGTTTTGAAGGGAGCGATAGTTTAAGTGACCAAATCGCTCATGCCAAAGTTTGCTCACTTCATCATTATGAGCAAATACTAAGGGAAGATGGGATGACCCAAATTTGTGAACTTATACAACCTTGTGGAATCATCAGTAATGCTAGTAGCTAGATCTGTTTAGGATCCTTAGGTCCTTGATTACAACATCATGAGGTGAAAATTCAACGATTTTACCTTCACCTGAATGAGTTATCTGATATACAGATAGAAGGTTGGAGGATAAGGTTGGAACACATAATACATCATTAAACTGACCATTGTCTAGATGAACAGTTCCAGTCCCTACAACATTAAGAGATCTATCATCACCAACATATATATTTTTGGTGTTACAATCATGTAAAGAAGAAAACATGGCTTTGTTTTTGGCCATGTGATAAGAGGCTCCAGAATCAATGAGCCACTCATGAGAATGAGAAGAAGAAGATACATTTAATGCATAACCAGACTGAAATGATTGACAACGACATGCAGAATGTGCCATTCCTGAAGATGAAGTTGAAGTTGAAGTAGAAGAATGCTCCACATGGATGTTATGTTTCTTCATTGCGGCTTCCAAGGCTTCCATCTTCTTAAGCATTTAGATTCTAAGTGGCCATCTCGATTACAAAAGTTACAATGTCTATCAGTCTTCTTGCCTTTGTTTTTATTGTCTTATCATTTTGGTGAAATGATTTTTCATTTTGAGGCTGAGTTTGCTTAGGACTCTTGTTTGGTTTGGGACCATTCTTTTTAGGATATGACTTCTTAGGATTCTTTGAATTTGGTTGTTGTTGGGCGGCTAATGCTTTCTTGGAAGAGTTCCAAGATTAAGAAGACTAAGGTGTAAGAGTTTTTCTTGTTCTCTTATTAAAGAATCACAAAAAGAGTCAAAGGAAGGGGCCTTGTAGTCTTTTCCTTGACAAATGAAAGCTTCCCTTGTAGAATGGAAGGTGGAAACAAATACAGAGTAGGCTGGTCTCAACTTAGTAAGGATGGAATAAATAAGGTTACTATCTGTTTTCTTAACCTTAACACCTTCCAAGAGATATCTAAGGGTCTTGAATTTGCACAAGAAATATTCAATGCAAGAAAAATTATTAGGATCCAATGTAAGCAACTCATTTTCAAGTTGATGGGCTCTAATTTCATTTTTAATCCCAAAAACTTTAGTGATTTGTTCCAATGCTTCATGAGGAGTATCAAGTTCTGCAATATGGAATCTAAGATCAGGAGAAATAGACATCCCTATCAAACCACGTGCTTGATCTTGTCTATTTTCCCATTTTGCAACCTTGTCTTCATCTTTTGGTTTCTTCTCTTGGCCCGTGGCTATTCTGTAGAGACCTTTACTTCTAAGTAAATCTTCCATGTAGGATACCCATTGGAAGTAGTTAGTGCTGTCAAGAATGACTTGGCATGGACTTTCCATTTTTTAAAAAACTGAAGCTGAACATGTTGAAAGTAAGTGTTCCAATGGATAGATCTCGAAAAATTAGGCTGTTTTAAAAAAAACGGCTCTGAAAAGGCTTCCGGATGAAGAAGTTATGGCTTTTTGAAAAACAATTGTTGAAGTTGCCGGCAAAGTGCGGGAATGAAAAAAAAACGCCCCCACAAAATGGAGATTTGAACCCAAGACCTCTACTCTTTTAAAATAGCTTTGAACCAATTGATCTATACAAAAAATTTGAGAGAGAGAGAG